>LR738544.1:31948225-32050725 GCA_902685375.1 Neostethus bicornis
AAATACATGTTTTTAAACTGTACAAACTCCATGTTTTTTTAGTGTAAATATTATAATGTGATTTAATCCAATCAGAGAACAGAGATGGCGGTATGAGACTGTGCCCGCTTACCAACCAGGATGGCACCATCTAGTGCCTCCACTGGATTTAATTTTCTCCAGCAACTAGGTCAGGGATCGCAGGTGTTATCCTTTAATTGCAGCGGTGGGAAAACGTCCTATCCAATCAGAGAAGAGAGATGAAAGCATGACAGGAACACAAGCCTCCGTCCTCCATGTTTGTAGTTCTGTAGATCCACCATGCTGTACGGTCCGTCCTCCATGTTTGTAGTTCTTTAGATCCACCATGCTATACGGTCCGTCCTCCATGTTTGTAGTTCTGTAGATCCACCATGCTGTACGGTCTGTCCTCCATGTTTGTAGTTCTTTAGATCCACCATGCTATACGGTCCGTCCTCCATGTTTGTAGTTCTGTAGATCCACCATGCTGTACGGTCCATCCTCCATATTTGTAGTTCTTTAGATCCACC
Source organism: Neostethus bicornis (assembly GCA_902685375.1). Lineage (NCBI taxonomy): Eukaryota > Metazoa > Chordata > Actinopteri > Atheriniformes > Phallostethidae > Neostethus > Neostethus bicornis. Next base: position 31,948,756 of record LR738544.1, read on the forward strand.
ATGCTTTACGGTCTGTCCTCCATGTTTGTAGTTCTGTAGATCCACCATGCTGTACGGTCTATGTTGGTAACGATCTGTTTTCGTTACATACACCATGTCCAGTCACCACCAGAAAGCTGGTAAGTAGGGGAGGCGTTGGCTCAGTAGTAGAGCGTTTGTTTTTGGACCGGGAGAAACCGGTTAGATTCCCACCGAGCCCCTGAGGTGTGGCTGGAGGAGACACCTAACACCACCGTTTCTCCCACCGTTGGCACCATCATGGCTGCCTGCTTGAGGTGTGATGCAACACAGTAATGTCCCCATGAGGGTTTATTATAATATGATCAAATAAAAGGAACGATTGGTTAAATAAAAAAGTACCCGCCCATCGTGGAGCGAGTGAACCTGAATGCTGCGAGGTCAGACTGTTTCCCTGGAGACTAAGAAACATCCTGATGGATCAGGATACGACAGTAAATCATCATAGTAACAGATAAGGGGTACTCAGGTGGGTAGAATGGAAGATGAAGCTGGTGAATCTTCACGTGCGACCTGACGGAAGAAGGGTATGTGTGTGTGAAGAGTGTGTGAGCGTTCTGTGAACGTATATGTTGTAGGTACTGGTGATTTTATTTCAGACCTTGTGATCTGAACCCGTGAAGCTGAAAATGGACTTAATGAAGCGTTCGTAAAATACGAAGAGGATCTGATCGGTGACGTCGTCGACGTTCAGGCTCTCAATCTGTTTTTACTTCAATGTACCGATGTTCTGACGAGATCTCCGGCCAGTCGCAGATCCGGATAAACACCCGGAAGTGAGCAACCGGATAGCCGGAAGTGGACGACCGGTCGCAGAACCTAAAAATAATACACATTAAACAAATAAAAAACACTTGTATGTTTTATAAATCAGAGATTTTTACTCGAAAAAATAGCAGGTGCGAAAAAACGCTATTGGAATTACGCCAGGTCGCAGATCTGGATGTTTAGATCATCTGGAAGGGAGCGGGATGAGGTGTTCTGCAGACCCCGTCAGGACACCGGACTCGGTTTACTGGGTCGCTGGGTAGAACTTCATTGTTTATCTTGAATGAAGAATGTTTAAGACCCTCAAAAATTTCATAGAATTTTTTATGATTGTTTCAGTCAAAACCATAGTTTTTTATGAGTCATATTTTTTCGACATTAAATTTTTCTGTTTACAGTTAAAATCAACTGTTTCTGATTGTTTTTAAGCTCAAATAATAAAGACGTTAAAAAAGAAGAAAAAAATATGTGGAAAAAAGTGGATCAAATCCCATAAAATCAGTAGAATTTGATCCATGTTTTATCTTCTAAACCAGGGGAGTCTCACACACACACACACACACACACACACACACACACTGAGATCTACCAGTACACACACACACACACACACACTGAGATCTACCAGTCCAGCGTTACCATCAGAAACCCCAAAAGATGGTTTTCATCCTGCAGTAAAACTACCCTCACAACACGATTGATGTTGTTACACAACCATTAGACATCACACACACTCGTTCAAACACACACACACACACACACACACACACACACACACACACACACACACACACACACTCTTTCAAACAAACACACATACACACACACACACACAGGCAAGTTCCTCTCTGTGTCTCAAACACACACACAGAGACATACTCCTTTCTCCTGCTCGCTCTCTTTTTCTCTCTCTAACACACACTGACACACTTCACTTTTCCTGCGCTTTGCAAGGTTGAGCCTCCATAACAGCAACAGGTGCTGCTCATTGATTTCAGGCTTAACAACGTGCTTTCACGTCAGAGACTTCAAAAATGTCCTATAAGACTAGAAAAAAAAAAGCTTTGCTAAATTTAAGCGACTCTAGTGGCACGAGGGTCGGAATACTCATTACATACAACGTCAGAGTCACTGAGTTTGAAACACTGACTTCATTTAATTGTTTTTACTTACATACCTGGCGGTTGATTTGAGATCTGTACGCAGACTACCTGTAGATTGTGATCGACTGGTTGGATACCCCCTCCCCCCTCTGTTCTAACGTCTTAAAGTCATCTCTGAACGTGTGGTTCAGTTAAACATTCCCACAGATTTATTTGCATTGATTTGGTTCCACGTCCTTCTCTTTTGTTTGAAAATTGGATGTTCTGATTGGTGGATAACTGCTGACAGTACAAACACACACAAACACACACACACATTACACATGAAATGAATCACTAAACTCAGCTCAAACAGGAAGTTAAGAACTACTGGTTGTGGAAAAGATGCGGTGGTTGGACAAAGTTGAAGATTTTCGGTTGATTTTGCATCAATAGTTGCGATCGCAAAATCTTGTAGGGCTTTGTTTATGATGTGTAACATCCCGTTCCGTTCCGTAGTCTCCCTCTTATCCGGGGCCAGGTCGCTGGGGTAACAGCCTCAGACGGGAAGCCCAGCCTTCTCTCACCCCAACTGCATCCTCCAGCTCACCCAGGAGGATCCCGAGGTGTTCCCTGACGAAGTGGACAGGGCAGGAGGCATTGTCCAGGATAAACAACATCAGTCTTCTGTTTAGCTACAGGTTGAGGTCTCAGGTGTCTGAGATGAGATGGTTTGGACATGTGCAGAGGAGAGAGAGAGAGTACATCAGAAGAAGGATGCTGGATTTGGAACCACCAGGAAAGAGGACTAGAGGAAGACCAAAGAGGAGGTTCATGGATACAGTGAAGGAAGACATGAAGATAGTTGGTGTGACCGAAGAAGATGCAGGAGATAGGGTTAGATGGAAGAAACTGACTTGATGTGGTTCATCATTTTACGGCCAAATTATTCTGAAGTGGTTCGTTCTCTCGTCGCCATCATTCGGGTCAGTTCCGTTCCGTTATCTTCCGCTTGTTCCGGGGTCGGGTCGCGGGGGCAACAGCCTCAAACGGGCAGCCCAGGCCTCTCTCTCCCCGGCTGTATCCTCTAGCTCACCTGGAATGATTCCAAGTCGTTCCCCGGCCAGCTGTGACACATAGTCTCTCCAGCGGGTCCGAGATCTGCCCCTCGGTCTCCTCCCAGCGGGACGTGCCCAAAACACCTTGCCTGCGAGGCGCTCGCGGGGCATCCTGACCAGATGCCCGAACCACTCCATCCGGCTCCTCTTGACCTGGAGGAGGAGCGGCTCGACACCGAGCTCCTCCCAGATGGCAGAGCTCCTCACCCGATCTCTGAGTGAGAGACCAGCCACCCTGTGGAGGAAGCTCATTTCGGCCGCTTGTACCCGCGATCTCATTCTTTCGGTCACCACCCACAGCTGGTTACCATGGTGAGGGTAGGAACGTAGATCCTGGTTACCATGGTGAGGGTAGGAACGTAGATCCTGGTTACCATGGTGAGGGTAGGAACGTAGATCCTGGTTACCATGGTGAGGGTAGGAACGTAGATCCTGGTTACCATGGTGAGGGTTGGAACGTAGATCGACTTGTAAATCGAGAGCTTTGTTTTTCGGCTCAGCTTTCTCTTTACCACGACGGACCGATGCAGCGTCCTAGTTACTGCAGATGCCGCACCGATCCGCCTGTCGATCTCCCGTTCCATCCTCCCCCCCACTCATTCATCCCACACACAATCATTTGGGTCCATGTTTGATATCATAAAACACTTGGGTTCCGTCAGTAAACTAGAGCCCCAGTAGTTCTCCTCATGTTTGGTTTGGTTTGGTTTCTTGAGGACCCCAGAACACACACACACACACACACACACACCCAGCCTGATACTGTACAGAGCCTGTGGGACAGGCCTGCTTGTGTCCTCTTGAACAAACCGAGCTGCTGCATCATGTGCATGCTCCTCTCTCTTTCTGCTCTTTGTTCGTCCCTCTTTAACAGCATTAAGCCCCTCTCCCCCAGACCCAGACCCAGACCAGTGAATGGAAGTATCTAACACGCAGAACGGGAACAGAGAAATGTTTGTTCGGATTGGGCAAAGAAAAATAAAATGGTGTTATTGATGGTTTGGAAGCAGCTGCCAACGCAGATGACTAGAACCTGCCTGAAGCTCCTCTGAGCGGGTATAGGGATGGTTAGAGATGTTTACCAACCTCAGGTGGGTTCATTCCTCACACACACACACACACACACACACACACACCTGCTGCTGCTACACTACAGACTGTCTCTGGAAGACGGGTTGGGGTCTGTATGTGAGCCAACATTAAGACCCGCCCTGGAGAGAGAGGCGATGAGGATTAAAAAAAAAAGATTCTACTATGATAGCACAGTGACATCACAGCAAGAAGGTCAGGGTTCGACCCATGGGTGGGGACGAGGCTTTAAACACTGTTCTTTCTGTGTGTAGTCTGCATGTTCTCCCCTGTATGTGTGGGTTTTCTCTGGTTTCCTCTAAAAACATACATGTTAGGTTGATTGGCTGCTAGGAATTCACTCCTGGGCATGAGTGTGTGTATGTGGCTCTGAAACAGACTGGCGACCTGTTCGGGGTGTACCCTGCCTCTCCCCTTGAATCACCCGGGAAGGGTCCCCCCCCCCGTCCCTCCATGCGACCCCGTTATGAAATAAGCGGTTAAAGTAAAACATTAAAGTAAAATGACAGTAAATAAACACCAAAAATGGTTTTTAAATATTGGGGGCAGCAGGGCGATGACCATGGGGCGGCAGGGTGATGTCAGTGGGGTGGGTTGACGGAGGCATGTGTGACCCCTGGGAATATTTTTTGTTTCTCATATTAGAATCAAGTGTAATTACACATCCACAACAGTAGTTGGCAGTGATTAGATCCTTTCAGAGTGTGTGCAGGGAGTGTTTGTGTCGAGTGTTATTTGGGCTTTTTGCACCGAGCCGGCGATACGAAGCAGGGTGATGGCAGGGTGTGTGTGTGTACGAAGTGGGCAAGGATGGTACAAATTGTTTTCTTCTTGCTAGGACGAGCCTAACAGAAAATAATTGAGAAACACTGGTTTAAAGTAACAGATTATGACGTCGTGCCTCAAATATGGAAGGTTCAATTGCACAAATTTTTCCTTCCATTTCCACATCAAACGATCCTACACATCTGCAGAGTGATCATTGACTCACATGTTCAGGACCTGTCCTTGATTGTGTAACATTTTCACTGGTTTTCAGGTTTAAATAAGTGCATCTTGATAGTGAAAAGTCAAACGTCAGTAAAACAGGAGCAACTAACGGACATGGAAGCAAATAATAACAATGAATTGTACTTTTAAAGTACTTCTCAGGACACTTAAAGACGCTTCACTTTTCATTCACTCCTCACCAAATACTGGTAAGCTACTCTAGTAGCCACAGCTGTCCAGACAGAAGCCAAGCAGCCATTTTCACACCATCAGCCCTTCTGACCACCACCAACCAATCACACACACCATCCAGACTAGGCATTGTGGGTGAAGTGTCTTGCCCAGCAACAAATTAATCTTAGCGTCCGTCCCACTGGAGTACCAGGGGTTCCAGCGGTCTCCCATCCAAGTACTGCCCAGGCTTAGCATGCTTAGCTTCTGAGGTCTGACGGGATCAGGCATGGAGAGGCTGCTATGGGCACAGACAGGCTGGTAAGGGCACTGACAGGCTGGTAAGGGTACTGACAGGCTGGGAAGGACACATGTAAACCACACCAAACAGTGATTTAAGCCACTAGTTTTCGCTCCCTTAAAAACTCTCCCACTTCATCCGTTTTAATCTCACATTAACATTCTGTGTGGAAGCTGAAAAAAGACAGCCTGGTGAGATCAGGACCCCCATGTCGCAGTGTGCCAGGCAGACTGTGAGGCGGGGCTTCGGAGCATCACCCATTACAGGTCTGAGATGTACCAGCGTGGTTCCACATGGTCGGGTTCTCGTCCTAACCTCATCTAACAGAATACTAATCAAACCGGCCCCTCTGTGGGCCGTCCTCCCCCATCCTGCATGTCTGCCTCTCTGGGTTCAACAGGATTATAAAAAGAAGGGTTGGGTCTTTTCTCTCCTCTGTCTCCCACCTGTACCCCCCCCAAATGGCAACCCCCAGAGAGCCGGAACTAAATCTATCCCCACAATGAGAAAATTGCTTTTTTCGATCACTAAACGAACCTCGTTTAAGACGCGATGCGTCGGCTTCTGCATCTTTGTTGTCGAGAGACGTGAAAATGAAATCATTTATTCTCTGAAAGGTTGTTTTCTGCACTGTTAAAAATAATCTAAAAACCTGCTCAGTGTCACAAACATGTCTGACAGGACGGTAGGAGACACCCTGACAGGTGGAGACACACACACACACACACACACACACTCACACACACACACACACACACACACACACTGAGCCCTTCAGCAGTGCACCATCTGAGTCAATCAGACCTTCAGTATTTAGGGATGAACGGTTTAGAAGACGAAACGAAAACAAACACACTCAACCACTTCTACCCGTGATCTTTAGTCACCACCAACAACTGGTGACAATAGGTGTGGGTCGTAACATAGATCCTGGTTACCATGGTGAGGGTCGTAACGTAGATCCTGGTTACCACGGTGAGGGTAGGAACGTAGATCCTGGTTACCATGGTGAGGGTAGGAACGTTGATCCTGGTTACCATGGTGAGGGTAGGAACGTAGATCCTGGTTACCATGGTGAGGGTAGGAACGTAGATCCTGGTTACCATGGTGAGGGTAGGAACGTTGATCCTGGTTACCATGGTGAGGATAGGAACGTAGATCCTGGTTACCACGGTGAGGGTCGTAACGTAGATCCTGGTTACCACGGTGAGGGTAGGAACGTAGATCCTGGTTACCATGGTGAGGGTAGGAACGTTGATCCTGGTTACCATGGTGAGGGTAGGAACGTAGATCCTGGTTACCATGGTGAGGGTAGGAACGTAGATCCTGGTTACCATGGTGAGGGTAGGAACGTTGATCCTGGTTACCATGGTGAGGATAGGAACGTAGATCCTGGTTACCACGGTGAGGGTAGGAACGTAGATCCTGGTTACCATGGTGAGGGTAGGAACGTAGATCCTGGTTACCATGGTGAGGATAGGAACTTAGATCCTGGTTACCATGGTGAGGGTAGGAACGTAGATCCTGGTTACCATGGTGAGGGTAGGAACGTAGATACTGGTTACCATGGTGAGGGTAGGAACATAGATCCTGGATACCATGGTGAGGGTAGGAACGTAGATCCTGGTTACCATGGTGAGGGTAGGAACGTAGATCCTGGTTACCATGGTGAGGGTAGGAACATAGATTGTGGTTACCATGGTGAGGGTAGGAACGTATAGATCCTGGTTAGCATGGTGAGGGTAGGAATGTAGATCCTGGTTACCATGGTGAGGGTAGGAATGTAGATCCTGGTTACCATGGTGAGGGTAGGAACGTTGATCCTGGTTACCATGGTGAGGATAGGAACGTAGATCCTGGTTACCATGGTGAGGGTAGGAACGTAGATCCTGGTTACCATGGTGAGGGTAGGAACGTTGATCCTGGTTACCATGGTGAGGATAGGAACGTAGATCCTGGTTACCATGGTGAGGGTAGGAACGTAGATCCTGGTTACCATGGTGAAGGTAGGAACGTTGATCCTGGTTACCATGGTGAGGATAGGAACGTAGATCCTGGTTACCACGGTGAGGGTAGGAACGTAGATCCTGGTTACCATGGTGAGGGTAGGAACTTAGATCCTGGTTACCATGGTGAGGGTAGGAACGTAGATCCTGGTTACCATGGTGAGGGTAGGAACGTAGATACTGGTTACCATGTTGAGGGTAGGAACGTAGATCCTGGTTACCATGGTGAGGGTAGGAACATAGATTGTGGTTACCATGGTGAGGGTAGGAATGTAGATCCTGGTTACCATGGTGAGGGTAGGAATGTAGATCCTGGTTACCATGGTGAGGGTAGGAGTGTAGATCCTGGTTACCATGGTGAGGGTAGGAACATAGATCCTGGTTACCATGGTGAGGGTAGGAACGTAGATCCTGGTTACCATGGTGAGGGTAGGAACGTAGATCCTGGTTACAATGGTGAGGGTAGGAACTTACATCCTGGTTACCATGGTGAGGGTAGGAATGTAGATCCTGGTTACCATGGTGAGGGTAGGAACGTAGATTGCGGTTACCATGGTGAGGGTAGGAACGTAGATCCTGGTTACCATGGTGAGGGTAGGAACGTAGATCCTGACATAGATCCTGGTTACCATGGTGAGGGTAGGAACGTAGATCCTGGTTACCGTGGTGAGGGTAGGAACGTAGATCCTGGTCACCACGGTGAGGGTAGGAACGTAGATCCTGGTCACCACGGTGAGGGTAGGAACGTAGATCCTGGTCACCACGGTGAGGGTAGGAACGTAGATCCTGGTTACCATGGTGAGGGTAGGAGTGTAGATCCTGGTTACCATGGTGAGGGTAGGAACATAGATCCTGGTTACCATGGTGAGGGTAGGAACGTAGATCCTGGTTACCATGGTGAGGGTAGGAACGTAGATCCTGGTTACCATGGTGAGGGTAGGAACGTAGATCCCGGTTACCATAGTGAGGGTAGGAACGTAGATCTCGGTTACCATGGTGAGGGTAGGAACGTAGATCCTGGTTACCATGGTGAGGGTAGGAACGTAGATCTCGGTTACCATAGTGAGGGTAGGAACGTGGATCCTGGTTACCATGATTCCCTCACCATGGTAACCCGGATCTACGTTCCTAGCACCAAACTTAGACTAGGTGTTGGTGGAGCGGGGTGAACTTTTCCGAAGCAGAAATTGACCGCTCCTCTCCGCTCTCAATATTTACTGCAGCTTAAGACTTTGGGAGCAGTTGGAGGGATACATCAGGGTGTCCGGGCGTAGGCGGCGTTGCGTCAACGAGAGCCAACTTCTTTTAAACAATGATGAACAGTTACAAACAGTGAGGATTTTTTTTTCACTGCTCCGGTAAAGTTTGAGCGGTGTGACCGGGCTTTCAGCTGTTTCTGGATAAACCCTTCCTTTGTGGTGTGCATGTCTCCATCTGGGCCGTGAGAGGCCCGAACCTCGAGCAGGGTTCACAGAAAGCAGGAAACCGAGGGGCCGTTTTTTCCTTTTTATCAGGAGGAAGCAGGATGGCTGTTTGTGCTCAGAAATTCTTTGTGCTTATCTGGCGCTCGCCCCTCTTCCCTCCATAATGGCCGTGCCGAGCAGGTAATGAGGTAAAAGGTATGTTTTTGACAATCTGTGCAGGGGAGATAGTGAGCTTATGGCGGGTTCCACTCATCTCCATCTCAGGATGTTCACACCCATCCCCCCATCCGTCCGTCCTCAGCACAACGTTTTTCTGAACTAATAAAGCATTTTGTTCAGGTGTCCATTAAAAGCCAGCAGTGAGGTCATTACACGGAGCGAGCGTGGAAGCTTTATTCCTCACCTCTTGCTCTTTTTATCCTCCAGATGTAGAGCGAGCTGTGAGGGAGGCTTACGCCGTGCAGCACGCTGGCTCTGTGACACGGGGAGATTACCCACATGCTGCAGGATGGTTCTGAGACTGTGGGTGAAACACGGAGAGATTTAGAAGCGCTGGTTGAAAACTGGAGGAATTTAGTCGTGAAGTTTAGACCCATTTTATTATTTTTATGGTTTAAAATGATCTCAACCTGACATCAGACGTCTGTATGAAACTGGAAATGAATCAGCGACATGTCACCAGTCTGGCGGTCATGGAAACAGTCTGACCTCGCAGCGTGGGGTCACTCGCTCCACGGTGGGCGGAACGTTTTTATTTGACCAATCGTTCCATTCAGTCATTTTAAATTCTCAATCTGGGGAATCGTTACCATCATGGACCGTACAGCATGGTTGATCGAAAGAACTACAAACATGGCGGACGGTTGCGCTCATGTCACGTCTCTCATCTCTGTTCTCTGATTGGGTAGAATGTTTTCGTTTTGTCTTCTGAACAGCTTAGTCCCCAGAGGGTACCAGAGCCTATCCCAGCTGATTTTAAGATGAGGGGCAGGGTACACCCCAAACAGGTTGCCACTCTGTCGCAGGGCCACACATACAGACAATCATCCTAACGTACGTATGTTTTTGGAGGAAACCAGAGAAATCCCGCACATACACATGGAGAACCGGCTTTGGGATCAGTCAGCTTGTTCAGTTTGGGGCTCCAGTGAAGGGGCGTGGTTCCCGTTCCAGTGCGTTGAGCCGACCAGATGAACCAAGTTTCTCCAGTGCTGGTGATCGTGTTCCAGCTGTTCTGCTTCTTCGACAGTGACTCTGAGTTGTTGGAGGTTGCCGCGGTTACGTCAAGCCATCGGGTACGGGCCTAACCTCGAAGTCTACTCCAACCTGCGACCATTACTCACGTATGACAGTCGGGAGGCAGGCGAAGGATGTGGCTGAACCAGCGCGGCGTTGTGCAGCCAGGCAAGATGCCTAGGTCTGGGACGTACGGGCTGGGCTCTTAGCCCCTGGTTAGAGACTCACTGCTACCACCTGATGTTTTCAATGGTTCAGAGAGCCCTGCTGTCGAAGCCATCGATTCTGCCCACCATAGTCTTGTTCAGGGTCACGTCTCCGAGCCGTAGAGTAGGATAGAGCTTCGTCTTGTGGGAGGTGGTTGAATTTCTCCAGAGTGGTTTCAAGAGGGACTGAAGGGCTGAGGCTGCCAGGGCTCTTCTCCGGTTGATCTCTGGATTCAAGCCTCCGTTCTCGGTCACTATGGACCCGACGTACACACAGTCTACTCGTACTGAGGCTCTGTTTGTACGCTGTCATGGTTACACCCTGACATCCCCTGCCTGGTTTACTTTAGGACGACCGGGCCTGTAGGCCTCTCTCTGCTCGGTCTGATGTTTCTCTCCTGACTCAGATATTTTCCAGATGAAACGCGGCTCTGTTCCAGTTTCTGAGCGTTGTGTTTTGGCCTCAGCTCTTCGTGCTGCTGCACGGTAACTGCAGCATTCCAAGAACACCTCGTATGAGTCATCAGTCATGTGGTTTGTTTTATTCTTTTATGTCCTCGGCCTACACGGGATCGGAGCTGTAAATATCCTGCTTGTTTTTACTCACTGTTAATGGTGTAATTGGTACGAACACACTTGATCCGGTCAGGAATAAATCTGGTAATTTGGAGTGCAAACATGAGTGGGGGGTTTATTAATAGTGACCCAGATAATGAGGCGGTTATCAATGTGGGCAAATTAAACGCAGCCTCATTAACTTCCTCTCCTGTAAACATTGAGGATCAGATTATGATGAGAGTCTAAGAGGGTCCCGTTGCTCAGATTTATAGACGTGTCATGCTTGGTGTGCGTGATGCAGTTTTCCACCGAGGCTAAGATTTATGACCAGCGTGCGTTGGTTTGTTTCCCCGCCCGGTGGGAAAACCTGGCCGTCACTGGAACCGTAAAACATGGACGCCTGTTTGTTTTTCTGTTCGGTAGTTCATCATCTGAATCAACTATCAGTTCATCTATAGTTGGTTTTATTTATGGAAAACTGGGGTCTGAGATTTGTTTCTGAAAAATAACAGAACAAAACACAAGTGATACCAAAGTGTGCTGCTTGACAAGAAGACAGCAGAAGATGTTCTGTTCCATCGTCTTCCGCTTATCCAGGGGCCGAGTCGAGAGGGCAACAGCCTCAGACAGGAAGCCCAGGCTTCTCTCACCCCGGCTGCATCCTCCAGCTCACCCGGAAGGATCCTGAGTCGTTCCCCAGCCAACTGTGAGGCATAGTCTCTCCAGCGAGTCCGGGGGTAACCTCTTGGTCTCCTCCCGCTGGGGCGTGCCTGAAACACTTCACCAGCCAGGCACTCGGGGGCATCCTGTCCAAATGCCTGAACCGCCCCATCTAGCTTCTCTCGACCTGGAGGAGGAACACCTCGACACTGAGCGACTCCCAGATGGCAGAGCTCCTCACCCAATCTCTGAGTGAGAGCCCAGCCACACTGCGGAGGAAGATCATTTCGGCTGCTTGAATCTGCGATCTCATTCTTTCGGGCACCACCCTCAGCTGGTTACCATGGTGAGGATAGGAACGTAAATCCTGATTACCATGGTGAGGGTAGGAACATAGATCCTGGTTACCATGGTGAGGGTAGGAACATAGATCCTGGTTACCACGGTGAGGGTAGGAACGTAGATCCTGGTTACCACGGTGAGGGTAGGAACATAGATCCTGGTTACTATGGTGAGGGTAGGAACATAGATCCTGGTTACCATGGTGAGGGTAGGAACGTAGATCCTGGTTACCATGGTGAGGGTAGTAATGTAGATCCTGGTTACCAGGGTGAGGGTAGGAACGTAGATCCTGGTTACCATGGTGAGGGTAGGAACGTAGATCCTGGTTACCATGGTGAGGGTAGGAACGTAGAACCTGGTTACCATGCTGAAGGTAGGAACGTAGATCCTGGTTACCATGGTGAGGGTAGGAACATACTGTAGATCCTGGTTACCATGGTGAGGGTAGGAACATACTGTAGATCCTGGTTACCATGGTGAGGGTAGGAACGTAGATCTGGTTACCATGGTGAGGGTAGGAACGTAGATCTGGTTACCATGGTGAGGGTAGGAACGTAGATCCTGGTTACCATGGTGAGGGTAGGAATGTAGATCCTGGTTACCATGGTGAGGGTAGGAACCTAGATCCTGGTTACCATGGTGAGGGTAGGAACGTAGATCCTGGTTACCATGGTGAGGGTAGGAACCTAGATCCTGGTTACCATGGTGAGGGTAGGAACGTAGATCCTGGTTACCACGGTGAGGGTCAGAACGTAGATCACAATAAAACCCGAGCATATAGATTCAATGTAAAGTGTGGAGAAGAGGCGAAGCGGTGCAGGCTGGATGGAACGGTGTAATGTGTGATAAAAGATCTAGAGACAGTGTCACTGATTCAAAGACAGGAAACAGAGATGTTTGTATCAGAGATGAAGATGCTGAGGATGTCTCTGGGAGTGACCAGGATGGACAGGATCAGAGGAACAGCACATGTTAGAGGTTTTAAAGTCAGAGAGGTCAGACTGAGATGGTTTGGACATGTGCAGAGGAGAGAGAGAGAGTACATCAGAAGAAGGATGCTGGGTTTGGAACCACCAGGAAAGAGGACTAGAGGAAGACCAAAGAGGAGGTTCATGGATACAGTGAAGGAAGACATGAAGATAGTTGGTGTGACCGAAGAGGATGCAGCAGATAGGGTTAGATGGAAGAAACTGACTTTCTGTGGCGCCCCCTGTTTGGAGATGATGTACTTAAGTTTTCATGTGTTAAATCTTGTTAGAATCGGTCTTTGATTCAGAGCTACTGGTCCAACACGGATATTTAAAGGGTCTGAATCTGGTTTTGTTTGTTTCTCTGCAGCAGATTTAAAACCTGAGCTTAGCAGAGAATCTTTTAATTTAATTTGCATGTTAAAATCAAAATCTCAGCAGAAAAATCTGGCTTCATTTTTTCCTCATTTGTTCTTTTTGAATCTGCATTCGTTTGCACATATTAGCAGCAGACGAACCGCTCCATGCGTTCCCCTCCGCAGCCCACACACCTTGTTGCCCCCTGAAGCTCTGCTGGGAGAGCAGTAATGTCATTACTCCCCCGCTGGGTGAGACAAGTCCGGCAGGCATATGGTCTGCGGATCAGAGCAGCAGGTTAGCACCGGTACCTGGACAAACCTGGAGCTCACTAATGATCCTCCTCCTGCAGGGATCACAGGACTCCAGCAGCTGAAAATCTTTAGAGCTTACAGTGTGTGTGTGTGTGTGTGTGTGTGTGTGTGTGTGTGTGTGTGTGTGTGTGTGTGTGTGTGTGTGTGTGTGTGTGTGTGTGTGTGTGTGTGTGTGTGTGTGTGTGTGTGTGTACGCAGGAGAAACCATGCTGTGATGAAGCCACAGAGTGTCGTGCACATGCCTGTGTTAACATTTTTTATCCCACAGACACACTGATTATTAACAGTAGAAAAGGATGTGAGGCAAGAGGCAGGGTACACTCTGAACAGGTTGCCAGTCTGTCACGGGCCCACACACACACACACATATATACACACACACATAAACACACACACACACTCATTCCTAGGGACAATTTCTTGTATTTTTTGGAGGTTGGGAAGAAACCATAGAAAACCCACACATACATGGGGAGAACATGACCAGTGTTTTATGCCTCGTTCCCACTCGGGACTCGCACCCCCGACCTTCTTGGTTCTTGTGAGGCCACTGTGCCTGATCTAGTCTTCCAGATCAGCTTGTTCAGTTTCGTCTTGTCCCTCTCCGTTATTCCTCCACCCCAGAAGACCACTGTATGGGAAGTTGCTGATGCTCTACAGCAGTGTCCTCCTCAAATCAAAAGACCTCCTCAGGAGGTGGAGCCACTTTGCTGCTTCTTGTATAGGACCCTGATGTGATCAGACCAGGTATCTGTAAACATCCACCCCTGGATGTTCTGGTGGTCAGATTGGACTCAACCACCATGTCCTTCATCTTTTTTTTTTTGTTTACCCTTACAGTTTTAGCCCACGTAGTCCCAGGGAAAGCTTTGACCCAGTGAGATTCAAACTCGTTCTCCAGGTCGATAGATGGTAATTCTGTCACTAGGCCAACGGCCCCTGGCCTAGTGACAGGGGGCGTCACTATGGACCGCCCCCTGCCGGTCCATAGACCAATCACAACCTAGTGACTGGGGGTGTCACTAGGCCAGGGAGAGTAGTGACGATTTTGGTAGGGAAGCACCGATCACCAAAGATCCCTTCGATGGGACTTGACAAAGGGATGGCAAGTCCCTTCGTCTTGCCATCAAGACGAAGGGACCCATCTCCTTCGTCTTGGTGGCATTAAACCCGAGGGTGATCGACTTCTCACCAGTCAAAAAAGTCACGGACTGATTCCTGAACTCCAGATCGTTCCCTTTAGACCTGCCTAACAACGTCTGCCTCATCAAAGAATAATGCAGCGCTGCTTTATTTAGAACGTCATAGTAACACAGCGTACGCTCCTCACCCTGCTCCACTGCGTTAGCATGCGTCCAACACGCTGATGGAACATTCGAACATGCAATCAGAAGGATTTTTTCCACCTTCTTGCAGAAAACAATGAGGTTTTAGAAACACGGCCGAACACGTTCATGCTTTTTAATGCGGCCTTATGAAACTTTAAAGGCAACGCCACTTTAAAAGTGAGCGATTCAGACAGCGGGCACGGCTCGCTGCACTAAAACAGTTTGTGTCCTTCAGGCATGCGCCGGGTCACAGTGTGGAAGAAAAGTGTTTCACATCCTCTGAGGGATTGGAGCTTCTTCACGGAGCGAAAGGAGAGGGTGTTTCTAGGAAGAGACGGAAATAGATCAACTTTCCTGGGGGCTCGACATACTCGCTTTCTTTATGTGTGTGTGTGTCTGTGTGTGTGTGTGTGTCCTTTCTACACAAATTCAGTTGTAATTCAACGTTCGCGTCCATCATTCAGATTTTGAGCTGCTCATCCTGAGCCGTCTTTCTTGTTCCCTATGGTGACGGACAGGCTGACAGACGAGGTCAGACAGGAACCTCCATGGACAATGATGTTTGTAGATGACATTGTGATCTGTAGTGAGAGGAGTAAAGAGGAGGAGGAAAAGCTGGAGAGGTGGAGGTTTGCACTAGAAAGAAGAGGTTTGAAGATTAGTCAGAGTAAAACAGAGTACATGTGTGTGAATGAGAGGGATCCAAATGGAAAAGTGAGGTTACAGGGAGAAGAGAGAAAGAAGGTGGAAGATTTTAAGTATCTAGGATCAACAGTCCAGAACAATGGAGAGTGTGGAAAAGAGGTGAAGAAGCGTGTGCAGGCAGGCTGGAACAGGTGGAGGAAAGTATCAGGTGTGATGTGTGATAGAAGAGTTTCAGATAAAATGAAAGGAAAAGTGTACAAAACCGTGGTGAGAGCGGCCATGTTGATTGGTCAAGAGACAGTGTGATGAGAGTGGCCATGCTGATTGGTCTAGAGACAGCGTGGTGGGAGCGGCCATGCTGATTGGTCTAGAGACAGCGTGGTGGGAGCGGCCATGCTGATTGGTCTACAGACAGTGTGGTGAGAGCGGCCATGCTGATTGGTCTAGAGACAGTGTGGTGAGAGTGGCCATGCTGATTGGTCTAGAGACAGTGTGGTGAGAGCGGCCATGCTGATTGGTCTAGTGACAGTGTTACTGAGGAAAAGACAGGAAACAGAGATGTTTGTAGCAGAGATGAAGATGCTGAGGATCTCTCTGGGAGTGACCAGGATGGACAGGATCAGAGGAACAGCACATGTTAGAGGTTTTAAAGTCAGAGAGACCAGACTGAGATGGTCCTCTAGGTGTGGAGATGCCAGATGGGTTGGTCTGGGCATCTGGTTAGGATGCTTCTCTCTCTGGTGAGCTGTTACGTCCCACCAGGAGGAGACCCAGATGCAGACCCTCGACCCGCTGGAGAGGTCGCGGGGGTAACAGCCTCAAACGGGAAGCCCAAACTTCTCTCACCCCGGCCGCATCCTGCAGCTCACCTGGAAGGATCTTGAGCTGTTCCCTGTCCAGCTGTGAGACAGTCTCTCCAGCCGGTCCAGGGTCTGTCTCCGGGTATCCTCCTTCAGGTCTCCAAACTTCACCTTTGCTCTGGAACAGCAGATGTGTTTCCATGGCGACACACTGCTTCTAATGCAGGCATGCAGCGGTGTAAAGCTTGGTTTCCATAGCGACCAGCAGTGGTGTAAAACACACTGGACTCTGGAGCGGCGCGGAGATGGATCACACTTTTCCATCTGGTGATCTGATGGAGGGGTTTGGGTTTAGGTTGCCATGACAGCAGCACTCCTCCGGCTGCCGTAACAAAGTGAATTCAGTCAAATTGAATCTAATTGATTAAATGGAGCGTTTTAAGTTTGAGCTGGTGTACCCCGTTTGAAAATGTGGGGGTACAATCTATAAATAACCCACGGCTGCGCTGCGATGGCACGAAGAAGGAACCAGCTAACGGAGAAATATATGTGGCTGTAGACGGATTTATGGCTTCCAAATATGGGAGTGTACACACATACACACATACATACACACACACACATATACACGCACATAGACATACACACACACACATAGAAATACACACACACACACACATACAGACATACACGCACACATACACACACATATACACACACATAGACATACACACACACATACACATAGAAATACACACACATATACACACACACGTACAGACATACACACACACATACACACATATACACGCACATAGACATGCACACACACACATAGAAATACACACACACACATACAGACATACACACACACATACACACACATATACACACGCATAGACATACACACACACATACACACACACACACACACACACATAAACATACACACATAGGCATGCACACACACACATACATACACACACATGTACACGCACACACACACATACATACACACACATATACATACACACACATAAACATACACACACATAAACATACACACACATAAACATACACACACACACATAAACATACACACATAGGCATGCACACACACACATACATACACACACATATACACGCACACACACACATACATACACACACATATACATACACACACACAAATACACATGCACACCCACATAGACATACACACACACACATACACACACATGGACATACAGACACATAAACATACACACACACACACATAGGCATGCACACATACACATACATACACACACACAAATACACATGCACACCCACATAGACATACACACACACACACACACACTTACACACGCACATACATACACACACACACATACACACACACATAAACATACACATGCATACACACACACATACATACATACACACATATACACACACACACATACACACACACACACACACACACAACACACACATACATACACACACCTGGCCGTGCCGCCCCAAAATGTTCCACCTGTAAACAACCAGACATTCTTTCTGCGCATGCGCGCCGGGAAACCGGCTTATATTTCAGATAGCGTTTGGCGGGAAACCGTCTGAAATGTCTGAGCACCGCGGGCCGAAACCCACGTCAGTATGTGTCTGTTTTTAAGAGAGCTCCCTGGTTCTTTAACCATTTAAAATAAAATAAATCCTTCACTTTTTTACTTAAAACTGATTTTTTTTTTTAATCTCACCAAATGGAAATCATTTTAAAAGCTTCTGCTCGGACACAAAGAAAAGGGAAAGGTGCAGAAATGCAACGCTAACAATAATCTGCAGCACTTTGGCTTATCTCTGCAGGCACAGCGGCTTTAATAAGAACCAGATGTGTTCCCTTTCCTGACTCCATGCTTAAGCTTCCGTACAACCACCCGACTTTACAACAACCTCTCAAACAGCCACTTCAAATGTTTGTGTACCGCAGCGTTTGGCTGCGTGCACGGCTGGGTGCGCGGCCGTGTGGTTCTGAGACTCTGCAGACGCCCAGCGTCGCTGAACTTCTTCAACTTAAACAAATATATTTTTCTCTTTAGTCAGATCTTTTTTTTCTGGGGGAACCAGACGTGATGTATGGAACAGAGATGTCATTCTTAGCCCGACCAGACTATCGGGTATCCAAAATTAGGGCTCAATTTCTGACATTTTTACTCGGGCCACTTTATAAAACACACACTGATGGTATTTTTTTCCTTCACATTTGGATCGATGTGTTCAATTAGTTCTCTATAACTTGTATTAAATCATAAATAAAGTCACTCATTCTTGGTAAAAACTGTGCGCCCGTTTGAATAATATCGGGATTTGAATGGGTTCAGGCTGTCAACCAAAATGTTCTTGTCAGGCTCTGGTTGGGTTCGGGCCAAATTCTGCCAGGCTCGGGCCCTTTTGGGTCTGTATTATTCAGAAAACAGAACATAAAAACAAACTTTACACTGTCTTTAAATTTCTAATCTGGGGAGCCATTCCCGAAGAGGACTGTACAGCATGGTGGATCTAAAGAACTACAAACATGGAGGACAGACCGTACAGCATGGTGGATCTACAGAACTACAAACATGGAGGACGGACCGTACAGCATGGTAGATCTAAAGAACTACAAACATGGAGGACGGACCGTATAGCATGGTGGATCTAAAGAACTACAAACATGGAGGACGGACCATACAGCATGGTGGATCTACAGAACTACAAACATGGAGGACAGACGGTTGTGTTCATGTCACGCTGTCGTCTGATTGGATAGGATGTTTTCCCATTGTCTTCAATTGCAACATCATTTCCGCAATTCCTGACCTACTTGCTGGAGGAAGATTAAATTGAGCAGAGGTACTAGGTGGCAGCATGATGGCTACCTCAGCAATCAAAAACTGGCAGTCTTACTGAATCACCGTTGTTGTCGTGACATCATTCAGGTTCTGGGTCCCTAGTTCTAACACATTCTCTAAGGTTCAGAGTTTTATTGTCGTTATTTGCTCCGATTTTACTTGATGGTTTGGAAACAACTGAGATCTCTTTCAAAAAGCTGGCTCCTGGTTGCCAAGGTGGTTGCTATTGTCTCACAGTCGGTGTGGAGCAGTGGCTTCATATGTCCTGCTTTAAAAGTGAAAAAAATGTTTGGCATAAGTCGTAGAAAAGTCTTCAAAGTGTCTTCTGGAGTGTGTTTGATGATTGAGACGTTTCGACTTTCATCTGGAAATAATTTTCAATCTGAGTCGATATGTGAACGACTCAGTTTATTGACTTGTGGAGATGGGGATGTTTTTTCAGACCCTCTCCAAGCTCATTTCAGCCGCTTGTATCTACGATTGCATTCTTTTGGTCATCCACCACCCCCAGTTGGTTACCATGATGAGTGTAGGAACATAGATCCTGGTCAACTGATCACAAACACAATCACAATCAATACCAACTGAACAAGCAAAACATCTGGAGCTGGAGATTTTATTTGAAATCTCCGGAAACGTAGGAACGTACTAGATCCTGGTTACCATGGTGAGGGTAGGAACGTAGATCCTGGTTACCATGGTGAGGGTAGGAACGTAGATCCTGGTTACCATGGTCAGGGTAGGAACGTAGATCCTGGTTACCATGGTGAGGCTATGTCTCACAGCTGGCAGGTGTCCTTACCGACCGAGGGATTTCTAGACTTTATGGTGCCAGTCGTTACTTCCTATTTGGCACGCAGCAGCACACAGCTTCCTTTAAATACTCGTCGGATTATTTCTCTAAATTAGCATCTGTGTGTGTAAAGTTTTCAGGAGACGTTCCAGAAGTTTCAGCGTTCCCATAGCGATGCCAGCATCACGACATTGCTCACGGTTTCATCACCACTCCAATTACTCAGGGACACATCATCATTAGCATCTACATGGCAGCCGTCACCACGGAGACGAGCTCTCAGTCTGCCTCTGCATCTGAAGAGAAGGATAGGATTCCACTTTTTAACCAGTGGGATGTTTTCTGAACCAGTCACACATCCATCACGTCCTGCCGTGTAACTCTATTGACTCGTGTTTCTTTGGGATCTTCGTTTTGGAGGCTCTCCAAACAGCTCACTTTCCATCCTCTTCCTCACATAAATCACCGTGATGTCATAACGCTGCTTTCCCACAGATCGGATAGGGTTTGGACGCCGTGTCGGACCCTTTGGGACAAACGTTTGTCTTTATTTTCAGACTTTCTTCGACCGTGAGGTTCGACGTGTCGGAGTGAGAGGAAACTTTCCCACAGCTGTTTACATCCTGATAAAACGCTCCCCGCTCAGCAGATTAAATCTCATTTCTCTGAGAGC
Organism: Neostethus bicornis; assembly: GCA_902685375.1. Taxonomy (NCBI): domain Eukaryota; kingdom Metazoa; phylum Chordata; class Actinopteri; order Atheriniformes; family Phallostethidae; genus Neostethus; species Neostethus bicornis. The sequence continues at coordinate 31,969,494 of LR738544.1, forward strand.
TTTTTATGCCAAGCCAAGCAGAAATTTTCATGAAGGCTCTTCCAGACTTTTATTTTTGTAAAATAAACTCCCCCTCCTCTCACTCCCTCTTTTCTACATCTCAATCCTTTCCTCCAGGGACTCGCTCTGAGCAGGATGTCTCCTTAAAGAAAGGGGGGAGGAGCAGAGTTCAGAGACTCCCCAAAAATCCCCCGTACCTTCGCCTGGTTTCATCAGCTCCTCTCTGCCAAATGGATTCTGTCACACACGCACGCTGATGAAACCGCTTCAGTCTGACGAAGAGAGACGGGAACTATGGCCCGACCGATTAGGCTGATACCGATTCCAATTTAAAGGCTCAAGAAAGATCGATTTACAATTAATTTGATTTTTTTTTTTTAATGTATTATATTGAAACAGAAAAAAAAATGTTTTTTTTTTAATCAGAAGATTGTTTTTATTCATTTGTTTTGAGCAAAACTAATAAAAATAAAAAAGAATCAAACAAATTTCAAAGGTTAAAAAATTCCTCACTATTCTCAAAAAGGAGTGGGCGGAGTTAAACTTATTAGGCCCCGCCCCCTTTTCAACACATATCAAATTACAATCATAAAAAAATTCAAATCAAAACTCAATGAATAAAAATTTTACTCATTGAAAAAAAAAACATTCGAACATATAAAATTAACAAATTAGAAGATGGGGTTGTTCGGGCATCTGGTCAGGATGCCTTCCTCGTTGGTGAGGTGTTCTCCCACCAGGAGGAGACCCAGATACAGACCCCGGACCAGATTTAGACACTTTAATAAACCCCTGCTGGGAAAATGTGTGTGTCTGGTGGCTCCAAGCAGTTCAACAGAGAGCTCCAAACAGCTTCAGAACAGCTGCTAGGTGGCATCAAGTTGGTGGAACACCTGACGGATGACTCTGCATTGGGTAGAATGTGGGTTACCGTGGTAACCATGTTTTTCAGCTCCAGTGAATCCTAATAAGATGTTAAACTGTCTCTAAAAGCTCCACATGTTGATCCTTCACTGTGGTGGAACAACACCAGCAGTCCACCATCTTTGGTTCCATAGTGAAGATCCTGTCTTCATTCCTTCTGATTCACGGACCTGCTGGAGAGACTATGTCTCACAGCTGGACAGGGAACACCTCTAGATCCTCCGGGTGAGCTGGAGGATGCGGCCAGGGTGTTTGACTTCAGACAGAAATCCATCGACATTTTTTCAGATTCTGGACGTCTGGTGAAACGGACTGATAAATGACTCCCATCGTCCCCTCGTCTTATCGTCCTGTTTTCATTTCCCAGCGTTAGATCAATAAATCCAGATGGAATAAAAGGTGCTGTTTGCCCTCTCTCATGTCTGATGGATGGGTGCTGCAGAACGGGAGGGGGGGGAGGGGGGGGGTGTTTCACACCACTTCCTGTCACTGTCTCTGTAGTCCTTTGACCCTTTGAAACAACAGAGAATCTTCACACGTTAGCATCTGGTGTGTGTGTGTGTGTGTGTGTGTGTGTGTGTGTGTGTGTGTGTGTGTGTGTGTGTGTGTGTGTGTGTGTGTGAGCATCTGTAAGTGTGTGTGTGTGTGTGTGTGTGTGTGTGTGTGTGTGTGTGTGTGTGTGTTGTACTGTTCTGTTTACACACCAGATGGTCTCTCACAAACGTCCATCTGGGATTTCCTCCCGAGTCTCGTTTTTTAAATGGCAGGTACTTAAAAGAAGCAAACTGATTGGATGTAATTGGATGATTGAGCTGTCAATCAAAAGTAAACTTAATTTGTTTCTAATAGAAAAAATAAGGAGCTTTTTTTTTTAACTATTAATACTAGATGAAAAGAAACAGCAGATTTTGTTTTATGTGCCATTCCTTTGTCTTCTGTTTATGCGGGGCTGGATCACAACGGCCACAGCCTCAGATGGAAAGCCCAGGTTTCTCTGACCATGGCTGCATCCTCCAGCTCACCCAGAAGGATCCTGAGGTGTTCCCTGTCCGGCTTTGAGACATAGTCTCTCCAGCAGGTCCGGGAAGTGCCTCTGGGTCTCTAGAACCAGAAGAGCAAGAGCTCTATCCCGAGCTGGCACAGGTCCTCCCTCTATCTCTGAGAGAGAGCTCAACCACCCTGCAGAGGAAGCTTATTTCAGTCACTTGTATCTGCAAACTTGTTCTTTCAGTCACCACCCACATTGGTTACCGTGGCGAGTGTAGGAATGTAGATCCTGGTTACCATGGTGAGGGTAGGAACGTAGATCCTGGTTACCGTGGCGAGTGTAGGAATGTAGATCCTGGTTACCATGGTGAGGGTAGGAACGTAGATCCTGGTTACCATGGTGAGGGTAGGAACGTAGATCCTGGTTACCATGGTGAGGGTAGGAACATAGATCCGGGTTACCATGGTGAGGGTAGGAACGTAGATCCTGGTTACCATGGTGAGGGTAGGAACATAGATCCTGGTTACCATGGTGAGGGTAGGAACGTAGATCCTGGTTACCATGGTGAGGGTAGGAACATAGATCCTGGTTACCATGGTGAGGGTAGGAACGTAGATCCTGGTTACCATGGTGAGGGTAGGAACGTAGATCCTGGTTACCATGATGAGGGTAGGAACGTAGATCCTGGTCACCATGGTGAGGGTAGGAACGTAGATCCTGGTCACCATGGTGAGGGTAGGAACGTAGATCCTGGTTACCATGGTGAGGGTAGGAACGTAGATCCTGGTTACCATGGTGAGGGTAGGAACGTAGATCCTGGTTACCATGGTGAGGGTAGGAACGTACATCCTGGTTACCATGGTGAGGGTAGGAATGTAGATCCCGGTTACCATGGTGAGGGTAGGATCGTAGATCCTGGTTACCATGGTGAGGGTAGGAATGTAGATCCTGGTTACCATGGTGAGGGTAGGAACATAGATCCGGGTTACCATGGTGAGGGTAGGAACGTACATCCTGGTTACCATGGTGAGGGTAGGAACGTAGTTCCTGGTTACCATGGTGAGGGTAGGATCGTATATCCTGGTTACCATGGTGAGGGTAGGAACGTACATCCTGGTTACCATGGTGAGGGTAGGAACGTAGTTCCTGGTTACCATGGTGAGGGTAGGAACGTAGATCCTGGTTACCATGGTGAGGGTAGGAACGTAGATCCTGATTACCATGGTGAGGGTAGGAACGTAGATCCTGGTTACCATGGTGAGGGTAGGATCGTATATCCTGGTTACCTTGGTGAGGGTAGGATCGTATATCCTGGTTACCATGGTGAGGGTAGGATCGTATATCCTGGTTACCATGGTGAGGGTAGGATCGTATATCCTGGTTACCATGGTGAGGGTAGGAACGTAGATCCTGGTTACCATGTTACCTGGTTACGTACCGTAGGTTCTGGAGAGACCGTGTTTGAGCATGTTGGCTGAAGGCTCTACTTCAAATGGATTTTTAGAAAACTTAAGAACCCCTAAAATAGTGTGTTTGTGTGTGTGTGTGTGTGTGTGTGTGTGTGTGTGTTTTTTTTGCCCCCGCTTCGTCTCTCGGGTTCATTCGATCGTTGAGCTCTCTCCGCTCCATCTGAAGCTTTTGCTGCTTATTGGTGCTCCAGTTTTCCATGAAAGGGTTTCCATGGAAACCAGTGATAATGCAGGCTCTCCAAACACTGGTCCAAACAGCTGCAGTGAGAAACAAGCCGAGGACAATCCGATCCTCTGAATGGAGGATACCTGCCACATCGTGCATGTGCAACCACCGTTATTGATTCACGGCCTCGTCTGAGATGAGACTTCTCCTCATCGCCTGTCCTAACACACCCCTGGGTGCTGGATGGAATGGTGTGTGTGGATGTGGAGGGGGTGCTGCTGTCACTGTGGGTCTGTATGCCGGGCAGCCTGATGTCTGCTGGCAGGATGGTGTGCCGGGGTTCTCCAGGGAATCTCTTCTTGTCAGAAGCAGATGTCTGCAGAGCTCCATGCTGATGCCCGTTCAGACATCCTCCTCTTATTCGGGGGGCAGGTTGTCAGAGTGGGAGCTTTAAAAGCAGCTCCAAAGTGTCAGCCCCAATCACACTGCTCATCTCTGTTTGATTGGCCCTCGCTGCGCTGCCAGCCGGTGATGGTGAAGAGGGGGATAGCTGCTGCTCTTTATGCTCATTAGCCCGGCTCGTCCGGGGACACGAGGCAAGGTATCCGGGTCTTAGTGAATAATGCATGGCTTCAAGGTCACCTGGTGGACCTGCTGTGGTTTGGCCGCTCCCCGTTCATTCGGTTCTTCTTAATTTCGTCTCTCGGCTCGTGGAGATCAAACACAGCGGAGTCAGATCCGGCAGGGAGCGAATGCTTCATGCATAATAAATAAAAACTCTGTTATTTTAAGTGAATCCCACTTTTTTGTGTGTTTTTTTTTTTTTTTTTCCGCTTCAACGCGTTGCTCATGTAAACGTTCCACGTTCCGTATCACCGTGGTAACCCGGTCTCTGTTTCTGTCCTGCAGCCCATGACAGCAGGAGAGGAGAGGAACGTCTTCTTCACCTGAACAGAAAGAAGCACCAAGCAGACACTCATGGTACGTTTCTGAGCATCCCCCTCCCCACATTAGCATGAGCAGCATCAGTATTCCTGGCATGGCCGATGCGGGTCAGAGGGCACGTCGGTAGGAATCAGTCGGGAAAATAAAGATTTTAAACTGTTTTTTATTCGTTTGTTTTAAGATAAAACCCTCCCCCGGGTGCTGGGCGTCAACCAGGCTGGTGGTGGGCGTCACCACGCTGGTGGGCATTGCCATTCTAGTGCTGATGCCAAGAAGGAAGTTTAAAGAAGGATTTTTATGGAATTAAACTAAATTAGATTCAGTTTTTTTTTGTTTCAACAGGTTTTTGCTCAATAATCTGAACAAAAAGTCCAATTTTTTCCATATTATTATGTAAATGGAATTTAAATCCAGCGGCAGACTGGTGACCTGTTCAGGGTGTACCCTGCCTATCATCTCGAAACAGTCGGGATGGGCTCCGACGCCCCCCGGTAGGGGATAGATGGTGACTAAGTGACTGAATTTAAGTCTCATCAAGATCATTCCTTTAAATTATCTGGATTATTTTATTCATAAAATCTCGTTTCTTTTGCTGAACCGTTTGTCCCTAATCTGGTCATGAAAGTCCCAGAGCCTACCCCGGTGGATTTAAGCCAAGAGGTAGGATACACCCTGAACAGGTCACCAGACTGTTCCTAGCCCACACACACAGACAACCATACACACACTCACTCATTCCTGGGGATCGTTTCTTCTTTTTTTCTATACATACTTTGTTGACCCCTCACCGGGGAAATTTTGTGCTGCTTTACACCGCAGCAGGCTGCCACGACGGTGCCAATGGTGGGAGAAACGGGGGGTTAGGTGTCTTCTCCAAGGACCTTAGACATACACCCAGTGGGAATCAAACCAATGAACTTCTGGTTAACTTCAAGTCCGCGAGCGAACGTACTTCAATGGGCCAAAATTCAAATGCGCAAGCATTGGCTCACCACTGTTATGATGTCATAATTAATTGCGTTAATTTTTTTAACGTGTTAAAGTGACAGTACTAATAAAAACCTGAAGTTTAAAAGTTCTTAGTATAAATATATTTAAAACCCTTTAAAAGTATGTTTTTTTATGAACCATTAAAAATATTTTTAGGTTTTATCTTCGTCTCTTTCTTCGGTTTGATTTTAAGAAGTGAAATATAAATTCCTTCCTGACCCGCTCCGAGCAGCTGCTCGGCTCTGAATCCGTTCACTGGTTCCCAAACAGCCTGACGAACAGTTGCAGCGAGATGTCGGGTTCACACCTGCTTGGTCCTGCAGGACTCCGGGCCGGAGCTCCTACCATCACGTGTTCCAGCAGCTGCTCGGAGGATCTTCCACAGAGCTGGATTTAATTACACGTCTCGGTCTCGTTTGTTTTGAACTTTAATTTGTATCTAAAGGAGAAAGTGTGTCGATCCCGGCCGGTTCTCCTGTAGGACCTCGTTACCCTGGGGACAGATTGAACGGGGTGTTAGAACTGAACTCATCAGACTAATGGCGGACCGTCCCTTTAACAGGAACGGGTTGATTCAGACCTACCTAAGCCTCCGTCCAGGTTACCATAGAGACCAACTTTCTGTTTTTAGATCTGAAAAGGTTCCAGTTCATGTTGGGAAGGGGTTTTATTTCTTTGGAGGGAAACAGCTCGTGTTTAAAACCCTCTGGATTCGGCCCACTTTGGAGCTTTCTTTCTTTATCTGTTGTCTTTGTTAAGAAGTGACCTTCTTTGTTCGCCCCCCCGCCGTCCCCCCCCCGAGGCTGAGCCTCTCATTGTGTTCCTGACTGAAGCCATCTGTGACGTTAGCCGGCCTTCTGTGAGCGTCGGTCCAGACAGCTGAAAGCATTTACATCCCGCACATCATTAGCATTTTAATTGTTTCTGGTTTGAAGTGTTTTTCTTTCTAAGTTGGTGAGATTTATTTCAACTGACGAACTTAACGACTGAAAGAAAAATAAAATCCCTTCTGCTGCTGCTTCTTTAATTATCAACCATTTGGTTTTCAATTAAATTATAAGGCGTTTAAGTGGAAATCACCGTGACGATGTGTCATCGCCGGGGAGTCGCATCGTAACCAGGACGACGTGTAAGATCCACCAGAAGGTGGAGCTACTGAATGAGACGACTTGAAAACTAGAGTTATTTAAAGAACCCATCTCATGCAAAATGGACTTTCCAGAGTTTTCTACCTTGTAAGAGTGATGTCCGGGCCTTGTGTGTGTGTGTGTGTGTGTGTCTGTGTGTGTGTGTGTGTGTGTGTGTGTGTGTGTGTGTGTGTGTGTGTGTGTGTGTGTGTGTGTGTGTGTGTGTGTGTGTGTGTGTGTGTCTTTCTAGATTGATTTAGCCCGTTTTTCTGTGGATTTCTGGAACGCTCAGACAAAACAACCAATGAGCAGATGTCTAAAGTATGACGCATTTGACGTAGCCACGCCCCCTCCCTCCTCACTACCCGCCCGCCCTCCTCACCCGCCTCCACTCCGGCCTTACGCCCTCACAAACTCGCTTTCAACGTCCGATATACAGGCTGGTTTGCTGCTCTGCCTCTTTTTTATTTTCTTGCTTGAAACACGCTTTTTGTAGCTACGTACGGGTTTACGCCTGCCTTCCCCCTCCCGCTCAGAGATGGCGGAGGAATAGCGGCTCAGTGAGAGCAGAGGGCGGAGCTTGTACTTTCTCAGGACGGGCGGGGGGATGAGCGATACCCAGCCTTTCATAGTTCCGGGTCTGTGACTGCGCTCCACCAAATCAATATATTTTCATAACTATGGTGTAATGCATGTTGTAAACGTGTGTATGTGTGTGTGTGTGTGTGTGTGTGTGTGTGTGTGTGTGTGTGTGTGTATGTGCAGAGGATACAATGTGAGAAGAGGTATTTTACATGAGATGGACCCTTTAAAGTTCATCTTCTGAACCTCTTATCCCTACCGGGGTTGGATACCGGAGCCTATCCTGGGTGAGTTCAAGCTAGAGGCAGGCTACACCCAAAACAGGTTGCCAGTCTGTAGCAGGGCCACACACACACACATTCCTAACAGCCAATCAACCTAACATGTATGTTTTTGGAGGAAACCAGAGAAAACCCACACATACACAGGGAGAACATGCAAACTACACACAGAAAGGACAGTGTTTCAAGTGTCGCCCTCACTCTGAGACTCGAACCCTCGATCTTCTTGGTGTGAGACCATCGTATGCCAGCGTGCGGACCTGTAAAGGGTCATAAAATGGATTAAAATGTGCCCGACATCCTGCTGCTTTCAGCTCTCATACAAACTTTATTAATTAATCCGTTCCGTCGTCGTCCGCGCATCCGGGGCCGGGTCGTCGGGGGCAACAACCTCAGACAGAAAACCCAGGCTTCTCTCACCCCGGCTGCATCCTCCAGCTCACCCAGAAGGATCCTGAGGTGTTCCCTGTCCAGCTGTGAGACATAGTCTCTCCAGCAGGTCTGGGGTCTGACTCCGGGTCTCCTCTTGGTAGGAGGGAACACCTCACTAGAAAGCCGGAACCATCCCATCTGGCTTCCTCGACCCGGAGGAGTAACGGCTCTCCTCCGAGCTCATCCTGGATGGCAGAGCTCCTCCCGAAGGAAGAGCTCCTCCGGATTGTTTACCCACCAGGTAACATCTCCAGCTGCCCCTCTGAGGACAGAACGGGGAGAGACGGGGGTGAGGACGAGCATTAGAGGCCCAGACACATTCTGCACAAACACAGGACGTCCTGCGGGGTGTGTACCCTCCCCAGGGTTCAATTACAGCCGATCATTTAGCGGCCGGTGACCTTTAAAGGGTCAAGTTTCTCCTCTTATTATGTTAAGAGGGTTTCAGGATGAAGGGTCATTAGTTATGCAGCGAACTGCCTGCCCTGTGGGGAGGGGGCGGAGGGTGGAGGGTGGAGGGTGGACGAGAGGTGAAGGTGGTGCTGGACGCGGGCGCTCACAGGAGAAGCTTTTTATCTCGTCTTTATCGGGTAATTAGCCTGACAGGGCGGCCATCTTTACCAAGAAAACTCTTAGATTAAACCCAGATTACACCCCTCCTCCTTAACTCAACGTATCCCCCCCCTGCAGAGACAAAAGCAGGTCAGCTGGACTGAGGTCAGAGAGAAGAAGCAGCCTTGTTTATAAAGCATGCCCAAGTCAGAGGGCACGTCACAGGGCACGTCACAGGGCACGTCAGAGGGTACGTTGACTCTATTTTTATTTTCGTTCTGTCTTTATTGAAGAAAAACTGATTGAAGAGCGTCTTTGAGCCGAAGCCAACCAACCTGGTTTTGGAGGAAACCAAAGGAAACCCACACATATATGAGTAGAACATACAAACTCTACACAGAACGACCAGTGTTCCAAGCCTAGCCCTCACTCTGGGATGCGAACACTAGGGGTGGGCGGATCGATCCTAATATCGATAATATCGATACCAACGCTAGTATTGATATCGATCGATACTCCAACTACAATATCGATACTTTGGTTGAAGTTTTACCCCCCGCACTTCCGTTTTGTTTTTTTGTTTTTTTTCAAAAATTTAACCTAACTGATCTGTCTGCAAAATATGCGTAAACACTGTATGTCGCGCCTGTATGCTACAGCGAGGAGGCCCCGCCCCCTCTCTCCTCTCATTGGCTTTGACTTGTCACATGACTCAGCGACTCGGGGCCAAGAAACAAAAAAAACCCAAGTCGGTAAAAGTAGAGAGAGATGGAAAAAAGAGAAGCAGCGTGTGGCTGTACTTTGAGGCACCATGTGCAGAAAGGCTGTTAAATATAAGGGTAACACTACAAATTAAAGAATCACCCCAAAGAAAAACTTCAGAAACGGAGGAGAAAACCCTGACCCCTTCTGTTTCCCAGAGGCAGCGCTCATTAACAGAGATGTGAAAGAACGACATAAACATCTTTAACATTAGTTAACGTTTGTTTATAACTGGTCACTTCTATGGATCTACCAACCTGTGTTTATACATATACATATTATATATATGACCCAAACCCTTGATGCAAAAATAGTCATTTAAAAAATTAAAATATCGATATCGATATCGGCGATATTGGTCTGGTGTTTACTTGGTATCGGATCGATACCAAAACTTGCGGTATCGCACACCCCTGGCGAACACACAGATTTGGGCACATCTCTAGTTCCAGAGACGGCTGTTATAAATGAGGCTGCTGGTCAGGCGCTGCTATCAGAGGGAAGGGTGGAAGTCGAGGAGCGGGTGGTGAGGGGGGGGCAATGTGCTGCGATCAGGAGCACCTGGGGAACCACCTGCCTGCCAGCGGGAAGAGAGGGCGTACAAGCCCCGGCTGTTTCTCTTTCCGAGGTTTGTGGTGTGCGGTCAGGTGATGGATGAGGACCAGCGATCCCACTGAGTAGGTGTAAGGCGGGGAGGAGGGGGGGGTCTGTTTACTCGGCACTTTCTCGGCTCCTCCTGGCAGTTTGATTTATCCGGCTCTGCCCCGCCGGCTCGTTACCCGCAGCCCATCTCTCAGCAATGAATTTTAATGCAGCAGAGAAAATTGGCTCCACTTCTGAAACTCCTCTGACCTCCGAAATGGAAACGAGATCAGATTCTTTCTTTTGGGGTTTGAAGAAGTCAGATTTTTCCGTCCAGCTCCACCTCTCCACGGTTTGTTCTGGTGTAGATCTGGCAGGGGGAGCAGGGGGGGGGCTTGTCTGTGAGATCTGGATGGATGTTGATCCCATTAAATCCCTCTGTGACCTCATTAAGACTCTCACAGCGGTCTGGTTAATTAAAAGCCCCCTCAGTCAATGAGCCTGTCGACTCAATGGCAGAACATCAATCCATCTTCTTAACCACCTCTCAACCAGGCAGGGTACACCCTGGAAGGGTCACCAGTCTGTCACAGGCTCATGTTTCACAGACAAGATGAGAAGTATCCCATTTGGACCAAATGGATCTTCATTTGTTTTTTTTTGTTTTATTTAGAAAATAACTGAGAGGTTTGAAGCTTCCTGTCGAGCTCTGTCAGAACGCTTTGTACAGAGGAAACCCACACATACACGAGGAGAACATGCAAACTACACACAGAAATACCATGATTTAAGGCTCATCATCACCCAGGACTAAAACCCCTGACCCTCTTGCTGTGAGACCACTGTGCTACCCACTGTGCCACCATGCAGCCTGACCTGAGAACTGGTTTTATGTACGTAAACCAACCCGAATTTGCCCCGCCCCTAAAGGGGAGGAGCTAACACAACACACCTGGGGTTATGTAACTAGTTAAACAGGGTGGGGATTTTTCACTCACCTAGCTTTCAACTGAGTGGCACCATAATGGTTACTAGGCAACCATAACCGCGCTACGATCAGGCACAGAAAAAAGTTATTGTGTGTTTAATAGAGGCGTCAAAATGACAGGTGTGGGAGTTAAAAGGAGAATTACTCAAGACTCGTTTTTAGTGTTTATTTAAGTTAAATTACAAAAATTTACAAAAAAATTGTAGAAAAAAAAAACATGAAAGAACAAAGATCAACATGCGTATGTCAAATTAACAGCTCTGGTAGTTCTAGTGTTAACAGCCATTGCATTTACACCATGTCATTCATTATTGAAGTTCAAGATTTTTTTATTTTTCCAAGAGAAATGATTTTAGAATGTTTAAAATAAACAAACCATGACCAAAAAGTCCGCGTCTCCACTCAAGTGGGCGAGGACGGTCAAACAAACCACACTTGGGCAGAGTTCAGAGTCATCTACTAGTTCAACCAATCAGATTTCAGTGGTCGAACCCACGGAGTGACGATTCAGACTGGTTAATGTTGGGTAAACATTTAAACTCCTTGTTAAAACAGACCGGCTTCTCCCAGAGAGGTAGGCTCTGGTCTGAGTGGGTGTGGAGACGCCCGAGAGGAGAATGAGTGTGGTATTTATTTACAGTAACGGTGGTCGGTCTGTGGGCGGTGCCAACTGTTTATTTTAATTTGATTGGTCATCTCTGGGTCTCCTCCAGGAGACGTGTACTCCTCTCTCTGGGTCTCCTCCTGGAGACGCGGGCTCCTTTCTCTGGGTCTCCTCCTGGAGACGGGGACTCCTTTCTCTGGGTTTCCTCCTGGAGACGGGGACTCCTTTCTCTGGGTTTCCTCCTGGAGACGGGGACTCCTTTCTCTGGGTTTCCTCCTGGAGACGGGGACTCCTCTCTCTGGGTCTCCTCCTGGAGACCCTGACTCCTTTCTCTGGGTTGCCTCCTGGAGACCCTGACTCCTTTCTCTGGGTCTCCTCCTGGAGATGTGGGCTCCTTTCTCTGGGTCTCCTCCAGGAGACGTGGACTCCTCTCTCTGGGTCTCCTCCTGGAGACGGGGACTCCTTTGTCTGGGTCTCCTCCTGGAGACGCGGGCTCCATTCTGTCTTAAATCCATCTTCCATCTTCCCTGAGACCGTCCCATTCCTGCTCCTGCTGGAAAAGTGGAGATAATCCCTCTGACAGATCGGTCGTCCCTCAAGAGGAAATGTTTCGTTCTGGTTTGGACGAAGCTGCAGTTTGAATTCCTCAAAAAAAAAAAACATCCAGAGAAACAGAAGTTTGAGCCATCGTTGGTTTTCTAAGAGAAACAAACACGTTCAGACACTCAGACGTCTGGACGAGCAGCGCGGAAGTAAAACGAGTTTAAAACGTGTTTTATTTAAAAAAACAGATCAAATAAAGACATTTTGGAGTTTTTATGTTTTCAGAAGAAGGTGGAAGATTTTAAGTATCTAGGATCAACAGTCCAGAGCAATGGAGAGTGTGGAAAAGAGGTGAAGAAGCATGTACGGGTAGGCTGGAACTGGGGGAGAAAAGTATCAGGTGTGATGTGTGACAGAAGAGTTTCTGATAAAATGAAAGGAAAAGTGTACAAAACCGTGGTGAGAGCGGCCATGCTGATTGGTCTAGAGACAGTGTGGTGAGAGCGGCCATGCTGATTGGTCTAGAGACAGTGTGGTGAGAGCGGCCATGCTGATTGGTCTAGAGACAGTGTGGTGAGAGCGGCCATGCTGATTGGTCTAGAGACAGTGTGGTGAGAGCGGCCATGCTGATTGGTCTAGAGACAGTGTGGTGAGAGCGGCCATGCAGATTGGTCTAGAGACAGTGTGGTGAGAGCGGCCATGCTGATTGGTCTAGAGACAGTGTGGTGAGAGCGGCCATGCTGATTGGTCTAGAGACAGTGTGGTGAGCGCGGCCATGCTGATTGGTCTAGAGACAGTGTGGTGAGAGCGGCCATGCTGATTGGTCTAGAGACAGTGTGGTGAGAGCGGCCATGCTGATTGGTCTAGAGACAGTGTGGTGAGAGCGGCCATGCTGATTGGTCTAGAGACAGTGTGGTGAGAGCGGCCATGCTGATTGGTCTAGAGACAGTGTCACTGAGGAAAAGACAGGAAACAGAGATGTTTGTATCAGAGATGAAGATGCTGAGGATCTCTCTGGGAGTAACCAGGATGGACAGGATCAGAGGAACAGCACATGTTAGAGGTTTTAAAGTCAGAGAGGTCAGACTGAGATGGTTTGGACATTTGCAGAGGAGAGAGAGAGAGTACATCAGAAGAAGGATGCTGGGTTTGGAACCACCAGGAAAGAGGACTAGAGGAAGACCAAAGAGGAGGTTCATGGATACAGTGAAGGAAGACATGAAGATAGTTGGTGTGACCGAAGAGGATGCAGCAGATAGGGTTAGATGGAAGAAACTGACTTGAAGTGGTGCCTCCTGGAGGGAAATGCTTGAAGAAGAAGACGAAGCAGACACCGCCCTCATCGGGCTCATCTCTGATGGTGATGAGTCGGCCTACAGGATGGAGGTAGACCGGCTGGTGACAGACTCCCCCATCACCACTGTAGACTCTCTCCACTTCCTCAGCACTACCATCACACAGAACCTAAAGAGGGAGCCGTCCATCAGCTTCCTGATCAGAGGATGAAGAAAGCCAAGCTGCCCGTCATCATGGAGTCCATCCTCACCTCCTCCATCACCGTGTAGTACGCTGGAGCCACAGCCAGGGAAAAACACAGACTGCAGCGGAGAAGGTGATTGGCTGCAGCCTTCCATCTCTCCGTGACCTGTACGTCCCTAGGACTTTGGGGTGTGCAAATCGGATAGTAGCTGACCCTTCCCACCCTGGACGTGGACTTTTTGGGCCACTTCCCTCGGGCAGGAGGCTCTGGTCCGCTTCTTCAGCACAAAAAAGCTTCATGTGAAAGCTTTTTTCACATGAAAAAATGACTTCATAATCCAGTGGTAACATGAAACGCTCTCACCACGCTGTCTCTAGACCAATCAGCATGGCCGATTTTTTGTGCTGAAGTCCAATGGCTTCTTCAGCCATTGGACTTATGAAGACTTCATAATCCAGATCCGCTCATCACTCGGTCACCTCACTCTCTTAATCTATGACTTTTTTGCACCACAGTTTACATTTTTGTTCTTATTTTTTGAACATTAGTTCCTCAGCAAGTTCCTAGTCTCTAAATCTTGTTCACTGACCATCAAAATAAAAGTCTTTCTTATTCTGAAATGAAGAATAAATTCTGGATGATTGCAGCTGCTGGCTGGCATGTTATGTTTAAAGCATACTTCATCCATACATGTTAGATTGTACCTACATCTGTGTGTGTGTGTGTGTGTGTGTGTGTGTGTGTGTGTGTGTGTGTGAGAGGGTGTGTGAATACCGGGTCGTGCGTTCACCGTGCAGATGTGTTCTTCATTAACCACAAGTGCTTCAAGGACAGGTCTTCATCAAGTAGAGTGTGTTTATGTTGGACGGAGGACCAGCTGCTTCTGTTCCTCATTCCATTAAGAAGGAAGGGGTCTTAACACGGAACCACCAGGGGGCTCCTGGCTCTGGTACCAAATCAGGATGAAAGCAGATGGTTTTTTCAGGAAGGAGTTCAAACCGGTGCCAAACTACAATTAACAGGAAAGATTAGTCGACAGAAAAGTGACTGTTTGTGAGCCGCATGCAGTTTTTAAGCCAAAAGAGGGTTTTAAAAAGCCGACAGATGCTTTTGAGACGTTTATTCAGTCCCAATTTAATCTGGAATCTTCTGATTTGATAGTGATTTTGGCACCAGGAAGTGCTTCTGCTCAATGTAATGTTCCTCCAGCAACTAGGTCAGGGATTGCAGGCATTTGTTTACCATTGCAGCGGTAAGAAAACATTCTACCCAATCAGAGAACAGAGATGACAAGCGTCTGTCCTCCATGTTTGTAGTTCTTTATCTGAAAAACTTCCGGTTGACTTCCGGTTGAGCAGGAAGACAGCAGATCAAACTTTTCTCCGATTCTTTTTTTATAAAACTTTTCTAAACAACGTTTAAAGTGGTTCTAAGATAGAATCTTCACGGATAACCAGACTGGGTATACAAAGGATCTACACATGAAGGTAGAAAGGATGAAAGAAACGCAAGAGACACAGATAAAGAGAGCGCCCATTAGCTTTTAGCCTATTAGCCTATTAGCTCTTAAGCTTTTAGCGGCCACCAATTCTGTGTGTTTTTGCTCCTGATTTTCTGAAATTATGGCACCAAGAAAGTCACAAGAAAGTCACAAGTCACAAGTTGCCATTGACGAAGAATTACAAGAGATCCGCAAATCGCTGACTTTTATGTCGGAAGAAATGACTACAGTAGTTCAGCAGCAAAAGAAGCTAATAGCCCTGATGAATGAAGTGGCAGAATTAAAGCAAATAATAAAGACGAAAGACGCCGTTATTTCTGGACTGGAACGAAGAGTTGATGACTTGGAACAGTATACTCGGATGGAGGATATTATTGTGAGTGGACTGGAAACTAGACACCGCAGCTATGCTAACGCTACAGCACAGGCCGAAGAGGAGAACGCGACGCCAGAGGAGCAACAAACTCTGGAGAGGCAAGTCATTCAATTTCTGGCAAATAAAGACATAAAAGTTGATCCAGAGAACATATCCGCTTGTCACACACTTCCGAAGAAGGAAAAAAAACGCAAAACCAAATATTATTGTGCGTTTTGTTAACAGGAAACACAAAATAGAGCTATTACGACAAGCTAAGAAGTTAAGAGGCACGGGAGTATATCTGAATGAACACTTAACAAAAAGACGTGCAGACATCGCAAGACATGCAAGAAACTTGCGAAAACAGAAAAAAATACAAGCTACGTGGACTCGGAACGGGCAAGTGATGATTAAACTCAATGGTACGCCAGAAGAAGCGAAAGTGATCACGATAAGAGAGCTGAAAGACCTGAATCCGTATGAATAATTATTTGGATTATGTTACTTTAAAAAAGGATTATGATTTCTCGGAAGATTGTAAAGAGCGCTTGATGATGCACGGATTACGCATCGCAGAAAAGGAGACAGGTGAACATATGTGCACTGAACACAAGACAAACTATGACTTGTATTGATCAACAACTTGATCCAGAATTATATTTCTACAATAACTTGGACTTAAGCTGTGACTATTACACAAGCGAACAATTTAAAGAGAACGTTAAACTGGAGAAAAACTTTTCAGTGCTACATATTAACATTAGGAGTCTCTGGAAGAACATATCAAAAATCAAAGACCTACTGCATATGTACGGTAAATTTAATGTTATAGCTGTATCTGAAACGTGGCTGGACGAGCTAAAGCACCCTCTAACACTAGTAAAGATAGAGGGATACGAACTATTTACTGTCACCAGAAACAACAAAAAAGGAGGTGGAGTTGCCCTCTATGTGGACTCAAACTTTAACTGTAAAATCATTGAAGATAAATCAGTATCTGTTCACAATATAATGGAATTAATCACTGTCGAAATTGAATTTAAAAAAACAAAAAATGTACATGTTACTTGTGTATACCGAACACCTGGTTCACCGATTGATACATTTAATGAAAAAATGAATGAAATTATAAATATAGATGGATATTCCACAAAGGAATTAATAATATGTGGAGATTTAAATATAAATTTGCTTAAAGCAACTTCCCATGGGAAAACAACTGATTTCATAAATATGATGCATTCAAATATGTTACTACCAATTATTGATAAACCCAGCAGGATAACGATTGATTCCTCCACTCTAATAGATAATATTTTTATAAACAATATTGAAGCTAAAATTGTTGGTGGCCTTCTTGTCAGTGATATAAGTGACCACCTACCAGTTTTTGCTATATTTCAAAATAAAATTATAACTGATGACAAAGAAAACTCTGAAACATTCAGATATATTAGGCGAGTGACAGACCAAACTCTAAATAAACTTAAAGAAGACTTATTAAAACAGAAATGGGACGAGGTCTACAACCAAACTGACCCAAGTGAAGCGTATGAAATTTTTATATCCATGTTTTTAGAAATCTACAATAAAAACTGCCCATTAAAAAAGGTGAGACTTAAAGAAAATTCTAAAATAAAGCCATGGATAACAAGTGGATTACAAAATGCATGTAAGAAGAAAAATATGTTATATAAAAAGTTTATTCAACACAAAACCAAGGAATCTGAAATAAAATATAAAAATTATAAAAACAAATTGACTAGTATTTTGCGGAAAACCAAAAAAGAATACTTTCATAAATTATTTGAAGAACAAAAAGAAAATATTAAGGGAACATGGAATGTCATTAATAAAATAATTAAAATAAAAGATAAAAAATATAAAATACCAAAACAATTCATGAACAAAAGCTCAAAGCTGGAAAATATAAAAGAAATTATAGAAGGATTTAATCATTATTTTGTTAATGTAGGAAATACCTTGGCTGAAAGTATTGAGAAGCATAACATAAGTCCAAGTGATGCTGTAAACAGAAATCCTTTTACATTTTATTTAAACCCAACAAATGAAAATGAAATAATTAAAATAGTAAAGCAATTTAAATCAAAAACATCTAAAGATACACTTAACATTGATATGAATTTAATAAAGAATACAATAGAACATATTGCACAGCCTCTAACATATATTTGCAATAAGTCTTTTCAAATTGGTAAATTTCCTGAAAAAATGAAAATAACTAGAGTTATTCCAGTCTATAAAAATGGCAATAAACAATTATTTTCAAATTATCGGCCTATATCCATACTTCCACAGTTTTCAAAAATAATAGAAAAAGTATTTGTAATAAGATTAGATAAATTTATAGAGAAACACCAGCTCCTTAGTGACAAACAATATGGGTTTAGACAAAACCGATCCACTAATATGGCTGTTACAGAACTAATAGAAAATATTACTACATCAATAGACTCAAATAATTATGGCATCGGTATTTTCATAGACCTTAAGAAAGCTTTCGACACCATAGATCATAATATATTACTGAGCAAACTAGACAGATTTGGTTTTCGAGGAGCTGCATATACATGGCTTCAGAGCTACTTAGAAAATAGATATCAATATGTACAAATAAAGGAGGAAAAATCTGATTTATTAAAAGTCATATGTGGAATTCCACAAGGCTCAACGCTGGGGCCTAAACTCTTTATCCTGTACATCAATGATTTGTGTTACACATCCAAACTAATAAATTATGTACTGTTTGCAGACGACACTACTCTTTACTTTTCAGGAAAAGACCTGAACCAAATGATACAATCAGTTGAAAGAGAATTGAGTAAAATAAAAATATGGTTTGACATAAATAAATTATCATTAAATATTGAAAAAACGAAATTTATAGTATTTACAAAATTAAAAGTACCTAAACAAATTCAAATTATGCTTAATAACACCCCATTGGAACGAGCTTACGACAGTAAGTTCCTTGGAATGATTATAGATCACAAATTAAGCTGGAAATCACACATAAATTATACAAAAAATAAACTGTCTAAAGTAATAGCAATCATTTATAAATTCAGATTTGTCCTAAATAAAAAAAGTTTGTTTATGTTATATAATACATTAGTACTTCCATATATAACTTATTGTATCGAGATTTGGGGAAATACGTACAAAACTAACACAAAACCAATTTATATTTTACAAAAAAAAGCAATACGAGCAATAACATTCTCATCTTATAATCAACCTACCAATAATCTATTTATAAATTTAAAAACATTAAAGTTCTATGATTTAGTGGAATTACACACTTTAAAATTTATGTTTAAGATAAAAAAAAACATGATGTCAAACTCTCTACAAAATATGTTTATTATTAGGAAAAGTCCATACGAACTAAGAGGAAATGATGTGTTCATTAAAAATAAATTTAGAACAAATGTTAAAAAATTCTGTATTTGGAGACGGTGGCCGCGTGGTTAGCGCGTTCGCCCGCGGACCGGAAGGTCGCGGGTTCGCGTCCCACGGAGAGCACGTCTAGGGTCCTTGGAGACGACACCTAGCCCCCACTTCTCCCACCATTGGCGCCGTCGAAGGGCAGCCTGCTGCGGTGTAAGGAGTGCAGCAAACAAATTTCCCCGGTGAGGGATGAATAGAGTAATTCAAAATAAAAAAAAAAATAAAATTTCTATTAAAGGTGTGGATCTTTGGAATAATTGTAATGATGAACTTAAATTGTGTTTAAATCTTTTATGTTTAAAAAAGAAATTTAAGTTATTAATACTTAAAAAATATGCAAGTCTTGATGGTTAAATTCAAGCTTCTATAAAAAGTAAACAATTATGATGTGTTATGATTATGATTATGTGTTACGAATATGTGTTATGATTATGTTATATGTTATGATGTGTTATGATTATGTTATGATGTATTATGATATTATTATGTTATGTGTTATAACAATTATGATGACTTAGTATTTACTTATGTCTTTTTGCTTTTATTATGACATAAAAAAAAAAAAAAAAAAAAAAGGGTCGGCGTAATAAGCGTTTGCTTCAGCCGTTACCTTTTCGGTCCTTTGCTGGAATATGGTTGTTTTCTTTATTTCATTGATATGAGGTTGCACTGTGACCGAAATAAATAAATAAATAAAAAAAAAAAAAAAAAAAAAAAAGGAGATCAATCATGGTCAGTGTTGGCAGCGATTCCCCAGATTGAGAATTTAAAGACAGTGGTGACCCTCCCCTCCAAGGGAGGCATTAGTGATCAGTGTCATGGTTTGATTTACCAAAACAAAAAACTCTATTTTCTCTCTTGTCATGAATATAAACAAGATGGCGGCAGCTGAAAGTTTAAAAAAAGTCCAAAACATGGAAAAGTTTCCACTCCTTCATGTTCATCTTTTGATAATTTTCTCTGTAAATTTGAATTAATGGGTTCATTGTGCACCCCTAAATAAGTACGCCAGCTTTCAGCCAATAGAGTAGCCGTTAAAAACTGACCCTGAATGAAAGGGTTGACATGAAGGGTCCTGCAGGTTACCGGATCGGAGCCCCAAATGAACATCTTTATATCATGAAAGCATCATCAAACCTCGTAGTTTAGACTTAAGTCTCAAAAGAAGTTGCTGATTTATGAACCCACCTTTTAACTTGGCTTTTACTTGATTTTAATTTTTGTTTTGTTGAATTTATGTATTTATTGAAATCTGTTTGTTTATTTTCCTACTTTTACACAGTTTCATTTTTCTGATTAATTTCTTAAATAGTTTTTTTTTATTGGTTTTAATTTTTATTCTATCGTTTTTTTCTGGTTCTTATCCCAGTGTTTCCACATGGAGATCCTCCATCCCACCAGCTCTGCCTGCTCAGTCTGTGGGGTCTTCTCTATGGGGGTCTGACTAGCCTGGGTGGTGCAGGTGCCTCACTTTAGCCAGGTGGCTTCTGTGGGTGCCTGTGTATCCTGAAGCTGGGCGGACCCCTGTGGTTGTGACCTCTGCAGTCATGGGCAGGCCGATGGTTACCATGGTGAGGGTAGGAACATAGATCCTGGTTACCATGGTGATGGTAGGAATGTAGATCCTGGTTACCATGGTGAGGGTAGGAACATAGATCCTGGTTACCATGGTGAGGGTAGGAACGTAGATCCTGGTTACCATGGTGAGGGTAGGAACGTACATCCTGGTTACCATGGTGAGGGTAGGAACTTAGATCCTGGTTACCATGATGAGGGTAGGAACTTAGATCCTGGTTACCATGGGGATGGTAGGAACTTAGATCCTGGTTACCATGGTGATGGTAGGAACTTAGATCCTGGTTACCACGGGTTCTCAGTAGGATACGGTCTCTGAAAAGTTGATCCAGAATGAGATGGGACATTAATGTCCACGTTTGTATTAGTGTGACTAACATGATCATCGCTGTGTGTGAACGTGTGTCTCTAACGGGTCTTTCTCATGTGTCCACAGGGTCAGGGAGAAGCCTCGGCGCGGGGCACCTCGATGGAGGGCGACTGTCTCAGCTGCATTAAATACCTCATGTTCGTCTTCAACTTCCTCATCTTTGTGAGTACGGACCCTCGGTGGGACGGGCTGGCGTTCTCACAGCAACACATTTACATCTCATTAGAGACGTTTCGATTCCGTCCTAATCTGTTGTGATTAAAGAGGCGGGCACACGGGCGACGCTCCGCTGTGAATGACACCTGAGTTTATCAGTTCTGATCAGACAATCAGATGGAATCTCGTTAGTCTGGGTAACTCTGGAGGGCGTACGAGGAGGAGATGAGAGGAGGGCATACGGGGAGGAGACGAGAGGAGGGTATACGGGGAGGAGACGAGAGGAGGGCGTACGGGGAGGATACGAGAGGAGGGCGTACGGGGAGGAGACGAGAGGAGGGCGTACGGGGAGGAGACGAGAGGAGGGCGTACGGGGAGGAGACGAGAGGAGGGCGTACGGGGAGGAGACGAGAGGAGGGCGTACGGGGAGGAGACGAGAGGAGGGCGTACGAGGAGGAGACGAGAGGAGGGCGTACGAGGAGGAGACGAGAGGAGGGCGTACGGGGAGGAGACGAGAGGAGGGCGTACGGGGAGGAGACGAGAGGAGGGCGTACGAGGAGGAGATGAGAGGAGGGCGTACGAGGAGGAGACGAGAGGAGGGCGTACGGGGAGGAGATGAGAGGAGGGCGTACGGGGAGGAGACGAGAGGAGGGCGTACGGGGAGGAGACGAGAGGAGGGCGTACGGGGAGGAGACGAGAGGAGGGTGTACGGGGAGGAGACGAGAGGAGGGCGTACGAGGAGGAGACGAGAGGAGGGCGTACGAGGAGGAGATGAGAGGAGGGCGTACGGGGAGGAGACGAGAGGAGGGCGTACGGGGAGGAGACGAGAGGAGGGCGTACGGGGAGGAGACGAGAGGAGGGCGTACGGGGAGGAGACGAGAGGAGGGCGTACGGGGAGGAGACGAGAGGAGGGCGTACGGGGAGGAGACGAGAGGAGGGCGTACGGAGAGGAGACGAGAGGAGGGCGTACGGGCAGGAGACGAGAGGAGGGCGTACGGGGAGGAGACGAGAGGAGGGGTTTCCAACGTTTATTGTCTCCAGTCTGTGGGCTTGTTTAGATCTGAGGCTGAGTAAATAATCAGCAGAGTGTGTGTGTGTGTGTGTGTGTGTATCTGTGTGTCTGTTTGTGTGTGTGTGCGCGTGTGTGTGTATCTATGTATCTGTGTATGTGTGTATTTGTGTGTGTGTGTATGTGTGTGTGTATCTGTGTGTCTGTTTGTGTGTGTGTATCTGTGTATGTGTGTATTTGTGTGTGTGTGTGTATGCGCGCGCGCGTGTGTGTGTGTGTGTGTGCGCGTGTGTGTGTATCTGTGTATCTGTGTATGTGTGTATTTGTGTGTGTGTGTGTGTGTGTGTGTGTATCTGTGTGTGTATCTGTGTATGTGTGTATTTGTGTGTGTGTGTGTGTGTGTGTGAGTGGGTGCGCGCGCGTGTGTGTGTGTGTATCTGTGTGTGTGTACGGTATGTGTGCATGTGTATGTATGTGTACATGTATCTGTGTGTATGTGTGTGTGTACGTGTGTGTATGTTTGTGTGTGTGTGTATGTTTGTGTGTGTATGTTTGTGTGTGTGTGTGTGTGTATGTGTGTGTGTGTGTATGTTTGTGTGTGTATGTTTGTGTGTGTGTGTGTGTGTGTGTGTGTATATGTATCTGTGTGTATGTTTGTGTGTGTATGTTTGTGTGTGTGTGTGTGTGTGTATGTGTGTGTGTGTGTGTGTGTGTGTGTATATGTATCTGTGTGTATGTTTGTGTGTGTATGTTTGTGTGTGTATATCTGCGTGTGTGTGTGTTCATCCATCCCTCTCCCCCTCACACCTCCACGGTGTTCTAACAGTCTTCTCTTCACCAGATCGGGGGCTCCTTCCTCCTGGGCGTGGGTGTGTGTGTATATGTGTGTGTGTGTGTGTGTGTGTGTGTGTGTGTGTGTGTGTGTGTGTGTGTGTATGTGTGTGTACAGTATGTGTGTGTGTGTGTCTCCCTCTCCCCCTCACGCCTCCACGGTGTTCTAACAGTCTTCTCTTCACCAGATCGGGGGCTCCTTCCTCCTTGGCGTGGGGGTGTGGGTTCTGGTCGACCCCACCGGCTTCCGAGAAATCGTGGCGTCGAACCCGTTGCTGTTCACCGGGGTCTACATCATCCTGGGCATGGGGGGCATGCTGTTCCTGCTGGGCTTCCTGGGCTGCTGCGGTGCCATCCGTGAAAACAAGTGTCTGCTTCTTTTTGTGAGTTCCTTCGTCTGTTGATTCTGTTTTAAAACCACAGACACACTCTGACGTCTGACCGTCTCGTTCCAGTTTTTCATGCTGATCCTCCTCATCTTCTTGGCAGAGCTGGCCGCCGCCATCCTGGCCTTCATCTTCCGGGAGCACGTCAGTATTTACCGTATTTTCACGACCGTATTAAAAGGCGCAGTCCAAATTTTGCGTGCTCAGTTTTTAACACACACAAATCCATCAAAGTCCTCATCCTCTGTTTCAGAATCTAACAGCTGCTCTAAATCCAACCTCGCAGGTTCACTTTCCTCGCTGTCAGAGTCACTTTCTGAACCGTGCAGCTCCTCGGAAATGATGCCTGCTTTTGGGAAAGCTCGGACAACAGTGCCAGCAGACACGTTAGCCCGAGCATCTACAATCCACTGGCAAACTGTGGCGTAACTCGCCCGGCGCTGCTGATTGCCATCAGTTTAAACTGAGCTTCATAAGCGTGTCTCTTTTCATTTTCAGTGTTGTTAAAACAGCAATGTTCTGCATAAAGAACACACCTGTTCTTTTAGACATAATCCACACACACACTTCACCCTTTAACATTCTCATGTTTTCAACTGCGTCCACCTGATGGTTCTCTAATACATCCGCAAATCACAAATCAGATAGGGCGCACCGCTCATTTTGAAGAAAATTTGAGACTTTTAGGTGTTGCTTTGAAATTATGGTACTCATTTACTACGAATCGTTAGACCTTGTTTTACCCCTCTACGTCTCCATGTGTGGATCATCCAAATGATGTGACGCGTATGTAGCGGGATTCTAATGACCCGAAGGCGCGACGCGAGGTGTCTCTATGACGCAGAACAGAGATTAGGAGGCGGGTTACACAGCAACGCTGTGACCGAGACACTCACTGTCACCGTTTTCTGCACGACGGGATGTTGAATCTTTGAGCTGGAAATTAGAAGTCATTACTTTAGTCTTGAATCAGCCGGGATGGGCTCCGTCACCCCCTTCACCCCATAAGGGATAGACGGTTGAGAAGGTGATACTTCAGTCTGTGTTCCCATGACAACCCCATTCCAACCTAGCTGAAGCTAGCTTTTTGAAGGTACACGCCCCCTCCCTCTATGTACACTAACTGTGCTGCATTACACCGCAGCAGGCTGCCATGACAATGGTGGGAGAAACAGGGGGTTAGGTATCATACTCGCGAACTTCCGGTTAACTTCCAGTCTGAGGGTGAACCCTCTGCCACTGAGCCACCGCCTCCCCCCTCCCAGGAAAAAGGCAGATAAATTTGGTCTTAAAACAGTGATCCGTTTTGTCATCTTCCGCTTATCAGGGGCCGGATCGCTGGGGTAACAGCCTCAGATGGGAAGCCCAGGCTTCTCTCACTCCGGCTGCATCCTCCAGCTCACCCGGAAGGATCCCAAGTCGTTTACCGGCCAGCTGTGAGACTTTTTTTAACCTCTCCAGCAGGTCCAGAAAAGTTTGGGCACCCCGGGTTTAGATGACACGTTCACCACTACTGTGGAAGCCAGACTTAAAAGTCTTAAATTAGCTCCTAAACGTACGGAGCGTCCTCTGGTGCGGTGTTCATGATGTGTGGCTGTGTGAGTTTAGGAAGAGGGCGACATAAAAACGGTAAAGAAAGAAATAGTAAACGGAGTCTACTTATCCAGTGCTTTTCCACCCAAAGCGCTTCAAAGTGTACCTCACAGTCATACCTGATGGGGATGCCACCATGCAAGGAGCAAACCGCCATCAGGAGCAATGGGGGTTCGGTGTCTTGCTCAAGGACACCTCAGCAACCCTCCGATTACAGGGCGGTCGCCATACTCACAGAGCCATTCTTCCCCCAGACGATGTACGAGAAGACGATGTACAGACTTTTACTGAGACTGGGAGGGAGCGCTGGGCGAGTCATGGGTTGTAGATTCTTGGACTCGCATGATGGCTGGTACTGTTCTTCCAGATGGACTCTGACAACGAAGAAAGTGAACCTGTCATGTTTGATAGAAAATCGATCCAGATGTTCTTAAAAGAAACACAAGCAGAGACTTTAAAAAAAATACTCAAATCACGACCAAATTCAGTTTTAAAAATCGCTATGTTTATGGTATGGGTCAGGGACATCGTCCTGCCCCAAGAGGAGATGTTTAAGTATCTTGGGGTGTGGTTCACGAGTGGGGGAAGGATGGAGCGGGAGATCAACAGGCGATCAGTGCGGCGTCAGCAATAACTAGGACGCTGTGTCGGTTCGTCATGGTGAATCAAGAGCTGAGTCAAAAAACAAAACTCTAGATTTACAAGTCGATCTACGTTCCTACCCTCACCATGGTAACCAGGATCTACGTTCCTACCCTCACCATGGTAACCAGGATCTACGTTCCTACCCTCACCATGGTAACCAGGATCTACGTTCCTACCCTCACCATGGTAACCAGGATCTGCGTTCCTACCCTCACCATGGTAACCAGGATCTGCGTTCCTACCCTCACCATGGTAACCAGGATCTATGTTCCTACCCTCACCATGGTAACCAGGATCTACGTTCCTACCCTCACCATGGTAACCAGGATCTACGTTCCTACCCTCACCATGGTAACCAGGATCTACGTTCCTACCCTCACCGTGGTAACCAGGATCTACGTTCCTACCCTCACCGTGGTAACCAGGATCTACGTTCCTACCCTCACCATGGTAACCAGGATCTGCGTTCCTACCCTCACCATGGTAACCAGCTGTGGGTGGTGACTGAAAGAATGAGATCAAGGATACAAGCAGCAGAAATGATCTTCCTCTGCAGGGTGGCTGGGCACTCACTCAAAGATCGGGTGAGGAGCTCTGCCATCCAGGAGGAGCTCGGTGTTGAGCTGCTCCTCCTCCAGGTCGAGAGGAGCCAAATAGGGTGATTTGGGCATCTGGTCAGGATGCCCCCTGAGCGCCGAGCAGGCGAGGTGTTTCGGGCACGTCCCACCGGGTGGAGACCAAGAGGCAGACCCCGGACCTGCTGGAGAGACTATGTCTCACAGCTGGCTGGGGAACACCTCGGGATCCTTCCGGGTGAGCTGGAGGATGCAGCCGGGGTGAGAGAAGCCTGGGCTTCCCGTCTGAGTCTGTTGCCCCCGCTGATGGAACGGAACGGTATGTTTCAATGTGACCGCACCCTAAAATCCAAAATCTGTTAAACGCAGAACAAGCTGGCGTTTCTGCAACTGTGTCCTGTGATGTGAAAATACAGTCCTTCACTAAGCCTGATGCAGAAACCCCCTCACCCTCATTCACCCGCCGTCCTCGGGGTGACCCAGGTTCAGTCAGAGCCATTGTTTTGTTAAGACGTTCATGTACCAGCTTTGAGGAAGACGCCATGTTGTTCTAACATGTCTGAAACCAGAGAACACAGGGCGACCAGGTCCAGCAGAGCTCATCCAGATGTTGTGTTTCTGTTCCTCCAGCTGACCAGAGAATACTTCACCAAGGAGCTGAAGAAACATTACCAAGGTTACAACAACAGTGACGTCTTCACCTCCACGTGGAACGCCATCATGACGACGGTAAGACCCGGAAATAAACACCCTGTAACCCAGACACTCAGACCCTCTCTCTCTTCGTCTCTCAGTTTGACTGCTGTGGAGTGAACAGTCCTGAGGACTTCAAGGAGAGCCTGTTCAGACTGAACCACCAGACACAGGTGGTCCCAGAGTCCTGTTGCCAGGGTGACCAGCTGGACCCTAACAACCTGGAACAGTGTCTGGCAGGAAACATGATGTTTCGCTACAATAAGGTACCTCCCTGTCATACACACCCCTCCTTCTCTCCTGAGCCTCTTCTGGGCTCGTCCTGTACCCGGCCTCCTCCTGGTTAACGTGTCGTCTCCACAGGGCTGTTACTCCGCGGTGGTGGATTACTTTGAGCTCTACATCTACGTGGCCGGAGCGCTGGCCATCGTGGTGCTGACCATCGAGGTACGAACAGAAAACTTCGGTCTAAAAACTTCTGATAAAACACTGCTTTTCACTTCTCCCAAGATACATGACCCCCATCTGGTGGTGGATCTGTGGTATCACACTTCTTATCTAGTTTAATTTAAATTTATTTTCAGTTTAAGTTTAAAGTCAATTGAATATAATTTTGAATAAAAACACAATTTTATATAATTTTTAGTAATTAGGAGTGTCAAACGTAAGGCCTGCGGGTTAAAAAGCGGCCCATCAGTGAGACCAACGCGGTCCATAGAATAAAATGAGATAAGTCTATGTTTGATTCTTATTGTTTAAACGAGGGGTGTCTGTCGATTAAAAAAAATAATCAAATTAATTACAGGATTTATTCATTATTAATCGAATGAATCACATTTTAATGTCATAGCTGCTAAAGATCTCCTGATTCCAGCCCACCTGAATTCTAGAATTTGAATTCTAGGATATTAAAAAATTGTACTGTATGTCTAATCAATTGAATCCAGTAAGAAGAGAAGATTTTAAATCCAATTTATTATTGATGAACTCTGCCTTATCAGGCCAGGTGCAGCGTTAGGGATCGTTAGGGTTCTTTAGGGTTCGTCAGGGTTCGTTCTTATCTTCAAAAAAAGAAATTGGCTGCAACAAGCAGTAACATTTCGCTTGTTTTAACATCTAACACACTTGTTTACGTGCATGTATTGGCCCCAATGGCTTTCCATATCTGTACACACTGTTTATTTTGAAGGCGTTGGCCTTCAAAATAAAGACACACACATTTTAATGGTAGCAGTGTTGTTGTATCTTTGGCTTCATCTAGTGACGAAACATCAGAATTGCAGGGAAAATAAAACAATAACATGGTTTCTTTTTTCAAGTTTGATGGGCCAGATTAAAACGTTTAACGGGCCGCATGTGGCCCGCGGGCTGTAGTTTAGATGGTATGTCAGGCTGGAGTTGCTCCGGTGGTAGAAGAACTCCTTTTTTAAAAAACTACAAATTACTATGTTTTTATTTTACTGTCCCGTCTTTATTATTTTTGTATAAAACTTGCCGTTCAGTGGCCCGACTGTCTCATCCTCCTGAATCTTGTCCACTGCTGCCTTGTTAATTTGCCAGCGCTAGTGATGTAGCACGGACGATCAGACTACGGGTCCTTCTCGAAAATTCAAATGCGCAAGCATTGGTTCGCCACCGTTAATAGGTCAATTAATTGCGTCAGTTCTTTTTAACCCATTAAAATGCGGCTTAATTAATAAATCAAATTAACGCGTTAAATTTTTTTTACCAGTACTACTTTTTACTAGTACTAGTTTAAACTCATTTAAACCAATAAAAACATAAACGTTTTGAACGAAGAGTCGTTTCTGTTTTTTATTAAAGTATTTTTTATGTTTTTTTTCTGCAGCTTTTCGCCATGGTCTTCGCCATGTGTCTCTTCAGAGGAATCCAGTGAAGTACAGCGGGTCTCTGTTTGAACAGAAAGGGAAACGAGACGAGGAAAACAACTTTTGTACATTTGTGGATCTTTTTTTAATTGTTTTAATTGGATTTAAGAAAAAAAAAAAAAACACACAAACAAATAAAACGAAAACCCTCTGGTGCTTCACAGCTGGACTTTTGAGGCACCGAGCTGCAAAAAAAAAAAAAAAAGAAAGAAAAACGGAGAAAATGTAAAAACATGTGGGATGAAAACGTTGGAGCGGTTTAAGATGGACTGGAGCAGATCGGGCTACGGACCAAGCTACGGACCTGGCTACGGACCTGGCTACGGGCCGGGCTACGGACCGGGCTACGGACCTGGCTACGGGCCGGGCTACGGACCAAGCTACGGACTTGGCTACGGACCGGGCTACGGACCGGCTACGGACCTGGCTACGGACCGGGCTACGGACCGGGCTACGGACCAAGCTGCGGACCTGGCTACGGACCGGGCTACGGACCGGGCTACGGACCGGCTACGGACCGGGCTACGGACCAAGCTACGGACCTGGCTACGGACCTGGCTACGGACCGGGCTACGGACCGGGCTACGGACCTGGCTACGGACCTGGCTACGGACCTGGCTACGGACCGGGCTACGGACCGGGCTACGGGCCGGGCTACGGACCTGGCTACGGACCTGGCTACGGACCGGGCTACGGACCGGGCTACGGACCTGGCTACGGACCGGGCTACGGACCGGGCTACGGGCCGGGCTACGGACCGGGCTACGGGCCGGGCTACGGACCGGGCTACGGACCTGGCTACGGACCGGGCTACGGGCCGGGCTACGGACCGGGCTACGGGCCGGGCTACGGACCGGGCTACAGTCTGGGTCACACAACCGGAGCTCAGTGTAAAGACTGAACTGATGTTTGATGAAGAATATTTATAAAATTTTACTGTAAAAAACTGTGTTCATGTCAAATCTGGCTGGTTACCCGTTCTCCTCTCACACCCACACCTCCTCCTCTCTTTTTTACATACCTGTGAGTGTGTGTGCGTGCGTGCGTGCGTGCGTGCGTGTGTGTTTATGCGTGTGTGTGTAACCCCCCTCCAGCCAGCCAGCATCCTTCCTGTGGTTCTTGCTTTCGTGCTTTTAGTGGTACCATGTAAGTGTTTGTATTTAGATGGAAGTCTGTGACATAAACAAGATTTTCACGACTAGTTTGATGTTTTTTTTCTCGCGATGATCGATTGTCTGCTTGTTTGAAAAAAAAACCTCCGATGTCCAACCAAGACTCCTGCTCGTCTCTTCTGGCCTCCAGGGGACGTCGTAGTTTCCTCCACACGTCTCCAGGATTCTCTCAAACCTTCATTAAGACTTTTTCACCGTTACAACCTGCCTGCACACTCTTCATTCATCCTTCTGTTCTGTTGTTTCCACCGGAAAACAGCAGTGTTGCTTTCCTACAGTGATGATGGTGCACTCTGCTATCCTGGTTCCTCACCCTGCTCCTAGTGCACCCTGACCGCCTCTTGAGCTCATTCCTTTGGCCCTTCGTCCTGCTGAGCTCATACCTCCGGCTCCTTGTGCATCCTGCCATCCTGCTCAGCCCCAAACTTCTGGTCCTCATCTAGCTGAGATCCTCCGTCTGGTCATTCACCGTGCTGAGCTCCAAACTTTGGTCCCTCATCCAGGCGAGCTCCTACGTCTGGTCATTCACCCTGCTAAGCTCTGTCTGGTTCTGCACTTCCGTAACAAACCTGTTAAAACGGGCTTTATTCAAGAAAGAGTCGAACTGGTGGCAACATAGATCCTGGTTACCATGGTGAGGGTAAGAACGTAGATACTGGTTACCATGGTGAGGGTAGGAACGTAGATACTGGTTACCATGGTGAGGGTAGGAACGTAGATACTGGTTACCATGGTGAGGGTAGGAACGTAGATACTGGTTACCATGGTGAGGGTAGGAACGTAGATCCTGGTTACCATGGTGAGGGAAGGAACGTAGATCCTGGTTACCATGGTGAGGGTAGGAACGTAGATCCTGGTTACCATGGTGAGGGTAGTAACGTAGATACTGGTTACCATGGTGAGGGTAGGAACGTAGATCCTGGTTACCATGGTGAGGGTAGGAACGTAGATCCTGGTTACCATGGTGAGGTAGGAACGTAGATCGACTTGTAAATCGAGAGCTTTGCTTTTCGGCTCAGCTCTCTCTTTACCACGACGGACCGATGCAGCGTCCTAGTTATTGCTGACGCCGCACCGATCCACCTGTTGATCTCCAGGTCCATCCTTCCCCCACTTGTGAAAAAGACCCAGAGATACTTAAACTCCTCCACGTGGGGCAGTAGAGCTGCTCCTCCTCCAAGGCGAGAGAAGCCAGATGGGGTGGTTCCGGCGTGTGGTGAGGATGCCCCCCAAGCGCGTCACTGGTGAGGTGTTTTGAGCAGGTCCCACCAGGAGGAGATCAGGAGGCAGATCCCGGACCCGCTGGAGAGACTCTGTCTCACAGCTGGACAGGGAACACCTCCGGATCCTTGCGTGTGAGCTGGAGGATGCAGCCGGGTGAGAGAATCCTGGGTTTCCCGTCTGTTGCCGCTGCGACCCGGCCTCAGAGAAGTGTAAGACGACGGAACAGAGTCAAACTGGTTAGTCAATTTTGACTAGGACTATAGAAGGTAACAATAGAAGTTAAGGTAGGAGGACCCACCCCTACCACTGTTTAACATGTTACATAACTACAGGTGTGTTGTGTTGGCTCCTCCTTCTTTAGGGGCGGGACAAACTCAGGTTTGTTTATATAGGATCAAATCTTAGGTCCCTTCTATTAGATTAAATGTTATTTCCAGATGGAAGTTGAAACATCTCGATCATCAAACACACTGAAACTTTTTCTATATGAATCACTACTAAAAGAACGAGAAATTCCACAGATTCTTCGCTTCATTTCCCTCTCTTTTTCACTCCTTCCCCTCTCAGTCTCTCCTCTGTATTCCAACAGACACAAAAAAGAATGAGCTCGTGTATGATTAAAAGTAAAACATGTCCACTAGAGGGACATGTAACAACCACATGTAGTGGACAGGTCACCATGGAAACGCCTCCACAGCTTCTCACACACACTTCCAGCAACCAATCAGTGAAGAATCCTGTCATTAGAAAATAAAACTTGGAGTAAATGCTGTGATGAGTGTGTAAAACCTGTCTGTCTGATTTAGGGATCTTTATTTATTTATGATCATTGACTGTAGAAGAGGTGGAGCTACTGAGTGTGACGTCATCCACTCATCTTTCCAAATAAGGCTAACGTTACAGTCTCTAAAGTACCTCAGAAAAAAGTTTTACTAGAAACACTGGGTATAAAATCATTACCAGAAAAAAGCAGATTCATAGAGTTTGTTGGAGAAAAGCAGGATGTTTGAGCCTCTTTTGGTTATGAAGTTATAAAGTAGCCAGACTGGCGCCACCTAGTGGCTTCCTCAAATTTATTTTCACTCCAGCAACTAGGTTAGTGATTACAGCAATGTGAAAATGTCTTACCCAATCAGAGAACAGAGATGACAGCCTGACATGTTGTGATGGCAGCAGACCCTTCATCAGCTCCTTCATGTGGAGTCTTCATGGACGTGTGGAGCTGAGCTCCTTCATGTGGAGTCTTCATGGACGTGTGGAGCTGAGCTCCTTCATGTGGAGTCTTCATGGACGTGTGGAGCTGAGCTCCTTCATGTGGAGTCTTCATGGACGTGTGGAGCTGAGCTCCTTCATGTGGAGTCTTCATGGACGTGTGGAGCTGAGCTCCTTCATGTGGAGTCTTCATGGACGTGTGGAGCTGAGCTCCTTCATGTGGAGTCTTCATGGACGTGTGGAGCTGAGCTCCTTCATGTGGAGTCTTCATGGACGTGTGGAGCTGAGCTCCTTCATGTGGAGTCTTCATGGACGTGTGGAGCTGAGCTCCTTCATGTGGAGTCTTCATAGACGTGTGGAGATCTTCAGAAGGAATGAAGACGGGATCTTCTGAGTGACATCATCAGTGACATCATCAGTGACATCATCAGTGCTTCCTGTCTGCTTCACTATGGAACTAAAGATGGTGGACTGCTGCTGTTGTTCCACCACAGTAAAGGATCAACATGTGAAGCTTTTATTAGCATCTAGATTTGATGCAGAAAAGTTTTGATTAAAACTTTGAGTGTGAGACCCCTACTCTAAATGCTCAGGCCCACAAAGTGTACTCTGAAATATTGATTACCACGTCAAATGTCACGGTCCCTCATCTGGGTCATTCCCTACCTCTTATCCTGCCCTCAGCCCCAATTTGGCACACCTGGTCTCAGTCCCCAGGTGTGCCTTATTTTCCTTTTGGACTATTTAAACCTGGTATCCCCTCATTTTCTGGCTGGAGCATTCGTCTGCACCCCTCCTCTGCTGCTTCCTATGCTGCACACTGCTCCTCTCACCTGCAGTGCTGCCTCCATGCAGCCGGGATGATTTAGCCCCACCGTCCCGCCTAGCTCCAACCTTCTGGTTTCCTCCATCGTCCTGTCGAGCTCCAACCTTCTGGTTTCCTCCATCGTCCTGTCGAGCTCCAACCTTCTGGTTTCCTCCATCGTCCTACCGAGCTCCCACCTTCTGGTTTCCTCCATTGTCATGCCGAGCTCCAACCTTCTGGTTTCCTCCATCGTCCTACCGAGCTCCAACCTTCTGGTTTCCCTCCATCGTCCTACCGAGCTCCAACCTTCTGGTTTCCTCCATCGTCCTGCCGAGCTCCAACCTTCTGGTTTCCCTCCATCGTCCTGCCGAGCTCCAACCTTCTGGTTTCCTCCATCGTCCTACCGAGCTCCCACCTTCTGGTTTCCTCCATTGTCATGCCGAGCTCCAACCTTCTGGTTTCCTCCATCGTCCTACCGAGCTCCAACCTTCTGGTTTCCTCCATCGTCCTACCGAGCTCCAACCTTCTGGTTTCCTCCATCGTCCTGCCGAGCTCCAACCTTCTGGTTTCCTCCATCGTCCTGCCGAGCTCCAACCTTCTGGTTTCCTCCATCGTCCTACCGAGCTCCAACCTTCTGGTTCCCCTCCATCGTCCTACCGAGCTCCAACCTTCTGGTTTCCTCCATCGTCCTACCGAGCTCCAACCTTCTGGTTTCCTCCATCGTCCTGCCGAGCTCCAACCTTCTGGTTTCCTCCATCGTCCTACCGAGCTCCAACCTTCTGGTTCCCCTCCATCGTCCTACCGAGCTCCAACCTTCTGGTTCCCCTCCATCGTCCTACCGAGCTCCAACCTTCTGGTTTCCTCCATCGTCCTACCGAGCTCCAACCTTCTGGTTCCCCCCATCGTCCTGCTGAGCTCCTATGCCTGGTTCCTCCTCTGGTCATTTACTTTCCACTGTTTATGTTTGTTTCTACATGTTCTCCAGTAAACTGGCATCACATTTGGGTCCTTCTTCACCACCTTCATGGCAGTAAAAAGTGGCATCAATGTAAAAACTGTTTTGTTTATCGTCAGACAGATGGAAGGAGGTACAAATTTATTCATTCCTCTTCTGAACCGTCCATCCCATGTGGGGCCGGAGAGGATGTCAGAGCCTATCCGAACTGATTCAGGGTACCCACTGAAGAAGTCACCAGTCTGTCAGGGGCCACACACACACACACACATTCATTCCCAGGGGTAATTTCATAGCAACCAATCAACCTAACATGTATGTTTTTGGAGGAAACCGGAGAAAACCCACAAACGGCTAAGGCGCTGTCCTGAGCGGCTGCCTGCTGCAGTGCTCCCTGTTACTTTAGCATTTAGTCTAACTTTCTCTGAGTTTCTGTCTCTTCTTCTGCTATGTTTTGTCTCTTTTTGAAAATTTCATTTTGAGCATATTTTGGACGTCATTTTGGACTTTGTTGTTTTGTGTCGGAGAAATGATTTTTCAGAAATCATCCGGCTAGCCCCCAACGGCTAGCTGGTTATGAAGTCATTCTGTTGACATGTGCGACCAGCTGCTGGCTCTCGGAGCCACATCCGTCGTGTCTGGAGGAGTTGGTTCAGTCCTGAGGCAGCTGAGGAGAAGGAGACGGTCTAGAGGAGGTGCTTCAGGCCTGGTGTTCCGTGGAAACGTCCGGTTGCTCGCTTGAGGAACTGGAAGCACTCACTTGGACCCAGTGAAATACAGAGAGACCAGTTTGGTGTTCTTCACTGCGGCCTGGCTTTGTGACCCATTCTGGACTCCAGCTTTTGGGTTGCCAGGTTGGACACAGTGCGACTGGGACGCCGGTGGGTAGCGGTGAGGGGGCATTGAGGTGTTTACACTGCAACACTCTAATTTACCTTCAGGGATCGATAAAGTATATTCATTTTAATTCAATATACACAGGGAGAACACGCAAACTACACACAAAAACCAGTGTTCCAAGCCTTGTCCCCACCCGGGGACTTGAACCCCGGACCTTCCTGCAGTGACGTCACTGTCCAGCGGAGGTAGATATAGTCACACAATTTGTCCAAAAACCGCTTAAAAAACACTTTTCTCCCAAATAAAAAACATATTTGTAGGTGTTAAAAAAAGTTGATTTTTGTTTTACAAAATGGTTTCTTTAAACATTTTCAGCAGGTTTTAAAAATGGAAACACTGAAATGATCTGTTTTATTAACACTCTTTAAACAGCGGAAGTGCTGAAGCGTGGAGGTGGGCTGGAAGGCGTTGGCGTGGCCAGGCGGAATGGCGCCAAAGGTGGCGGAGTTTTCACCACCATGACAGTTTTAATTAGAAATAATCAGACCGGTTCTTTCTTTATTCTGACGGGATGAAAGTCTGTTTTTTATCAGAACAGACAGAACAGAAACATTAAGAAATAAAAGCTTCTTGGTTTTTAATCCTGTAGATTTATAAGAATATATCTGTGTTTCTAACGAAGGCGCATGCGCAGAACGCTTATGAAAACTTCACAAAGAACATGTGATGGTAATTTTCCAACAAACTTTTTTTCAGAAACGCGGTTTTTTCTGGTGTTAAACTAAAAGAAAAAAGAACGAAAACCATCTGATTTCTTTTAGTTTCCTGCCTCATTACAGTCTGCGGGATAAAGGACATGGACGCTGAGGGCCATCACACACACACACACACACACACACACACAATAACCAGAGGTGTTAGGTCGGATGGAGCCAAACTAAGTCATGCAATCTAACTTTTATAAGCTGCTAGAGGGTCCCAAACACGCAGACCTAAAACCATCACGTTGGTTTTAGTTTCAGTAAAAACCTGATGTTTATTTACTTCCTCACTGGGTACAGTTGGCATTTATTTTATCATCATTTAATGGAGGGTATAGAAGGTGTCGGTTTGAATCCAGACAGAAAAAAAACTCCAGAACAGTACTTTCTGTGTGTGTTGGGTCAATGGATCTGAGATAGAGGGAGGAGCTCTGCCATTCCTACCCTCACCATGGTAACCAGGATCTACGTTCCTACCCTCACCATGGTAACCAGGATCTACGTTCCTACCCTCACCATGGTAACCAGGATCTACGTTCCCATCCTCACCATGGTAACCAGGATCTACGTTCCTACCCTCACCATGGTAACCAGGATCTACGTTCCTACCCTCACCATGGTAACCAGGATCTACGTTCCTACCCTCACCATGGTAACCAGGATCTACTGTACGTTCCTCCCCTCACCATGGTTACCAGGATCTACGTTCCTACCCTCACCATGGTAACCAGGATCTACGTTCCTACCCTCACCATGGTAACCAGGATCTACGTTCCTACCCTCACCATGGTAACCAGGATCTACGTTTCCTACCCTCACTATGGTAACCAGGATCTACGTTCCTACCCTCACCATGGTAACCAGGATCTACGTTCCTACCCTCATCATGGTAACCAGGATCTACGTTCCTACCCTCACCATGGTAACCAGGATCTACATTCCTACCCTCACCATGGTAACCAGGATCTACGTTTCCTACCCTCACCATGGTAACCAGGATCTACGTTCCCATCCTCACCATGGTAACCAGGAACTACGTTCCTATCCTCACCATGGTAACCAGGATCTACGTTCCTACCCTCACCATGGTAACTAGGATCTATGTTCCTACGCTCACCATGGTAACCAGGATCTACGTTCCTACCCTCACCATGGTAACCAGTGTGTGTGGTGACCGAAAGAAGATTACAGATACAAGCGGCTGAAAGGATCTTCCTCTGCAGGGTGGCTGTGCTCTCTATCAGAGATAGAGGGAGGAGCTCGGAGTAGAGTCATTGCCCTTCCGGATCGAGAGAAGCCAGATGGGGTGGTTCTGTTTAGGATGCCTGCCGCAAAAACCTTGCTGGTCAGGTGTTTTGGGCATGTCCCACCATGAAGAGACCCAGAGGTAGACCCAGGACCTGCTGGAGAGATAATGTCTCACAGCTGGACAGGGAACACCCTCGGGATCCTTCCGGTTGAGCTGAGAAAAGCTCAGGTATCTTGTCTGTTACTGCGGCAATTGGTCGTAAATAAGCAGAAGACAACGGAACAGAAAGTTCTCTTTGTGATGCTGAGGTTCATGGATACAGTGAAGGAGGACATGAACTGAAGAGGATGCAGGAGAAAGGGTTAGATGGAAGAAAGTGACTTGCTGTGGCCCCCCCTGAAGGGAAATGAAGAAAGGACAGCAAATAAAGAATGTCTTCTTTGATGAATCTTTAACTACAGCCTTACAGTGTCATCCCACCCGTGGGATCAAAGACAAGTCACAAACCTGATCAAAGAAAAAACATTGACAAAAAAAAAGCTCAAAAAAGATGTTTTGGTTTCTGATAAACTTTGATTTTAATGGAATTATTTAAAATAAAAAACATCCACTTTTTTCGCAGATCAAGTTGAAGTTCACGTTCACGATTCTTGGCCAAAAACAAACTGAATGAAATTGCGAAAATTTTTCTTCTTGTTTTATTCAGAAAGATTCAGCGTTACGAAGAATTAATGAATGAATGGATGATTCATTAAAAAAGATTGTATTTGAAAACCACAGACTGTATTTGTATTTATTTGGATCTCCATTAGCTGTGTAAAAACAGCTATTCTTCCTGGAGTCATACAGTAATCACAAATAAAGAGACTTTGGAGAAAATACACATATGAAATAAAAACACAAAACAACAACACATACATTCATACACACACACACACACACACTGGACCGTATTTTTGTAGGTGCGTTCGAATTTTGATCATATCAATGTCAACACTGACACTGGCCAGTGGTTCCAGGTAGTAGGGGCTTATTTCGAACGCACCTACATTACATGATGGCAAACAGAGACCTCATCACTATGAAATTACAATGCAAACAACTTTACACAATACAATAACAGGTTTAGTTAGAGAGCAGATGCCTCTTTAATAAGAATTTAAATTGTTGATTATTCTTTGAATAAATAATGTCATTTGGTAAATTGTTCCACATAGACATGGATCGGAATTTGATAGTATTTTTACCATAATTAGTTTTTATTTTAGGTAATTTAAATCTGCCATCTATGGCATGTCTCGTTTCATGACTGTGCCCATCAGAACTAAAAGACAGCTCTTGATAAAACACATTTGGTAGTTTAGACTCTATAACATTTCTTGTTAATTTCAGCAAAGAGGCATCACATCTCTCTCTAACCTTTAGCCATAATAGGGTATCATGCATCCATTTTACATTAGTTCTATAAGGACATTTAAGAACACAACGAGCTGCCTTATTTTGTATTGTTTGAAGTGTCTTAATATGAGAGACAGCAGGACAAGACCAGATTTCAGACCAATAATCTAACTGTGAGAGTACAAGGGTTTTTATGACATCTCCTACCATGTTAGACGGAAGCAGATGTGAACATCTTTTAATCATGGAGAGACTCCTGCCCATCCTCTGTGCTACAGAGCTGATGTGTTTGGACCAAGACAATTTATTATCAATTTCTACACCAAGAAGTTTAGTCTCTTGTACCTGTTCAACAATTGTATCTCTCAAAGTTAGATTTAGTTTGGGCTCATCCAGCAGCATATATCTGGTTCCAAAAACAACGCATTTGTAGTGAGTGTAAGCACCACCAGAGGGCAGCACCGTTTCACTGCTGATTGCAATCTTTACTTTTTCTGTTAATCTTAGAGTTTTTAATATTTTGTTTGTTAAAAATGTAAAATATTAAATAAAAGTGAAGAATTCAAAAATAAAAAATACTATTTTTAATCCAAACAAACTGTAAAAACAGTCAAAACTGTAACTTTATTGTTTTATTTCTTGACCTTTTGTTATTTTTTCATGACTCTTTCAGTCTGAGTTGTTTCTCTCCTCCTCTCTCCATGATGACGTTCATGTCACACCCAGACCTTCAACAGTGTTCCATCTGCACCAATCAAACATTTAGGAACTACTTTATACTGAAAAGTAGATCAGGCTTCAAAAACTCCACAAAAAAAGTCGTGAAAATGTCTCTGATTGTTTAAATAAAACCTTCCAAAAAGACCTGATAAACATTGTCACCATGTAACAAAAAAGCCCAACTCTTTCTCTTTAAAAACAAGGATTATTTAATAGATTACATCCATCTTTCTCTCTCCTCGGGTAATGAATGAAGTCCAGCCTGTCCTGTCCATACTGCCCCGTGCTGCTCAGAGTTCTTTACTTGTTCTTTGTTCTGTTCAATCATTTTTTTTCCTTCTTCAGAGTTTGTTTCGTTGATTTTAAAAAAGTATTTTTGAGCTATGAAACGATATTCCCCCAAAAGGAGGAGTTTACGTTTCTCAGGGTCTTGTTCGCAGTGAGGGAAGGATGGATGGAGATCAACAGACGGGTCAGTGCGATGGCTGCAATAATTAGGATGCTACATCACTACGTTGTGGTGAAGAAAGAGCAGAGCCGAAAAGCAGAGCTCTGGATTTACCAGTTGATCTACGTTCCTACCCTCATCATGGTAACCTGGATCTACGTTCCTACCCTCACCATGGTAACCTGGATCTACTTTCCTACCCTCACCATGGCAACCAGGAACTACGTTCCTACCCTCACCATGGTAACCTGAATCTACGTTCCTACCCTCACCATGGTAACCAGGATCTACGTTCCTACCCTCACCATGGTAACCAGGATCTACGTTCCTATCCTCACCATGTTAACCAGGATCTACGTTCCTACCCTCACCATGGTAACCAGGATCTACATTCCTACCCTCACCATGGTAACCAGGATCTATGTTCCTACCCTCACCATGGTAACCAGGATCTACATTCCTACCCTCACCATGGTAACCAGGTGTGAGTGGTGACCAAAAGAATGAGATTCCGATACAAGCGGCTGAAAGGATCTTCCTCTGCAGGGTGGCTGGGCTCTCACTCAGAGATAGAGGGAGGAGCTCTGCCATTCGGGAGGAGCTCGAAATAGTGCGGTTGCTCCATCGGTTCAAGAGCTGTTAGGTGGGGTGGTTTGGGTATCTGGTTAGGATGCCTCTCGAACGTCTCGCTGGTGAGGTTTTCCAAGCATTTTCAGACCAGGAGGAGACCCAGAGGCAGACCCCAGACCTGCTGGAGAGACTATGTCTCACAGCTGGACAGGTAACACCTCGCCTCGGGATCCCTCCAGGTGAGAGGATGCAGCCGGGGTGAGAGAAGCCTGGGTTTCCCGTCTGAGGCTGTTGCCTTCGTGACCCAGCCCCGAATAAGCGGAAGACGACTCAACGGAAGAGAAAAGAAGTGAAAACACAGGTTTTAAATCTGTACGGTCATCAGAAAGTATCAAGAAAATGGACGGACTGATAAAAATGAGATATGATTAAAAGAAGATTGTTTCAGAAGACTTTTGGTCACGTCTGAGGTGGTCTCTTCGGGTTTGATGGAGACCCTGGTCATCAGCTGGATCTCTACAGCTCTGCTTCTCCTTCATTCAGACTGAAAAGTTTAAACTGGAAGCAGCTGAATGTTTGAATCTGGCAAAAATCAACTTGACGAAAACATTAAACATGTAGAAAAAAACTATCTCTAAACCTAAAAGTAAAAACTACCCAAAAAAAACATATTTCTTTTGTATTTTTGATTGAAAGTGACGTTTTGTGGTGAAAGTGTGATTGTTTGGTGTTCGCTGCCAGGTTGGCCTTCTGGTTGGCCTTCAGGAAACCGTGTGCTGGTTGTTTTCACTGCTGTTTACTTCTTGGCTCTCCTCCACGTCTCTTCTTTCCTCATAAAAATTCCTCTCAGAGAAAAAGAGGAGTGACGGATGAGGAGAGACGACGCTGCGCTGTTCACTCGGTTTAAACCTGAAACTTTAATTGCGCTCTGATTTATGATAAAAGAGTTCGTCTGCATGCGAAACCAAAGCAGCTGACACAGCGGCCGTGGGGGTGGGGCCCACAGAACCAAGGCCCTGAGTGACGGGCCTGAAGAAGGAACCCCGTTTATTAAAGTTACACAAGGAACAAAATGGTTTCCATTTCAGACGAATAAAAAACCTCTACTAAAGTGGGCGTGGCATTTATGAAGAGGATTGGACCTGTCTCTCTTAGGCGTACGTATGACGTTGTAATGACCACGCCCACATTTACTTAAATTGATGCCACGCCCTTATTTCACGACATATAGGAACGGAATTCGGCAAACAATGAGAATTGTTTGGACGAAGTTACGTGCTTATGCACGACTTTGCGCTCTGCGCATGCCCAGAATGCGTCATCTCCCTCCCTTCCAAATGATGTCATCAGCATAATTCCAATATTTCTATCGGAATTAGCGGGGTTTTTTTTCACACCTGATCTGGATTTTTTTTTTTTTTTTTTTACCAAAAATCTATTACCGTAATTTCACGACCATTAGGCGCACCGTGCGAAAAGGCGCAGTCTCAGTCACACACCGCCTTACAACACACACACAAGCATGCAAATGTGGGTATTAAAAAATAGATCGGGAGCAAAACTGAGTTTGGTTGTGTTTTATTTAAGTAGTAACGATACTAAACAAACACATTACCGGTAATAGTCTTTATTCAAATCCATCAAAGTCCTCATCCTCTGTTTCAGAGCAGGTCCACTTCGCTCCTCGCTGTCAAAGTCACTGTCTGTACTGTGCGGCTCCTCAGAAAGGATGCCAGCTTTTGAGAAAGCTCGGATAACAGTACCAGCAGACACGTTAGTCCAAGCATCTACAATCCATTGGCAAACTGTAGCGTAACTCGCCCGGCGCTGCCTTCCACCCTTCGGTCATCCATCGCTCCCACGCCGCTCACACTTCACTCTTTAACGTTCTCATGTGTTTTCTTTTAGGTCCGCCTCGCGGGCACCGCGTTTTCTTTTAGGTCTGCCTTTTCTCACACACAAGGCGCACCGTACGAAAAGGTGCACCGCTCATTTTGAAGAAAATTTGAGACTTTTAGGTGCGCCTTATGGCCGTGAAATTACGGTGTTTTAAAACATAGACATGTTTTTTATTTGTTTAATGTGTGTTTATTTCAGGTTCTGAGACCGGTTGTTTACTTCCGGTTCACTTCCGGTTGTTTAGTCCTCAGATCGCAGATCTCGTCAGAAGAATGGATCACTTTTTGGCAGGGGGTCACCTCCCGGTTCAACAGATTCTGGGCGGGTTCCTCTTCCATCTAACCAATCGTTCCTCTCTGGTGGAGACCAGACGTGACGTATGTAACACACCAAAACACTCGTAGCATGGTTGATGTTCAGAACTACAAACATGGAGGACAAACGCCGCCATCTTCATCCTCTGATTGGTTAGGAGTTGTAAAGCAACGTAAACGCCTGCGATCCCTGACCTAGTTACTGGAGGAAAATGATGTTGAAAAGAGCCTCTAGATGGCAGAAAATCTTTTCATCTGCATGTGAAACGACACAGATTCTCTCGTGGCCCGTCAGCCTGGGACTGTGGCACAGTTTGGTGCCCATAGAGAAACAGGAAGTGAGCTGGGAAAGCCAGGAAATGAGTTTGTGGGGATTTTAGTCAGAATGACTCACTGCAGAAGCATTTGTTTTCAGCCGCTTGTGAGAAAACCACAAAGTGCTGTTTCTGGTTGTGTTGTAAGAGAGTAATGTTCCAGGACCAGCCCCGATCGCCCCGGGACACCCCGGGGGTCTGCCTCCACGGCCTGCCAATCATTCCTAAAATATTGTGTGTGTTTGAGCTCGGTCTGTTCGGGAGAGGAGAGGATCTATCGTCCACATTGTTCTTAATTGGAAGCACATTGCTGAGGATGAGAGATGACGAGGTGGATGGATCGTTGGTGGAACACGAGCTGCTTCTCTGATAAAGTGGATTTTATTTATGAGATCACATTTTGGTTTTTTATTCAGTGCTAATTAAGACGCCGAAAAAAATCTCTTTTATTTTTATGATGTTAAATAAAGAAACTTGAAAAAAGTTCTTTAATGACCACAATTTAAAGATTGAAGAAAACAAAGGACTTTGTTTTCTTGTTTCCAAGTGGAGGAGTGTAAATATCACAGGGTCTTGTTCACGAATGGGTGAAGGATCTATGTTCCTACCCTCACCATGGTAACCAGGATCTATGTTCCTACCCTCACCATGGTAACCAGGATCTATGTTCTTACCCTCACCATGGTAACCAGGATCTATGTTCCTACCCTCACCATGGTAACCAGGGTCTACGTTCCTACCCTCACCATGGTAACCAGGATCTATGTTCCTACCCTCACCATGGTAACCAGGATCTATGTTCCTACCCTCACCATGATAACCAGGATCTACGTTCCTACCCTCACCATGGTAACCAGGATCTATGTTCCTACCCTCACCATGGTAACCAGGGTCTACGTTCCTACCCTCACCATGGTAACCAGGGTCTACGTTCCTACCCTCACCATGGTAACCAGGATCTATGTTCCTACCCTCACCATGGTAACCAGGGTCTACGTTCCTACCCTCACCATGGTAACCAGGGTCTACGTTCCTACCCTCACCATGGTAACCAGGATCTATGTTCCTACCCTCACCATGGTAACCAGGGTCTACGTTCCTACCCTCACCATGGTAACCAGGGTCTACGTTCCTACCCTCACCATGGTAACCAGGATCTATGTTCCTACCCTCACCATGGTAACCAG
Organism: Neostethus bicornis; assembly: GCA_902685375.1. Classification (NCBI taxonomy): domain Eukaryota; kingdom Metazoa; phylum Chordata; class Actinopteri; order Atheriniformes; family Phallostethidae; genus Neostethus; species Neostethus bicornis. The sequence goes on from LR738544.1 coordinate 32,013,029, forward strand.
GATCTATGTTCCTACCCTCACCATGATAACCAGGATCTACGTTCCTACCCTCACCATGATAACCAGGATCTACGTTCCTACCCTCACCATGGTAACCAGGATCCATGTTTCTACCCTCACCATGGTAACCAGGATCTATGTTCCTACCCTCACCATGGTAACCAGGATCTATGTTCCTACCCTCACCATGGTAACCAGGATCTATGTTCCTACCCTCACCGTGGTAACCAGGGTCTACGTTCCTACCCTCACCATGGTAACCAGGATCTATGTTCCTACCCTCACCATGGTAACCAGGATCTATGTTCCTACCCTCACCATGGTAACCAGGGTCTACGTTCCTACCCTCACCATGGTAACCAGGATCTATGTTCCTACCCTCACCATGGTAACCAGGATCTACGTTCCTACCCTCACCATGGTAACCAGGATCTACGTTCCTACCCTCACCATGGTAACCAGGATCTATGCTCCTACCCTCACCATGGTAACCAGGATCTACGTTCCTACCCTCACCATGGTAACCAGGATCTATGTTCCTACCCTCACCGTGGTAACCAGGATCTACGTTCTTACCCTCACCATGGTAACCAGGATTTACGTTCCTACCCTCACCATGGTAACCAGGATCTATGCTCCTACCCTCACCATGGTAACCAGGATCTACGTTCCTACCCTCACCATGGTAACCAGGATCTATGTTCCTACCCTCACCGTGGTAACCAGGATCTACATTCCTACCCTCACCATGATAACCAGGATCTACGTTCCTACCCTCACCATGGTAACCAGGATCTACGTTCCTACCCTCACCGTGGTAACCAGGATCTACATTCCTACCCTCACCATGGTAAGCAGGATCTACTTTCCTACCCTCACCATGGTAACCAGGATCTATGTTCCTACCCTCACCGTGGTAACCAGGATCTACATTCCTACCCTCACCATGATAACCAGGATCTACGTTCCTACCCTCACCATGGTAACCAGGATCTACGTTCCTACCCTCACCGTGGTAACCAGGATCTACGTTCCTACCCTCACCATGGTAACCAGGATTTACGTTCCTACCCTCACCATGGTAACCAGGATCTATGCTCCTACCCTCACCATGGTAACCAGGATCTACGTTCCTACCCTCACCATGGTAACCGGGATCCACGTTCCAAACCTGACCCATGGTCACCAGCGTGGGTTGTGACCCAAAGAATGAGATTGCAGATACAAGCAGCTGAAATGAGTTTCCTCCATAGGGTGGCAAGGTGGCATAGTTGATGGTCAGGATTAAACTGATGCCCGCTTTGTAAATCAAACGTCCCCAGTTTTGGATAAGAAGACACAGAAACGCTGAAAAAAAAAAACTCAGACTATGAGGTGGCAGGAACCATGATCGCTTTCATATTTTAATGCCAACCAGATTCTTTACTTTGTTCAACTTAAAATCCAACAGAGATGAAAGAGGGATAGATTAAATTAGAACCTTACTGGTGTGACCAAGTGAGTAACCAATCATAGCAAGTCATTTTTATCTTTTTATTCAGCCACAGTCGAAGCTGCTCCACTTGGTAAGAATCCAAGGTGTAGACTCCATCGTTTCTAGAGACAGAAGGATGCCAAACGTTCACGTTCCTTTTATTTTACTAACCAGTGCAACGACTTTTACTGTGAAATTTTTAATCCGTGATGCTGAGATTTTTTTCCCCCTGCATTAAACCCCGCTATGGAAAAAACGAATGAAATCAACACAATAAGATTGTTTTAAAGGCAACTCGGTGGCCTCACAGCAAGTAGGTCAGGGTTTGAATCCTGGAGTGGGGATGAGGCTTAGAACAGTGGACGTTCTGTGTGTTGTTTGCATGTTCTCCCCGTGTACAGTATGTGTGGGTTTTCTCTGGTTTCTTCCAAAAACATGCATGTTAGGTTGATTGGCCGGTGCCATGCTCCTAGGAACGAGTGTGTGTGACTCCCAACAGGCTGGTGACCAGTTTGGTGTGTACCCTCGCTCTTCCACCCTCTTGTACCCTGCCTGATAGGCTCTGGTTAGGGATAAACGGTTCAGAAGATGAATGAATGCAGATTGTTTTATCGTCATAAAATATTTTTTTCAAATGTACTGAATTCATTCTTTAACAGGGAAATTTGTGTGCTGCATTGCACCGCAGCAGGCTGCCAGGATGGCACCAATGGTGGGAGATATGTTTGTTCCACAAGGACACCTACAGTAGGCATGAGGTCAGTGGGATTTGAACCAGCTACTCCCGGGCCAAGGACGGACACTCTACCCTGAACCCTGAGCTACGAACTGTTCCTGAGGTTATGGTTATGATTGATGCAGATGGAGTCCTAATGAAGGTCGGGCCGCACCGCCCGCACCGCCCGCACCGCCCGCACCGCCCGCTCCGTTCTTCACCTGTAAATTAAACTACATGTTAAATTCACAAATTTACCAAAAGCCAACTTTTATTTTCACAAGTTTTTTTTATCCAGAAAAAGTAAAAAAAAAGTAAGAAAGTCATCGTTTGATCGTTTGATTGGTTCATTGTTTATTTTTTCAGAGGAACGTCGGCGTGTAACCGATCAGTCTGATCAGAACAGAACGCTTGTTAAAAAGCTTTTCAGACTAAAATAACTGATAAATAAAGTCTGAGAGGAAGAAGAGCAGGCCTCTGTGCCCTGGCAGCTCTCATTAAACCTAATAGGTCAGCCAGGCTCCACTGACACCCCTAATAGAAGCCGGCATGGTTAAGGGACCATGACGACCATTAGGGCACTTCAAAGTTCACCTCCTTGCATTAGGACCCTGCTGATACGGCACAGAGGGGAGAGATCCAGTTCCTCATTCACAACTTTATTTTTCATCAGTTTCTCTGTCAATCAGTCTGCTCCATAAACAAGGAGATGGCTGAGCTGCTCATTAGGCCCGCGTTGGCAGCGCCAGGCTGTAAATCACACCGTATATCAGCTTTCAGACTCAATTCCTCACAGGTCATATTTTGTGGGCTTACGGGGTTAAACGATCTTTTAGAAAAAAAAAGCTGCCGCTTGTTTTGTAAATCAAACGTGTCCAGTTTGAGACAAAAAAAAAAAAAACTTCTGAGGATCAGAGACACAAATGCTGACAAGAGAGGATGAAAAAAAAACCTCAGAGTATGAGGTGATAGGAACCAAGATGGCTACCGAGCAGACACAGGACCTCCTGTCCTCTGAGATGATCGTGTCTGGACGCTGAGCTGTGGAAATGAAGGTGCACAAGGAGCCAGGGCCTGATGGACCAGGAGTGTCCTGATCCCCTTCTATTCTGGGACACTCCTTAGAGATCTCCCATCCGGTCCCCATCCGGCACACCTGAACCCTAATCTCCACGTGTGTCGTGTTTCCATATGGACTACTTAAGCCCTGGTGTCCCTCACTTTGCGGATGGGGCACACAGGGTTAAATGGTTCTCTTAGGGTGATAGGAAGCAGAGGTGAGATCGGGCCTAAAAAATACAGCCAGACCCGACCCGCAGGTATTAAAACCCGACCCGGCCTGAGCACGACCAATTAAATTGATTTGTGGGCCCGAGCCCGAAACAAGCCCGAAATGTCATATTTTATTGTGAGGACTCGGGAAGAGGAGGGTTATTTATAAATAGGAATATTTTCAGGAGCACGCTTTTTAAATAATAAAAAAATCACACTTATAGGACCCCTAACACACTTGTCTGTGATGGCCTGCTTAGCGTGAAGAGGAGGGACGGTCTTTAAAACAAATGATAAAATAGATCTTTAACGATCATCACTTTTGCCAGTCCAGCTGGTTAAATGCCCGCTCAGCGTCGAGGTGCCAGTCTTTTGGTGTCGTATGAAAGCAAAGCGCCACATTGACTACATCCAGCGAAGCCAACGAGAGTTTCTGAAGCATTTTGACCAATAAATTTGAATTTTTTCCACACCTCACTCTTACCGGTGCGTGTTTATCTTTTCAGTTCTCCTGCTTTTAGTTTATCCTTAACTTCTCACTCCTTCATATCGGGGATCCTCCTTAACTTCTCACTCCTTCATATCGGGGATCCTCCTTAACTTCTTACTCCTTCATATCGGGGATCCTCCTTAACTTCTCACTCCTTCATATCGGGGATCCTCCTTAACTTCTCACTCCTTCGTATCGGGGATCCTCCTTAACGTCTCACTCCTTCATATCGGGGATCCTCCTTAACTTCTCACTCCTTCGTATCGGGGATCCTCCTTAACTTCTTACTCCTTCATATCGGGGATCCTTAACGTCTCACTCCTTCGTATCGGGGTTCCTCCTTAACTTCTCACTCCTTCATATCGGGGATCCTTAACTTCTCACTCCTTCGTATCGGGGATCCTCCTTAACTTCTCACTCCTTCGTATCGGGGATCCTCCTTAACGTCTCACTCCTTCGTATCGGGGATCCTCCTTAACTTCTTACTCCTTCGTATCGGGGATCCTCCTTAACTTCTCACTCCTTCATATCGGGGATCCTCCTTAACTTCTCACTCCTTCATATCGGGGATCCTCCTTAACTTCTCACTCCTTCATATCGGGGATCCTCCTTAACTTCTCACTCCTTCATATCGGGGATCCTCCTTAACTTCTCACTCCTTCATATCGGGGATCCTCCTTAACTTCTTACTCCTTCATATCGGGGATCCTCCTTAACTTCTTACTCCTTCATATCGGGGATCCTCCTTAACTTCTTACTCCTTCATATCGGGGATCCTCCTTAACTTCTTACTCCTTCATATCGGGGATCCTCCTTAACTTCTCACTCCTTCATATCGGGGATCCTCCTTAACTTCTCACTCCTTCATATCGGGGATCCTCCTTAACTTCTTACTCCTTCATATCGGGGATCCTCCTTAACTTCTTACTCCTTCATATCGGGGATCCTCCTTAACTTCTTACTCCTTCATATCGGGGATCCTCCTTAACTTCTCACTCCTTCATATCGGGGATCCTCCTTAACTTCTCACTCCTTCATATCGGGGATCCTCCTTAACTTCTTACTCCTTCATATCGGGGATCCTCCTTAACTTCTCACTCCTTCATATCGGGGATCCTCCTTAACTTCTTACTCCTTCATATCGGGGATCCTCCTTAACTTCTTACTCCTTCTTATCGGGGATACCAGTTCAAAATAAATAAAATAAAGACGTGCGCAGGGGAGGATTACCAAATTAAGAGGAGGCGTTCACGTGCGCAGAGCATGCTCTGGCTCTGTGGATCCTGTTTAGTAGTAAAAACATTACTTCTCTGTTTTATCCAAATGATTAATTTTGTGACAAGTATTCCTTAGTTTTCCTTAGTATTCCTATTTTTATAAACATATATTTATTTGGAAAAAAAAGTCAGCGAGAGAGAAGCCTGAGCCCGACCCGAAGTAATGATCGACATTTTAGGTCGGGCTCGGGCTTAAGATCTTACCTCTAATAGGAAGGCACCCGGATGGGACGTGTGGACAGTGTAGGGAGGCGGAGATGGTTGAACATGTATTGTTGAGGTGTGGTGGGTGTGAAGGAGGAGAGGATGGGTATGTTTGGGATACTGAGGGATTCTGGGTCAAGAGTGGTGGATCTGGAGAGTGTGTTGGGAGTGGGTAGACAGGGACGGGGTCGAAAGGCGTTGATGTGTTTCTTGAGAAGAACAGGATTGATGAGAAGGGTGTGAGGATTGGTTGTGTCGATCGGGGGCGGTGAGGCCCCAGAAGGGTGCTTCTGTCGTTAAAATTAAAAAACAACAACAATAATAACTTCCTGGTTGGATCAGTCTTCTGCTGCTTCCCCTGCTGTACCCAGCACCACTGGCCTGCAGTGCTGCCTTCATGCAGCCATGATGTCTCCACCTGATGTCTACACCTGTGTCTCGTCTTCTTCTGGTGTCAGATCATCTGCTGTTCCGCTTTCCTGCTGCTGCCAAGATGGTGTCCCTCCCCGTCTGGTTCCTCAGGTTCATGGGTCCCCTTCGATGGCTCCTCTATCTGGTCCTGCCAAGCCTGACCAGGATGGCTTCCAGGCTGCACATGCCTACCCCACTTACTTAACCCGAAAGTGGCTCTGCATCTAGGTCCTACATCTTCACCTTCACCACCTCATGCCAGTTAGACTCAAAATTAAAGTGAAAACAGGCTGATCAAACTTTAAAGTCTAAACAAGTCAATGAGTCTCAGTAGAGTTTGAGGTAGTTGCATGCCCGTATGACCTCCCTCTATCTACTGGGCATGCTCCTGATGAGGTAGCATATGTTCTCCAGAGGGAGAACATGTTCTCTCTCCTCTCAGACCTGGACTAAAAAATCCGCCAACTCCTGGCAGTCTGTGGTGCAATGTGGAGTTGGTGGATGGAGCGAGACATGACGTCCCAGATGTGTCCAACTGGATTCAGGTCTAGGGAACGACGAGGCAGTCCGTAACATACAGGTACAGAATACCTAACCCCCTCAATACCCTGCTGGGGAAATGTATATGTACCTTTGTTCCAAGCAGTTCGAGAGAGCTTCAAAAAGCTGGTCAGTGGTGCCGAGTTGGGTGGGGTGGAGCTGGAGCTGGAACAGCCGCTTGGTAGAACAGAGTTGGAACAGCCCAATCAAGAATCCCTCCAACTATCAGACTTCTAATGTTTTTCTGCCCAGAGAAGGAGGCTCTAAGAACAGGGATGTTCCAGCTCTGCATAGGTTCCTTCTTAATGTGATGATGGTGTGATTCCGTCAGATTAATTGTGAAGTGAAACACTGTTTACCCACCAAGAACGGAAAATAAACGCCTTCAATCTGCGTTAACCTCAGACGACTCCTCGGAATCACCTGGCAGGATCGAGTATCCAATGTGGACGGGCTGGCCTAGATGAGCATGTCCAGTTTGTTCTCCATCCTCTCACATAGGCGCCTACGTTGTTAGGACAAGTATCCAGGATGGATGATGGCCGCATTCCGAAGGACATCCTCTATAAAAGATCGCCACAAGAACGCGGCCACGTGCACGATCTGCCCTGCAGTACTAAGATCCCTGCAGGAGGATCAGAAGTCGTGCCACAACAACGCAGCAGATCTCGAGTCAGTGACCTCTGACCCCTACAGGTGGCGTCAAAATTGGTATCAAGCAGTTATTATTCAGTTCCTACCCTCACCATGGTAACCAGGATCTATGTTCCTACCCTCACCATGGTAACCAGGATCTATGTTCCTACACTCACCATGGTAACCAGGATCTATGTTCCTACACTCACCATGGTAACCAGGATCTATGTTCCTACACTCACCATGGTAACCAGGATCTATGTTCCTACACTCACCATGGTAACCAGGATCTATGTTCCTACACTCACCATGGTAACCAGGATCTACGTTCCTACCCTCACCATGGTAACCAGGATCTATGTTCCTACACTCACCATGGTAACCAGGATCTACGTTCCTACCCTCACCATGGTAACCAGGATCTATGTTCCTACACTCACCATGGTAACCAGGATCTACGTTCCTACCCTCACCATGGTAACCAGGATCTACATTCCTACCCTCACCATGGTAACCAGGATCTACGTTCCTACCCTCACCATGGTAACCAGGATCTACGTTCCTACCCTCACCATGGTAACCAGGATCTATGTTCCTACACTCACCATGGTAACCAGGATCTACGTTCCTACCCTCACCATGGTAACCAGGATCTACGTTCCTACCCTCACCATGGTAACCAGGATCTATGTTCCTACCCTCAACATGGTAACCAGGATCTACGTTCCTACCCTCACCATGGTAACCAGGATCTATGTTCCTACACTCACCATGGTAACCAGGATCTACGTTCCTACCCTCACCATGGTAACCAGGATCTATGTTCCTACACTCACCATGGTAACCAGGATCTACGTTCCTACCCTCACCATGGTAACCAGGATCTACATTCCTACCCTCACCATGGTAACCAGGATCTACGTTCCTACCCTCACCATGGTAACCAGGATCTATGTTCCTACACTCACCATGGTAACCAGGATCTACGTTCCTACCCTCACCATGGTAAGAGAGATCCAGCGCGAGGCCTCAAGACCCAGAAACAGCAGAGAAATCCATCTCCCACTGCTCCCCCATGACTCATCCCTCATATCACATCTGCAGTAAGTGTAGAAGGAGCGGCAGCTCCCGTATCGGCTTATTTATCCACAGCAGACGCTGCTTGAACAGATAAGCATCCAGGTGAAGACTCCGTTGTCACTCGAGACAGAAGGATGAAAAATAAAACACACGACAAAACGTCTTTCAGTCGTTGCAAATCAATTTATTTCAAAACTTAAAACAAACACTGTTAATTTGTACAAACTGGGATGTAAGAGCAGACCTGATTGGACGGTTTGGGTGTCACTCAGATTTCAGATAAACTGTCCCAAGATTAAAAATCTGCAATAACTTATTGCTCAATCTGACGGAATGACAAAAAAAACCCACTGGATTAATAAACATAAAGCTGTTTAAAGCCATAAAAATAACATTTAGAAAGTATTTTCTTTCTTAAAGAACACGAGCGAATCAGAACTTTACATTCTTTAACAACAGCAAAGCAAAACAATGTCGGTTTATCTCTGAAAGTCCAATATTTGACAAAAAATAAAGCAAAAAAAAATGTACAAGCAGAAGAACAACATGGACATGTTGTTCACATTCATATAAAATGTAATATGATTGTTTCAGTAGTATCAACATGAAGCTGCAAAAGGAGACACGTTTTAAAAACATCCTCTTTAACCGCCGCCTGGAGAAGGGTGTGGATCCGGTTCACCTGTGCTCACGGGCTGGTGGTACCTCTTTCATCCATGGTCATGGTTTTGTTTTGGGATGCACATGATCAACGGACTTATTTAAGGGTTATCACAGTGTGGTCATGACAAACGTGAACGTCATACATCATCTCAAATTTAAGCTCTCCTGGGTGAATCTGTGAGGTGTGGAAGTATCTGTCTTAAAGGAAACCCGTCTGACTTAAGCACATCCAACATGGCCACCCATCTGATCCCTGGAGTGTTCCACTGACAGGAATCTAAAACCTGATTCTTGCTGCATAATCCCACCGAGATTTAGTGTCTATAGAAGTGTAAATAAGCCCATATTTAGTTGTGCCAACTGACCTGCGGGGCGGGTGCAGGGTCCCGCCCCAAACGGAGGAGAAATGAATATTTGAGATGGAGCGGAAAATCAACAGACGGATCGGAGCGGTCGCCAAAATGATTAGGACACTGCATCAATCTATTGTGGTGAAGAAAGAGCTGAGCCGAAAAAGCAAAGCTCTGGTTTTAAGAGGCGATGTACGTTCCTACCCTCACCATGGTAACCAGGATCTACGTTCCTACCCTCACCATGGTAACCAGGATCTACATTCCTACCCTCACCATGGTAACCAGGATCTACGTTCCTACCCTCAACATGGTAACCAGGATCTACATTCCTACCCTCACCATGGTGACCAGGATCTATGTTCCTACCCTCACCATGGTAACCAGGATCTACATTCCTACCCTCACCATGGTAACCAGGATCTACGTTCCTACCCTCAACATGGTAACCAGGATCTACATTCCTACCCTCACCATGGTAACCAGGATCTACGTTCCTACCCTCACCATGGTAATCAGGATCTATGTTCCTACCCTCACCATGGTAACCAGGATCTACGTTCCTACCCTCACCATGGTAACCAGGATCTACATTCCTACCCTCACCATGGTAACCAGGATCTACGTTCCTACCCTCACCATGGTAACCAGGATCTACATTCCTACCCTCACCATGGTAACCAGGATCTACGTTCCTACCCTCACCATGGTAACCAGGATCTATGTTCCTACCCTCACCATGGTAACCAGGATCTACGTTCCTACCCTTACATGGTAACCAGGATCTACGTTCCTACCACCACCATGGTGACCAGGATCTACGTTCCTACCCTCACCATGGTAACCAGGATCTACGTTCCTAACCTCACCATGGTAACCAGGATCTACGTTTCTACCCTCACCATGGTAACCAGGATCTACGTTCCTCCCCTCACCATGGTAACCAGGATCTACGTTCCTACCCTTGCATGGTAACCAGATCTACGTTCCTACCCTCACCATGATAACCAGGATCTACGTTTCTACCCTCACCATGATAACCAGGATCTACGTGCCTAAGTGTAGGTGGCGACAGAAAAAACGAGATTGTGTCTAAAGGTGGCTGAGATGATCTTCCTCTGCAGGGTGGCTGGGCTGCCACTCAGAGATAGAGGGAGGAGCTGTGCCATCCATGAGGAGCTTGGAGCCGTTGCTCCTCCAGGTCGAGTAAAACCAAATGGGGTTGTTCAGGCATCTGGTCCGCATGCCTCCCTCGCTGGTGAGGTGTTTCAGGCACGTCCCACCAGGAGGAGACCCAGAGGCAGACCTCGGACCTGCTGGAGAGACTATATCTCACAGCTGGACAGGGAACACCTCTGGATCTTCCCAGGGAAGCTGGAGGATGCAGCCGGGGTGAGAGAAGCCCGGGTTATTGGATGAACTCTCTTTTCTGTCAGTGAAACCCTGGGTTGTCGCTTACTGATCAAAAAATGATTCGATCCATGACTGGGATCTCCAGAATGATCCAAAACAAAAGTTTTCTGGTTTGCTGCACTGAGATGGGTGACCACATCTCCCAGCTTAATGGCTGGTTCCTGGTTAGGATTAGAAACTCCTGGTTAGGGTTCCTGGTTAGACTGTTAGCTCAGAAGATTAATGAACATAGAAAGTGTTGTAACTACGGTAACAGAGCCTGAGTTGTTGTCATGACAACAGTAGGTGACTTATAGCTAATTCTTTTAGAAATTTGTGGGTGTTTTTTGGAGTTTTTTTAAATAGAAATCTTTAGGCGTTGAGTTTTTGGAACCAGAAGCTCCTTCCTATTTGGCATACAGATGGAACCCTCGCCTTGCCCAGTCACTGTTTTTTAAAGATGAATAGATTTTGTCGTTACGTTCACAGAGTGTTCTCACCACGTAGACCCTGATTCACCACAACGCCCCTCTACACCGGCAGCTAACTTGATGCTAATGAAGTTTGTCTACCCGCTGTAGGTTGCTGATTGGAGCTGGCATGCTTGGTTGCTGCTGAAGGTTGCTGCTGTGCATCGATGGAGCATATCTGCTCGCACAGTTTCCTGTAACCTGAACCCGCGGCCTAACGGGCAGCCGCTGTTACGCCATCTCTGTGTGAACAAAGAACTTGTTTCTGTCACGGTGGGAGTCGGAGATGGAAGCTGACGGAGGGTAAACTTTATTTGGGTCTGGTGCGGCTCACAGTGAGCGGGCTTGTTCTGGACAAACACTTTGGAAATGAGAAGTTGTCACCGGTTGGCGTGACTGGACGGGTTAAATAACGTGTTTATAAAGGAGGAATAAAGATGGAGTCTTTTATTTTGAAGGAGCTTTAAAATGTCCAGATTGTTGGAGGATGAAGTTTCTCAGTCACATCTATCCTGCTGCTTTTATCTCCAGTTTCTCCCTGATCGTTTGACCTGTAGTATCACTAGTGCTCTCAGGAAACCCCCCGTTCTCCCGCCCCCTCTGTGCTGGCTGGTGGTGGCTCCGAAGCGGGGCGGTGAGGGGGTAGGGTGTAACTGTGCTGGGACATCATGTGGCCCAGGAAATGGCTGCACTGTGTTCCTTGGCTTTCATACGCAGCGCAGCTATGCTGGAGGACTTACGGTCCGGATCAACGTTGAGGTCGTAACCGTTGATCCCCCCGCTGATCCCTGCCCCCCCGAACAGGCTGCCCATGTGTGTCTGTCCCATGTGGCTGCTGCCCGGGCTGGGCACGCCCAGGAAGTCAGAGACACCTCCAGGACCATGAGGATGAGGCGGCATGCAGGAGGGGACGGTGTCGCAGGGTACCACGCAGCCTGGTACCGGAGACGCTCCACTGCTGCTTCCAATCCACGAGGGATTCTGGATCTAAGGGAAAAAACAGGGATTAAAACCAAGAAAACATCACGCATCACCCGAACAGGTGTTTAAAAAGATGCCCGAGGAGTACTCGAATCTTGCCTGTTCGAACCCTGCTTCTAAAACATCACACCCATGCCAGGGGGAGCGGGTATCATGTGGAGAACAGGCTGTATTCTGTGACTTCACATCCATGGCAGCAGGAGGGCCAGTTCGTTTCTCACTGGCAAAGTTTATGCCCAAGTTTCAAACTTTTATTTCATTTTATTTTTCATACTTGAGAGGTCAGACTGTTTCTTCCACCTCGCTGCATCGGGATTTGAACGCCCCTCAGTGAGTGATGGGCATGGTTTAACCAATCATTGCTTTCTGGTCGGCACCAGACGTGATGTGTGCAATGCATCCAGCCAGTGTAGCCCTCTGATTGGGTAGGACATTTTCTCATTGCTGCTGCAATAGTAAGCTAATGCCCTGGCATCCCTGACCTAGTTGCTAGAGGAAAATATAATTAAGCAGATCCACAAGATGGCGCCCAATTGGCGAAACTCAAAAGACACCGTGGAGAAAAATTTAAGAGAAACAAAAAGAGGGAAAAGGCTGTGCGGTGGTCTCACAGCAAGAAGGTCAGGGGTTCGAATCCGGGGTGGGGACGAGGCTTGAAACACTAGTCCTCTTGTGTGTAGTTTGCATGTTCTCCCTGTGTATGTGTGTGTTTTCTCTGGTTTCCTCCAAAAACATACATGTTAAGTTGATTTGACTCCCACATTCACACACTCTGCAGGGTTTCCTTCCTCCATCTTAAAAATATAGCCAAGCTACGTCCATGTCTTTCCTCCAGGCTGGATTACTGCAATGCCCTCCTTGTAGGGATCCCTTGCAGGGGTTTACAAAAGCTCCAGCACATCCAGAACTACGCTGCCCGGATCCTGATAAGGAGGCGCAAATATGACCATATCACTCCCATCCTCAAATCCCTCCACTGGCTACCCGTTAAATACAGACCTCCTCACCCATCAGTGCATACACGGCACTGCACCTGTTTATCTCCAAGAACTCCTAACCCTCCACACCGCTGTCCGAGACCTGCGCTCCTCCTCCTCCTAACCCTCCACACCACTGTCTGAGACCTGCACTCCTCCTCCTCCTAACCCTCCACACCACTGTCTGAGACCTGCACTCCTCCACCTCCTACTAACCCTCCACACCACTGTCCGAGACCTGCACTCCTCCTCCTCCTACTTCCTGCACTAACCAAGGACCAAACTCTCCACTATGGTGGACAGGGCCTTCCAGGCAGCTGCTCCACGGCTCTGGAACGATCTTCACGAGAGCTTCAGGGCTCCACAAAAAAGACTGAAGACATTTTTATTTCTAAAGGCTTTTCAACAAAGTTTTTAGTGTTTTTTGTTGTGGTTTTATTTAATTTTGCTGTTTGTTGTTCCTTTTGGTCATTGTAGCACTTTGAGATCTCCACTGGAGATAGAAAAATATTATTATTATTATTATTGGCTGCTATGAAATTACCCCTAGGAATGAGTGTGTGTGGGTGTCTGAGTGTGTGGCCCTGCCACTTCCTCGCGGTCTGTTCTGGGTGTATCCTGCCTCTTGCCTAAAACCAGCTGGTATTGGCTCTGACGCCCTCAGCGGCCCAGTTAAGGATAACAAAACACAAAACAACAGAACAGCCTTGACTTTCAGTTTGGAAGAAGTCGGACATCCGGGAACTCTGGTCATGAACTTTGGCTTATGTGTGTGAGCCTCAAAACAAAGCGTGACCAATCAGTACAGGGGTGTATTCCTGGTGATACCTCCTCTTTGTACTGATACATAACACTAGGTGGTAACACACGGAAGACGCACAATTTACCAGCTGCTTTCTCATGTTTTGAACGGTTTGTTTTACGCCAACTGTCATGGCGGGTGTTGTCGATTGGCGGATGTGACGTCTTGGTGACGTCTTCCATTATCCAGAACAGAGAAGGATTGTTTATCATAAATATTTCACTTTTAAAGCGATGAAATGTCGCAGTAATTAAAACCTTGATGTGGAATGTGTGGTTAAGTCTTGCATGCCGAAGACCCTCCCCAGAGCAGACGGAAGAGGCTCAGGATTGTTAAACATTAAGAGCATCAGGAATTAATTTTATTATGTTTCAACCTTAAAATGGATTCAGTTTTCTTTTAAAAACATCCCATAATGACGAACTTTAAAAAAAATCTGTAATTTATTCAAAAGAAAAATGAACCTTCACATTTTATTTTGTGGTTAAAATACCAACTGGTTGCCATGACGACGGAAGCTTAAAATAATAAGCTAAATAAATAGTAAATAAACACAATTAGACGTTATTTTAGTTTTTATCTCAACAATAGTAATTTTAAAAATATGTTTGTTTTTTTCATGTTTCTCTATAAAAATTATCTTGAAAACTAGGAGTGGATTTGATTTTTTTGGACTAAAATAAGTCATTTAAGGAGGACTTTTATTTTGAAATTAACATGTATTTAAATAATGTCGCTTTAAACTGTTCATTTCCTTCTGTTGATCATTCTTGGACCACAATGAGGTACCAGGGAGTGCCAGAGCCTTCCGTGCTGTCGTCTTCTGCTTACCTGGGGCCAGGTCGTGGGGGCAACAGCCTCAGACGGGAAGCCCAGGCTTCTCTCACCCCGGCTGCATCCTCCAGCTCACCCAGAAGGATCCTGAGTCGTTCCCCAGCCAGCTGTGAGACATAGTCTCTCCAGCCCATCCGGGGTCTGCCTCTTGGTCTCCTCCTGGTGACCTTATGCAGCCAAAGATCTGACCGCCAGGCTCCCCATCGTTGGCTGCCACCCGTCTCCTCCCTATGGCCCCTCCTGTTGGTGGTGAGTCCCCTGTTTGGGCTGAGCCCGGCCGGGCCCCATTGGTAAAAGCCCAGCAACCAGGCGCTCGCTCTCATGTCGCACCCTCTGGCCTGGCTCCAAGGTGGGCCCAGGTGACCCTCATCCGGGCAAGGGCAACTTGGCCATGCTTGATCTTTTCATAGGGGGTGTTTGAGCCGCGCTTTGTCTGCCCCCTCACCTATGACCCATTTGCCTTGGGTGATCCTACCAAAGCATTAAGCCCCGGTCAACATAGCTACTAGGATCATTGGGGCACGCAAACCCCTCCACCACGATAAGGTGGCGGCTCCAGGAGGAGCGGGTCCCGGTCCTACCCTGGCTAAATTTATGCAAGAGACAGGATACACCTTAAACCGGTCGCAAGTCTGTTGCAGGGCCACACACACACACCATCCACACGTAGGGTCAATTTTTTAGCAGCCAATCAACCTAACATCCACCCACACATACACAGAGAGAACATGCAGACTACACACAGAAAGACCAGTGATTCAAGCCTTGCCCTCATTCTGACACTCGGACCCCTGACCTTCTTGCTGTGAGGCTACCGTACTAACTACCGCCCAAATGTAAGGGACAATGAAGAGAATTGAACCACGCATGGTTTCAAACTGAGTTCAAGCGTGATGATTAACGAAGAGCATGAATCTTAATTATTGAATATGTTTCTAATGTTCGGTCAGACCACATCTTTCTGGCTATTGTTTGCCCCTCCGGTTGTTTCTAAGCCCTCCTTCAAAGCTATGTTCCTCTACCTGTGCATAGTTCTCAGGACGGGTGAGCAGAGGCAGTTCGTAGGCTGTTGAGAAGTGCGTGCGGACCTGCTGCATCTGGCCGAAACGTTCTCGCTTCCTCCACTTGGCTCTGCGGTTCTGGAACCAAACCTGCAGGGAAACAAACGATTCATCAGGAGAGACATTCATAACACAAGACAAAACGTACTTTCAAATCAGTTCAGTTGTCTTCTGCTTATCCAGGGTTGGGTCGAGAGGGCAACAACCTCAGACGATGCACCCAGGCTTCTCTCACCCCGGCTGCATCCTTCAGCTCACCAGGACGATCCTGAGGTGTTCTCTGTCCAGCTGTGAGACATTTTCTCTCCAGCAGGTTAAGGGGTCTGCCTCTGGGTCTCTCCTGGTGGGACGTGCCCGAAACATCTCACCGGTGTGACGTTTGGGAGGCATCCAAAACAGATGCCAAAACAACCACATCTGGTTTCTCTCGACCTGGAGGAGCAGTTGCTCTATTACGAGATCTTCCCGGGTGGGCAGAGCTCCTCTCACTATTTCTGAGAGAGCCCAGCCACTTTGCAGAAGAAGATCATTTCCACTGCTTGTCTCCGAGATCATGTTCATCACCCAAACTGATTACCATGGTGAGGGTAGGAACGTAGATCCTGGTTACCATGGTGAGGGTAGGAACGTAGATCCTGGTTACCATGGTGAGGGTAGAAACATAGATCCTGGTTACCATGGTGAGGGTAGAAACATAGATCCTGGTTACCATGGTGAGGGTAGGAACATAGATCCTGGTTACCATGGTGAGGGTAGGAACATAGATCCTGGTTACCATGGTGAGGGTAGGAACATAGATCCTGGTTACCATGGTGAGGGTAGGAACATAGATCCTGGTTACCATGGTGAGGGTAGGAACATAGATCCTGGTTACCATGGTGAGGGTAGGAACATAGATCCTGGTTACCATGGTGAGGGTAGAAACATAGATCCTGGTTACCATGGTGAGGGTAGAAACATAGATCCTGGTTACCATGGTGAGGGTAGGAACATAGATCCTGGTTACCATGGTGAGGGTAGAAACATAGATCCTGGTTACCATGGTGAGGGTAGAAACATAGATCCTGGTTACCATGGTGCGGGTAGGAACATAGATCCTGGTTACCATGGTGAGGGTAGGAACATAGATCCTGGTTACCATGGTGAGGGTAGGAATGAAGATCCTGGTTACCATGGTGAGGGTAGGAACGTAGATCCTAGTTACCATGGTGAGGGTAGGAACGTAAATCGACGGACAGAGACAGAGTCCTGATTGTTGCAGACACTTCACCGATCAATCTGTTGGATTTCAATTTAATTTTTTTTAGCCAAATATCATTTAAAAATTCCACTCTGCAGCTTTTATTCTGAAGGAATCAACACTTTCCCACAGTTTTAAACGGAGCTTCAGCAGCTGAAAGATGGCCGTCAGAAACAGGACCCTTTAAAGCAGAAAGTCAAGCTGATAAATTGTCCGACACATGAAAGACTCTGCTTTTATAACTTGACGTGTCTTTAAAGTTCCGTCCATGTGAAAATTCTGAGTCTGTCCGTGTGCCGCGAGCTCCAGCTTCTCCTTTTGATACGTGTGCCGCCTCTCAGGCTGCTAGCGATGACAGATGCACATCTGGGCCCGCTGCCATCCATAAATCACTGTGAGAGAGGTGTACACTCTGCACATGTCTCCCTTTGGGACGCAGGGAATCCCTCTTTACACCGCGTGAAACGCTGCACATATTTACGCTCTAATCCTGAGCTTTATTTACTGGTGAGAGAGTTAAGAGATGGGCGAGGAGGATTTTAGGAGCCGCTGACAGGGCGAGGCTACGCCCCTTAGAGGGACAGAACTTTGACAGTTTAAAGAGGTTGGTGTGATTTTTTGGGAAGAAACACTGATAAAGATACTGTAGTGATACCCTGTGAGGGCATTTGTGTGCCCGGTAGTGCTCTGGAGTCCAAGAGAGAGCTCCAAACAGCTGCTGGGTGGTGGCAAGTTGGGTAGGGTGACCCTTGGACAGCTGATCAGTGAAACAGCAGCGACTTGTTGGAATAAAGCTAACATAGCTCGGTGGTAAAGCTGCCATCTTCGGACCAGTTCAAATCCCGTAGAGCTCATGCCAAGGTGTCCCTGGAGAAGACACCTTGGCGCTGTCATTGGGTGCCTGCTGCGGTGCATTGCCATGAGGGATTAATACAGTATGATAAATAGAACATGACAGTTGGCTCTATACCGAGCAAAATGTGGGTCAACGTGGTAACGAGGTTTGAAGCTCCACATCCGTGCTCAGTCCTGTCTCCTGTGGTCATGCATGACACGGCGTAAACCTTATTTTAGGCCATGAAGCCACTGAAAAGCATCAAGCTGGCAAAGATAAAGTGTTTAGATAAAAAAAGTCCCACGCTGTTGAGGGGAGGAACTGAGCATGAGCAGAGCACATGCTCTAAAAGGCTTTATGTCAGAATGAGGGCGGGGTGGAGAAAAAAATCCATGGCCAAGAACAAACTGGCGTTTTAATAACATAAATATTTCTTAAATTCTTCACACTTTTTTTTTTTGTTTGTTTTCTAACAATAAAAAAGAAAAAAAATCTTAACTTATTTATAAACATTGTGGGCATTACGTTGGTGCTGTGGTTGGCTGGCATGGTGGCCTCACAGTAAGAAAGTAAGGGGTTTGAGTCCTAAGCTTGGAACACTGTCCCTTCTGTGTGTAGTTTACATGTTCTACCCCGTGTATGTGTGGGTTTTCTCTGGTTTCCTACAAAAATATTCATGTTATGTTGACTGGCTGCTATGAAATTGACCCTTGAAAAGAGCGTGTGTGTGTGTGTGTGCGTGCGCGTGCGTGCGTGCATGTGTGTTTGTGTGGGCCCCCAACAGACCGCCAACCTGTTCTGGGTATACCCTGCCTCTTGCTTTGAACCACCCGCGATCGGCTCTGGCACCTCGTTAAGGATGTACGGCTCAGTAAGCTGAAGGAAGAACTTGAACCACGTCTGTCTGGATGAACTCCATCTGCTTTTAAAGCGGCTTGTTTGTGACGTGTCACCGGGTGGTAACCACGAATCAAACTCAGAGACCGTCTTTAAATACTGTATGGTGGAAACATTCAAAGAGTGGTTCAGCTGCTTTAATGGTGTCCGACACGGCGATGGACGCGGCCAGGGGACACGGCCAGGGGACGGTGTGTGCGTCTCTAAATGTTTGCTCTGTTTGTTTCTAAATTCTCTCCCGAGAGACGAAAACTTCTTCAAAGCGACGGAGGCAGAAATCCCGCTCCGACACAGAGATTCGAGCTTGGATTGGGAGCTGATTCCCAGACCAATCAGCTTGTGGTTTTACAGTCCCTGACATGCAATTTCCCCTTTGTCATTCCCACCGAACCCCTCCATCCTCGCCCTTCCTCCCGCTGCCCCTCCTTCTCTGGATTACTCATTTCTTTCCAAACAGACGATCTGAAGGTGGATGAGCTCCATATTTAACGTGTTTAGGAGAGTTTTACTGACTCGTTTCTGTGGAGTTTCTACAGCGTTAGAAAAACGAGAAGCACCATCTCTGACATCAGCCGCGTGTTTTAACAGACTGTAACCTGATACCAGAGCGTGTCGCTGCACCCCGAGGCCAGGCTGAAGGGGTGCTGCCCTTTCAATGATATCATACATGTGAAGCCCGTGTTTGAGGGTCTATTATTGCTCTGGGTCTTCTGGGTCTTCTGGGTCTGAAATCCTGCAGACAGACGGTCTGTCGGGGACCCACACACACACACTCATTCCTGGGGGTAATTTCATAGCAGCCAGCCAGTCAGCCACCATGGGTCTTCTGGGTCTTTGGTTTCATGAGCTCATCACAGGTTTCCAAATATAACCGGTCAAACAGAAAGCTCCTGATGTGGCCGTTTACGTTTGTATTTATATTGAATCGTTTAGGACTTTATTGAACCCCTGAAGGTAAATGTGAGTGCTGCAGTGTAAACACCTCGATGCCCCCTGACGCCCATCCACCGGCGTCCCAGTCCGGTCACACTGTCTCAAACCTGGCAACCCAAAAGCTGGAGTTCGGAATGGGTCACAAAGCCAGGCCGCTGTGACGAACCCCAAACTGGTCTCTCTGTATTTCACTGGGTCAGAGTGAGCGCCTCCAGTTCCTCAAGCGAGCAACCGGACGTTTCCATAGAAACCGTAAAAACACAGGAAGCATCTCCTCTAGACCGACTCCTTCTCCTCAGCTCCCTCAGGACTGAACCAACTCCTCCAGACACGACGGATGAGGCTCCGAGAGCCAGCAGCTGGTCGAGCATGTCAACATGCATGTGAACGGCAGAATGACTCAATAACCACCTAGCCGTGCGGAGCTAGCCATTAGGAGCTAGCCGTTGGGAGCTAGCCTTTAGGAGCTAGCCGTTGGGAGCTAGCCTTTAGGAGCTAGCCATTGGGAGCTAGCCTTTAGGAGCTAGCCATTGGGAGCTAGCCGTTGGGAGCTAGCCATTGGGAGCTAGCCTTTAGGAGCTAGCCATTGGGAGCTAGCCGTTAGGAGCTAGACTTTGGGAGCTAGCCATTAGGAGCTAGCCGTTGGGAGCTAGCCGTTAGGAACTAGCCGTTGGGAGCTAGCCAGACAATTTCTGAAAAATCATCTGTCTGACACAAAACAATAAAGTCCAAAAGTTTCTCAAAATAAAATCTTCAGAAAGAGACCAAACATAGCAGAAGAGACAGAAACTCAGAGAAAGTTTAAACTTGAGCCTGAAAATGGAACAGAATGTCCACTATGATACAAACACATTTAAGACTGTATCTTTCTAGTGTTATATTAATCTGATTAATAAGAATCTTTCTAATGATTGAAACAAAATGAAAGTTGATTCATGAACAGATTTTCCTCTAAAAAATATCCCGAACTCACTGTGTTTTTGTTCTTAATGGCTTACAGACATGCTCCCTGCTAAAGTAACAGAGAGCACTGCAGCAGGCAGCCGCCCAGGGCAGAGCCTTAGCCGTTCAATGATGTCTTCTCATGTCTTCATTTGGGTATGAGTACCAACAATCAAGCATATTAAAAATTTACCAGCAGCAACAAACACTGAACGTCTTCAAAGTTTCTCTGTTTTTTTTTTCAAAACGAGTGTTTTCATTTCAGCCAGTTTGTGTTGCCAGGTCGACTAAACTTAGCAGAGCTTCCTTAAAGACCCTCAAACTCAGTTCTTCAGGCTGTTTCTGCTCAAAATAAACGACCATGAAACTTTAAACAGAGTTTAAGAAGGTTTCTTTTCGCCTTCGAGAACAAACTTAGACACCATGTCAGACCTGTCCTGACGGGCCGGGGTCCTGAAGGTCTCCATGTGTTCTTATATCTGAACACCTTCGTTTTGTCATCTGTACAGCTTGACCTTAATATGATAGGAGAGGGGTGCCAGAGCCTGGCAGGGTACACCTCGAACAGGTTGCCAGTCTGTTGAAGGGCCACACACATTCATTCCTAGGGGTAATTTCCTAGCAGCCAATCAACCTAACATGTATGTTTTTGGAGGAAACCAGAGAAAACCCACACATACACAGGGAGAACATGCAAACTACACACAGAAAGACAACTGTTTCAAGCCTTGCCCCCATTCCAAGACTCAAACCCTGACCTTCTTGCTATGAAGCAACCGTACTAAACCCCTGCACCCATGCAACCAAGCCAAGTCAAGGAGTCAAGTCAAAAAATTTAAAACCCGTCTCCATGGATCTGCTTTGGCTGAACGAAGACCTCGAACCTTCATCCTAAATCAGTCCATCCAGAATTTTGCAGCTTATTAAATGATTGTTTTGGTCAAAAATGTCTGATTTCTAAACTCTTTGATGTGCTTCAGTTGAACATCATCACAGATTCTCTCTTGTTTTTCCTCCATTGCTGAAAACTGGATGTTCTTCTTGGCCAATCGATCAGGGTTCCAGTGGAGGGGGGTGGGTACAGTCCCCGTGTGTTGATCCGACCAGATGAACCAAGTTTTTCCAGGGCTGGTGATCTTAAACCAGCTGTTCTGCTTCCTCAACAGGGATTCCGAGTTGTTGGAGGTCACCCACGATTGCATCGAGCCATCGACGTGGTCTTTTCCAGCCGGAGACCTTTGGGTTGAAATGAAGGATTACTCTTGCAGGATGGTCGATAGGCAGGTGGAGGATGTGGCCGAACCAGCGAGTGCGGGGTTGTGCAGGCAGACGAGATGCCTTTAGCAGGGCTCTGAGCGCCTGGTTAGAGACGTGCTGGGGCCACCAGATGATTTCGATGGTTCGGAGAGCCCTACTGTTGAAGCCATCGATTCTGGATGTTCAGGGGCCACGTCTCTGAGCCGTAGAGCAGGACAGAGAGTTACAGATCTGGAGTTTCGTCTTGTGGGCGGTGGATGAACGTCACCATAGTGGTTTCCAGAGGGACTGAAGGGCTGAGGCTGCCTGGGCTCTTCTTCAGTTGATCTCCGGGTCTCCGTTGATTGATCGAACTCGCTCATACGGACACTGCAGCTGAAATTAATTCCTAAACTGATCTGAAGCAGGATTTAAACCAAGTAGATTATCCTGGTTTCCCAGAGTTTGGGTTAGTTTTGTGTTAATAGTCATGATGACCGAATCCTGCAGGACCGATTGATTCAGTGAGTTTAGGACCGTTTGTTCTGGTTCAGTTTGTTAGCGTTCGGTCACCTTCGTCACCACAAGTAAAGATAAGTCTCCTCTTCTTAATCTCATCCCCCTTCCCTCCTCCCTGGTTTAGGCTCCCCTCCCCCATCACTCTACTCCCACCTCTCTTTCATGTCGGCCAGGGGAAGTGGGGATATTGGAAAGTGAGATGGGAGAATGTTCAAACTGGGGCTTGTTTTCATTTCATGTTTAATTTCCTGACGCCTAAGCCCTTGGCTTTCCGCAGCCAACCCTTCTAACCTTTTGGAGGCGTGCAGACGACAGCAGTCACACACACACACACACACACACACACACACTGGAGTTAACTCGCTCTAACAAACGCAGCATTTTAACCTGGACCCTCCAAAAACAGTTTTTCTGAACCGGCCCGTCCATCGTTTCTCTTGTTCTTAATGAGTCGTGATGTTTGATCGAAGAACACGAGGTAGAAACTTTAAGAAGAAATGATTTCGTCCACTTTTAGTAACTTTTAAAGTTTATTAATCATCTTGTGAAACCGCAGCGGTTCACCCTAAAGCTCCTGTTTGTATTTTCTTGCTTGGACGGTGGCTCAAAGCTCTGCAGCTCACAGCTCTTGGCGGCCGTACAGTAATTGGTAAAGATGCTGACAGCAAAAAGCAGCTCGCAGAGCCATTATGGAGCTTTATTTATGCTCTGGAGCCAGCGGGCAGGGAGAGAAAAAGGGCAGAGTCCACAGCTCCAGAACGGGCTTTGAAGTCCAGCCGTCTCACCTCATCTCTGTCATCCAAGTCTGCTTCGATTGATAGACTGCCTCCCTACACACAACCCCCAACCCCATAAAAAGCAGGCCAGCAGCGTGCTGAAGTTCAAGTCGGAGGCCGAGAGACGATTTGGCCGAAACTAAACTAGAGGCAACGGAAGTCACAGAGAAGACTTTATGAAGACGTTTATCATCGATTTGAGGATGAAACCGTAGGAGTCTGATGTTGGCACGTTAGCAGAAAACATCTGCACTCTGGATTTTGCTGATTGGAAGATGAAACGGTTCCTTGTCGCTCGCCCAAGTGCCCCTCGCTCTCCAACAACTGGATATCCCTGGACTTCGTCTGGTTGGACCTTCAAATGAAACTGTGCCTCCCTCTTGATTGCGTGCATATTTTGAGTCTGATTTTTAGGAGTTTGGGTCAAACCTCACAGGGACTTCGCTGTCAGATGAAACAGTTAATTATGTTCATGTGTGGAATCGAAGGCTCCGTGAACGTACTGTACCAGCAGACGGACCCGGCCAGGTTCTCTGTCCCTGACTGTGTCTCAGACTATGCGTGGAAATTGGAAGTGGCATCTCAGAGTGTCTCTGTGCCAAACGGCTCCGATGGCTCTCCGTGTGTTTTCCTTGCGAGCCTCCAGAGTTGTGCGATGAAGTAGTTTAAACCTGCTGGTTCTGGAGAGAAACCCTTGACCTCTGACTCTCCTGCACGAAGTACACCATGCACACTTTGGTTCCACCCGTCCCATCTGGAAGTGGGATGTAGATAGAGTTTAGAACAGGCATGGGCAAACTACGGCCCGCGGGCCTCATGCGGCTCGTTAAAGTGTAGGAGGACTCCACAAAGAGCGGAGGAGTTTAAGTATCTCGGGGTCTTGTTCACGAGTGGTGGAAGGATGGAGCGGGAGATCGACAGGCGGATCGGTGCGGCGTCAGCAATAACTAGGACGCTGCATCAGACCGTCGTGGTGAAGAGAGAGCTGAGCTGAAAACCAAAGCTCTCGATTTACAAGTCGATCTACGTTCCAACCCTCACCATGGTAACCAGGATCTACGTTCCTACCCTCACCATGGTAACCAGGATCTATGCTCCTACCCTCACCATGGTAACCAGGATCTATTCTCCTACCCTCACCATGGTAACCAGGATCTACGTTCCTACCCTCACCATGGTAACCAAGATCTACGTTCCTACCCTCACCATGGTAACCAGGATCTACGTTCCAACCCTCACCATGGTAACCAGTATCTACGTTCCTACCCTCACCATGGTAACCAAGATCTACGTTCCTACCCTCACCATGGTAACCAAGATCTACGTTCCTACCCTCACCATGGTAACCAGGATCTACGTTCCTATCCTCACCATGGTAACCAGGATCTACGTTCCTACCCTCACCATGGTAACCAGATCTATGTTCATACCCTCACCATGGTAACCAGGATCTACGTTCCTACCCTCACCATGGTAACCAGGATCTACGTTCCTACCCTCACCATGGTAACCAGGATCTATGCTCCTACCCTCACCATGGTAACCAGGATCTATTCTCCTACCCTCACCATGGTAACCAGGATCTACGTTCCTACCCTCACCATGGTAACCAAGATCTACGTTCCTACCCTCACCATGGTAACCAGGATCTACGTTCCTACCCTCACCATGGTAACCAAGATCTACGTTCCTACCCTCACCATGGTAACCAGGATCTACGTTCCTACCCTCACCATGGTAACCAGTATCTACGTTCCTACCCTCACCATGGTAACCAGGATCTATGCTCCTACCCTAACCATGGTAACCAGGATCTACGTTCCAACCCTCACCATGGTAACCAGTATCTACGTTCCTACCCTCACCATGGTAACCAAGATCTACGTTCCTACCCTCACCATGGTAACCAAGATCTACGTTCCTACCCTCACCATGGTAACCAGGATCTACGTTCCTATCCTCACCATGGTAACCAGGATCTACGTTCCTACCCTCACCATGGTAACCAGGATCTACGTTCCTACCCTCACCATGGTAACCAGGATCTACGTTCCTACCCTCACCATGGTAACCAGGATCTATGTTCGTACCCTCACCTATGGTCACCAGCTGTGGGTGGTGTCCGAAAGAATGAGATCGCGGGTACAAGCGGCCGAAATGAGCCTCCTCTGCAGGGTGGCTCGGCTCTCACTCAGAGATCGGGTGAGAAGCTCTGCCATCCGGGAGGAGCTCTGTGTCGAGCCGCTCCTCCTCCAGGTCGAGAGGAGCCAGATGAGGTGGTTCGGGCATCTGGTCAGGACGCCCCCCGAGCGCCTCGCGGGCGAGGTGTTTTGGGCACATCCCATTGGGAGGAGACCAAGAGGCAGACCCCGAACCCGCTGGAGATACTACTTCTCACAGCTGGCCGGGGAATGACTTGGGATCCTTCCGGGTGAGCTGGAGGATGCAGCCGGGTGAGAGAAGCCTGGACTTCACGTTTGAGGCTGTTACCCCGGCGACCCAGCCCCGGAACAAGCGGAAGCTGACGGAACAGACACTTCACCCGTGTTGCCTAGTCTGGATGGTGTGTGTGATTGGTTGGTGATGGTGAGAAGGGCCAATGGTGCAAAATGGCAGCTGTGGCTACAACAGTATGTTATCTCCTCACCACACCTCCACCCACTGTCTCCACCAGTCCAGGACCAGGCTGACCACAATGGTGGGCAGAGGCTTCAAGGTCGTTGTCCCATGACTTCGGAATGAGTTCCCAGAATCATTCCGGGAGCCCATAAAGTGTTGAAAGTCTCTCTTCAACCCGCTGTTCACACCCTGATCAGCCCAGAACACACCTGCTGCGTGCCGGGCCATCACCCGCAACCCTGTTACGATTGAACGGTTCAGAAGATGAATGAATGAACCGCTTTTCTGTAAAGGGGTCAGAACGGTTGCCGGAACCTGTGCCAGCTACTTTCAGGCGAGAGGCAAGGTACACCTCAAACAGGTTGCCAGTCTGTTGTGCAGCCACACACACACACACTCATTCCTAGGGGTAATTTCATAGCAGCCAATCAAAACGAACATGTATGTTTTTGGAGGAAACCAGAGAAAACCCACATATACACAGGGAGAACATGCAAACTACACACAGAAAGACCAGTGTTTCAAGCCTTGCCGGACCCTGGGATTTAAACCCTGACCTTGTTGCTGTGAAGCCCCTGTACTGGTGGAAGCTCAGCTGCTCCACAGCAGCATGGCGGGGTATCCCCGTTCTGCACTGTGCTGAAATACAGAGGGTTTTTTTTTTAACTCGTCCTGGTTCTGCTCCAGCGGCTCACAAAGGCCGACCTTAACCCCCTCCTTCTCAGTGAGGAAAAAGAATAAAGCAGATGCTTTTTTTAGGGGGTGTAAGTGTTTCTTTGGGGGTTTCTAAGCAGCTGGATCTGGTTCTCTGTAAACAGCTTGCTGGCTTTAAGCTGCCGGCTCCTGCAGAGACAACATGCTGTCTGGCTCCAGGTGTGTTATCCTCACCTGAACCCGAGCTTCAGTCAGGTCCGTCCTCAGAGCCAGCTGTTCACGTGCGTACACATCTGGGTAGTGTGTCTTCTGGAAAACCTTCTCCAGCTCCTCCAGCTGGTAGCTGGTGAACGTGGTGCGATTCCGCCTCTTCTTGCCTTTGTTGCTCTCCGCTTCGGTTTTGTCCAGAGGACTGGAGAGGTCTGACCCCGGGCGCTCGCTCGGACCCTTCGCACCGGGTTCCTTCAGGTTCAGGTAGCTTCCTTCCATCCCCGGAGGGTCAACGCTGGGAGGCAGCTCGGACTCTGTCAGACCATCTTTACCTGAGAGAGACAGAGGTGCGTTAATTATGGGTCACATAATGAGCAGACCTACAATCTGAGCCTCACAGTGTGCACACAGTATGATTCAATGGTCTGCTGCGAGTGAACCACTCACAGTCCTTGACATCAAAATGAAGGTTAGTATAGTAATATAGTAGATCCTGGTTACCATGGTAACCAGGATCTACGTTCTTACCCTCACCATGGTAACCAGGATCTACGTTCCTACCCTCACCATGATAACCAGGATCTACATTCCTACCCTCACCATGGTAACCAGGATCTACGTTCCTACCCTCACCATGGTAACCAGGATCTACATTCCTACCCTCACCGTGGTAACCAGGATCTACGTTCCTACCCTAACCATGGTAACCAGGATCTACGTTCCTACCCTCACCGTGGTAACCAGAATCTACGTTCCTACCCTCACCATGGTAACCAGGATCTACGTTCCTACCCTCACCGTGGTAACCAGAATCTACGTTCCTACCCTCACCATGGTAACCAGGATCTACTTTCCTACCCTCACCGTGGTAACCAGGATCTACGTTCCTACCCTCACCATGGTAACCAGGATCTACGTTCCTACCCTCACCATGGTAACCAGGATCTACGTTCCTACCCTCACCATGGTAACCAGGATCTACTTTCCTACCCTCACCGTGGTAACCAGGATCTATGTTCCTACCCTCACCATGGTAACCAGGATCTACGTTCCTACCCTCACCATGGTAACCAGTGTGTTGGTGGTGACCGAAAGAACTAAATCGTGGATACAAGCAGATACAAGCGGTGGAGAGACTATGTCCTCCAGCTGGACAGAGAACACCTCAGGATCCCTCTAGGTGAGCTGGAGGATGCAGCCGGGATGAGAGAAGCCCGGGTTTCCCATCTGAGTGTGTTACCCCCCTGGCCCATCCCCGCATAAGTGGAAGACAACAGAACGAAACTGAATTTCTGGGATTCATAAAGTATTTCTGATTCTAAACCAAACTGAATCATAATGCAATTTTGTATTATCGACCTGAAGTGAGAAGGGTACAGGACGAGTGATGAAGAGAATGAGACGGTGGTTTTTTAATCACAGAACCTAGAATGTGTCCTTACAACCTGAAACCTCAGATTCTCAGATTCAGATTTAACCTGATGGAATGCTGCAGTGTTTCTCTGGTTGAATTCACTTTCACTCTGGGACATTTTTGTTTCTGCTTGAAAATGTATCCAAAGTTTGAAGTCACAGAGTGAGATTTGGATGGAAAAAAAATGATTTCATTTCATCAGAAAAACAGATTTCCAGGTAAAAATGTCTGAAATAAAGCAGATGGAGTTATTTTATCTGCGTAAAGCAACGTGAGACCTGGATTTCTGTACAGTTTTATCTCCAAATAATTAAAAAACAGTACATTTTTTTATATTCAAACTATTGATAGAAGAGTTTCAGCTAAAATAAAAGGGAAAGTGTAGAAAACCATGGTGAGAGCGGCCATGCTGATTGGTCTAGAGACAGTGTGGTGAGAGCGGCCATGCTGATTGGTCTAGAGATAGTGTGGTGAGAGCGGCCATGCTGATTGGTCTAAAGACAGTGTCACTGAGGAAAAGACAGGAAACAGAGATGTTTGTAGCAGAGATGAAGATGCTGAGGATCTTTCTGGGAGTAACCAGGATGGACAGGATCAGAGGAACAGCACATGTTAGAGGTTTTAAAGTCAGAGAGACCAGACTGAGATGGTTTGGAGATGTGCAGAGGAGAGAGAGAGAGTACATCAGAAGAAGGATGCTGGGTTTGGAACCACCAGGAAAGAGGACTAGAGGAAGACCAAAGAGGAGGTTCATGGATACAGTGAAGGAAGACATGAAGATAGTTGGTGTGACCGAAGAGGATGCAGCAGATAGGGTTAGATGGAAGAAACTGACTTGATGTGGTGCCCCCTGGAGGGAAATGATGGAAGGAGAAGAAGAAGTTTGTTTAAAAAAAAAAAAAAAAATTGATTCAAGTGAAAAGATTTAAAGTGTTGAACTCTGATTGGACTCTGATTGTCTGATGGTCTCTGATTGGACGATTGAAACCGGATTGGATCAAAAAACTTCATGGTTTCTTCTTTTTTAACCAAAACCAATGGAGTAAAAAAAAAACCCATCAAATGTTTTTCATGGTTTTTTATTTGTTTTTTTGTCCCAGATTTTTAAAAGTTTGTGACTTAAAACAGAAAAACTTTCCATTAAAAAAACCAACCAAACATTAAGTTTTATTTTGGCCTCTAAAAAGTTTACTAAAAGAGACATTTTTATTTTTTACTACGTGTTTTTATTCCTGTTCACTGTTTAAGGCAGGGGTGGTAAACCTCGGTCTCAGGGGCCCCATGGCCTATAGGCCCCTATTGGCCCCCCGTGGGCCCCATGGCCTGTGGGCCCTCCAAGGGCCCCGCTTTAAACCCCCCACAGGCTTCTGAATTGGATTTAAAATGTGTTTTAATTTCAATTCAAGTAAAAAACAGATTTTTTCCATTAAGTTTTTTTTGTCAAACTTGTTCCAAAAAGTAAGAAAAAAAGCGAGAAAAACAACTTTAATCATTATTTAAGTAAATTAATCGGTTAGAATTAAAAATAAACTGTTTTTTTTCCTCTTTTGATTAAACATCACCCAGGATGTGATCCAGGCGTCCGTATAGGGACACAGTGTTCTGGACGTTTCGGTGACTCTTTAATGGACTCATTTTTAATTCATTCATCTTCTGAACCGTTCATCCCTAACGGAGTAGCAGGGTGTAACGATGTCTATCTAGGCGAGAGGCAGGATACACTCCGAACAGGTCGACTGTCTGTTAGAGGGCCACACATAGACAACCATCCACACACACACTCATTCCTAGCAGTAATTTTCTAGCAGCCAATCATCCTAACTTATGTTTTTAGAGGAAACCAGAGAAACCCCACACATACACAGGGAGAACATGCAAACTACACACAGAAAGACCAGTGTTCAAAGCCTCATTCCCACCTGGGAATCAAACCCCGACCTTCCATTGTCCCTATGAATGAGTGTGTGTGGATGGTTATCTGTGTGTGTGGTCGCTTGACAGACAGACAACCTGTTCTGGGTGGATCCTGTATCTGTAATCAGCAGGGATAGGCTCCGGCGCCCCGGCACCGCGCCCCATGAGCCCATTAGGATTTTAGGGCTTCAGAAAACGAATGAATGAATTCTATAGAAAAAAATCTCAATATTAAATTTGTTTGTCTCTTTTTTTTTGGTAAAACGAAGTAAAGTTTTGTAACTTTGTCAGATTTTCAAACAAAGATTTGTTTCAAAATAAATGTGTCAAATTTCTTCTTTTCACACAATAATAAATGAATTTTCATAGTTTTTACACTGACGCCGTGTGACGTCATGACGTCATGACTTTGGTTTTTATTTATAACTCTGAACGTAGCAACATGATGACGCGCACAGGGGTCCCCTCCCCCCACTGAGCCCCTTTTTGCTCCACAAAAAAAGTCTTTTTCCTCCTTTAATTATTATAAACTTTGGGCAAAATATGCACAAAAATGCAGAAGAATGACTTATTTTTCTAAATGTTCGGGGGGGGGGGGCTCTCCGATCCCCCTATACCTCACGCCCCCCCCCCTTTAGAAACTCCTGGATTTGCCCCTGGAGAGCATTTTTCTGCTCGTGTCGTCCAGAGGTGAACTGTCTGACTGCAGACTGGAAGCCCCCAAACCAGGAGTATCTCGCTCTTCCAGGGCTGGGATCCCCCTCCCAGAGGGTTGTAACCACAGTTTACCATCCTGGAAGCCTGATTAGAAACTCCACATTACTCCACGCCACAGTTTGTTGGTTGTGAAGAATGAAGAAGACGTCAAAGTACCGCCGATGACGTCACCGACGGATCCAGTGAGATTCCAAACACGCCACCCTCGTCCCAAAAAAACCCCCAAACCTTCCGAAAAAAATGGCTCTTTTAATGAAAACATAATGTTTTTGTTCCGATTTTAAAACTTTTAAAGTGAAAGTTCTTGGATTTAAATTAAAAACAAAAAGCAGTCTGTCGTCTTGTTCAAGGCGCACGTCTGAGGGCAGCATGGAGGACACAGCGTGCAGACGGAACGGAACAAGACTTCGGCAGCGTTCTGCGGATCGTCACATCGTCCCCACGAGAGCCTCCTGGATTACATCACCTCACTAATGGGAAACTTTGAGCTTCGTGTAAAAAATAAAATGTCTTTTTGTTTGAAAGATGTGTCACTATGGAGGCCTCTGATCCACCACCAGAGACCGGCCTGGTGCTGGGAAGGCCCCTGCAGAGAGGTATGGGGGATGTGGGCCATGCTGGGGACACCCCAGAAACATAACCAGACTGTAGCCAAGCAACACATGGCAAAGGATTAGAAACTTCGCTGTGGCCAATGAACCTGAACGTGGGGCAAACCTGGCACTGACTCTATCTCTGAGAGAGAGTCCAACCACCCTGCAGAGGAAGATCATTTTGGCTACCTGTATCTGTGATCTCGTTCTTTCTGTTACCACCCACAAACTGGTTACTATGGTGAGGGTAGGAACGTAGATCCTGGTTACCATGGTGAGCGTGGGAACATAGATCCTGGTTACCATGGTGAGGGTTGGAATTCCACTGACTCGATTCCTCAGATTGAGAATTTAAAACCAGTGGTAGAAGCTGCCATCGCTGTGAGATAAACCTGGTTACCAGTCAGTTCCAGTCTGCTTTCTAACCCTGGAATCTGCACCAATCAACATCTTCTCCGTCTCATGCTGAAACTCAACCGCAGCATTCTGAGGCCCACAAACATCTCCTGGCATGCTGAGCTGTTCCTCCTCTCCGCCTGTTTGAGAGGAATGTCATCCCGCCTCAGCGCAGAGCACGATGGCCTGCCAGCTTTACTCCGTGACAAGCTACAGGCCGCTTCACTTAGCCCGGGTCACGTGTTTACTAGGGTCAGCAATTTAATCACCGCTGAACACAGAGAGAAAACATCAAAGTGTAATTTAACTGGTTGTAAAGCTACGGGGCACCCTCCAGGTTTTTATGGAACGGACAGGGAGGGTCAAGTGAAGCCAAATAAAAGAAACACTATAAATTAGTAACCCGGGGAAGGGTTAATGACCGACACTGAACGGGTGGGGAATGCTTTTAAACAGAGTACTCCACCAGCTTCTCTGAAAACACTTAAACATGACAGCTTTCTGTCCGTCCGTCCGCCTGCAGGTGACCGTCCTGCTCACAATCCGGAATTCATTCATAAAGAAGACAGACGTTAAAATCCAAGCATACGCTGGCATCGAGCGAAGCATTTGAAGCAGTGAGGAACCTTCAGAGGGTTCATATAGATGCCCGTCTGTGTAGGACTGTACCTTTGGTTCTAAACCTTGTCGAACGTACAGAACCCTTCATTACTGAAAAAAAATACATGGTCTTTTACAAATTCACCAGCCTCACAGCAACAAGGTCAGGCTCAAGTTCTGGACTGAGACCAGACTTGAAAGACTGGTCTTTCTATGTGGAGACCAGTGGTGGATGAAGTACTCACTTTTTGTACTTAAGTAAAAGTACAAAAGTAATTGGTGTAAATTTTACTTTTTAAGTAAAAAGTAAAAGTATTCGACCATAATTCAAATATTATTTTTTGTGCTGTAGGGTCACAAATAAGTACTCTGCAGGGACGTAACCTCCCCTCTCCTGCCTCTTTTGGTCCACAAAAAAAAAAAAGAAGAAAGGAAAGGGGACAAGTCATCCTATCCCCTAGCAGGGCCAGCAAATGGTCCACCAAAATGCAGGAAAATGACACTTGTTTTTTAAAAAGTTCTGGGGGGGCTGAAGAGGGAGGCCCCCAGTCACCCTATATTGGCTTTGTCAATGACCTCACGTCCCCGCCCCCCCTATCTTCAGAAAATCCTAGAACCGCCCCTGCTCTTGGCGCTGAATGAATGCGGAAAATGTTTACTCTCGATTCTGATTGGTCCTCGATTCATTACTTCTTCTCCTGATCAACTGCTCCTTTTGATTTTGGCGATGCGGCTTCAAGATGCGCTAAAAAAAAAAACTTTATCTTTTTTAAATTCCTGAACAAAAATGTAAAAAAAATGTAATACACACTTTTAAAAAGTAGCGAAGTAAAAGTACAGATATTTGCTCTAAAAATGTAGTGAAGTAAAAGTAAAAAGTACAGGTCTTGAATTTTGCTTAAATAAAGTACAGATACACAATTTTTTTACTTGAGTACAGTAACGAAGTAGATTTACTTCGTTACGTTCCACCAGTGGTGGAGACACCGGTCCCTGCAAAAGATTGGTAACCTGTTGAGGATGTATCCCGCCTCTCGCCTAAAATCAGCACTCAGTAGTTAATGTGTGAGTGTCGGGGTAGAACGTCATGTGATATACAATGGATTTTTTTTTTATTTTTCATCCGTATTAACCATGTTTCTCAAAAACAGAAAACGGTCGGATGAATGTACGACATGGATTCACATGCATCCCGGAACATGACGGGAGACGGCGTCCTATCCGCGTGATGTGCAATGCCATGTTGAGCAACTCAGGTCTCCCTTCGGCAGATCTACAAGAAACCTGGTTGAATCTGTGAGGAGGTGGGGAATGCAAGAACACAAGGCCTCTCTGCCCGCTCTTGGATTTATACCCGTCAACAAACCGAACCTCACAGCATCGTACGAGGTTGGTTACCTGATGGTAAAGCAGGTCAAACTACCCACCATTGGGGAATTGGTTTTGTTTCCTCTTCTGAACCATTCATACCTATTGGAGTCACAGAGGTGCCAGAGCCGGCTGATATCAGGCTGATACCCGATGCAGAGCCACCTACACTCATTCCTAGGGACAACTTCATCACAGCCAATCAACCTAACATGTATGTTTTTGGAGGAAACCAGAGAAAACCCACACATACACAAGGAGAACATGTAAACTACACACAGAAAGGCTAGAGTTTCAAGACTGAACCCCGCTCCGGGACTCCAAACCCTCATCTTCTTGCTGTGAATCAACCGTGCTAACAACCGCGCCATCGTGCCACTCTAGTGTTTAGAAAGTTTATTCAGGAAAGGTTTGTTGACTAAAAAGCCCCGCCCACCTTGGAGCGAGTGAAGCCCCATGCTGCGAGGTCAGACTGTTCCTGTAACAGTCTGAGGGATTAGGCTTGCCAACCATAACTAGTCCTTAAAGTAGACAGATCAATGTGTGCCATTTAGTTACCATGGTGAATGCCCTCTGCTTCTACAGTTTTTCACTTTAGGAAGACACCGATACGGCTGAACATGGCACCAGCTCATCTTCATGCCATTGTTTATGTATCATATCATTTGGGTGGTGAGGGTGGGGAAGGAGGACCCGGATGCAACGCCAGTTTTAATAAGTTTATTTCGGAAGTGAAGAACCAGACAGAACTCGGAAGGTTGAGAGAGGACAAGGTTGGAGCTCGTCTGGACAAGAGACCGGAAGGTTGGAGCTCGGCTGGATGAGGGACCGGAAGGTTGGAGCTCGATGACGGGCCGGAAGATTGGAGCTCGGCTGGACAAGAGACCGGAAGGTTGGAGCTCGGCTGGACAAGAGACCGGAAGGTTGGAGCTCGGCTGGACGAGGGACCGGAAGGTTGGAGCTCGGCTGGACGAGGGACCGGAAGGTTGGAGCTCGATGACGGGCCGGAAGATTGGAGCTCGGCTGGACAAGAGACCGGAAGGTTGGAGCTCGGCTGGACGAGGGACCGGAAGGTTGGAGCTTGGCTGGACGAGGGACCGGAAGGTTGGAGCTCGGCTGGACGAGGGACCGGAAGTTTGGAGCTCGGCTGGACGAGGGACCGGAAGGTTGGAGCTCGGCTGGACGAGGGACCGGAAGTTTGGAGCTGGCTGGACGAGGGACCGGAAGGTTGGAGCTCGGCTGGACGAGGGACCGGAAGGTTGGAGCTCGGCTGGATGAGGGACCGGAAGGTTGGAGCTCGGCTGGACGAGGGACCGGAAGGTTGGAGCTCGGCTGGACGAGGGACCGGAAGGTTGGAGCTCGGCTGGACGAGGGACCGGAAGTTTGGAGCTCGGCTGGACGAGGGACCGGAAGGTTGGAGCTCGGCTGGACGAGGGACCGGAAGTTTGGAGCTCGGCTGGACGAGGGACCGGAAGGTTGGAGCTCGGCTGGACGAGGGACCGGAAGTTTGGAGCTGGCTGGACGAGGGACCGGAAGGTTGGAGCTCGGCTGGATGAGGGAGCGGAAGGTTGGAGCTCGGCTGGATGAGGGACCGGAAGGTTGGAGCTCGACTGGACGAGAGATTGTAATTCTCCAAGCATGATTGGACTGGAATAGATTTCAGATTTCAGGTGTTTAAAAGGCTTTAAGTTTGATTCCAGAAGTTTCAATGAATCCTAGATTTTGCGTGGCATTAAAAACGCTTGCTCAGCTTTAGTTCCACACTACTCTTTGTAAACGAACCACTGACAGTGTCTGTTGTTTCCTCTTAAGAAGGGAGGCTTCCAGATGTTCCTGAGGTGAGATGGATGCCAGCGGTTCATGCAAGAATGCAGATTTCCTGGGAAAAGTCCGATCTTTCTGCTCAGCCTCAGAATCTGACACCATCATGACCTCAGTACTGTCATACCAGCCCACTCGCCCACCCACCCGCCCGCCCGCGGCTGTCTTCTATCAGAGAGCAGAAATGGCTGATGGGGGCGTTTATGGAGCACGCTGTAAACTTTTTTTCCTTCAGGAAAAAATGTAAAACATGTTGATAAAATGGCGTTCGTGTCATCGTAGATCAGCGAGGAGAAACGTGAGCAAGGCCGAGTGGATCCGACAATAATTCTATTTCCTGTCAGAATTATTTATTCTTTTATTCTTTTCATGGTAACCCTGGTTACCATGGTGAGGGTAGGAACGTAGATCCTGGTTACCATGGTGAGAGTAGGAACGTAGATCCTGGTTACCATGGTGAGGGTAGGAACGTAGATCCTGGTTACCATGGTGAGAGTAGGAACGTAGATCCTGGTTACCACGGTGAGGGTATGAACGTAGATCCTGGTTACCATGGTGAGGGTAGGAACTTAGATCCTGGTTACCATGGTGAGGGTAGCAACGTAGATCCTGGTTACCATGGTGAGGGTAGGAACTTAGATCCTGGTTACCATGGTGAGGGTAGCAACATAGATCCTGGTTACCACGGTGAGGGTAAGAACTAGATCCTGGTTACCACGGTGAGGGTAGGAATGTAGATCCTGGTTACCACGGTGAGGGTAAGAACTAGATCCTGGTTACCATGGTGAGGGTGGGAACGTAGATTCTGGTTACCATGGTGAGGATAGAAACGTAGAACCTGGTTACCGTGGTGAGGATAGGAACGTAGATCCTGGTTACCATGGTGAGGGTAGGAACTTAGATCCTGGTTACCATGGTGAGGGTAGCAACATAGATCCTGGTTACCACGGTGAGGGTAAGAACTAGATCCTGGTTACCACGGTGAGGGTAGGAATGTAGATCCTGGTTACCACGGTGAGGGTAAGAACTAGATCCTGGTTACCATGGTGAGGGTGGGAACGTAGATTCTGGTTACCATGGTGAGGATAGAAACGTAGAACCTGGTTACCACGGTGAGGGTAGGAACGTAGATCCTGGTTACCATGGTGAGGGTAGGAACGTAGATCCTGGTTACCATGGTGAGGGTAGCAACATAGATCCTGTTTACCATGGTGAGGGTAGGAAAGTAGATCCTGGTTACCATGGTGACACTAGGAACATACTGTAGATCCTGGTTACCATGGTGACACTAGGAACATAGATCCTGGTTACCATGGTGAGGGTACGAGCGCTCAGGAAGCTCAGATGAGTATCATGGTTCCCTCGCCCACTACCAGAGGCACCCCAGGCTTTCCCTCATCGGCCTGATTTTAGACACCTGAAGGTCTTTGTGCGGCTGGCTTTAAAATGACAGTCTGCTTCCCTTCAGGTTTCGGGTCTTTACCTTCCATCCCAGACAGGTCTTCCTTCCTTCCTGACCATGACATACATTTTGGAACAAATGCCTCCAAGTCATCCCACTGATTTATGGTTTTTTTTACAGCATTTCTGGACTCCTTCCTTAAATAAATCATGTTTTTTTGTCCTGCCATTCAGTCCTCCTCCTTCCACCTGCACCTCACGTCATGAAAGAAAAATGGAGTTGATACAGGAAGATGTTCTTTTATGTGATGTTTCTGAAAGAGCTTCAGTTTATCATCAAATCTTTCATTCTAGGTTGGTGAAGAATGTGGGCACTGTGGGCGCATCGTGGTGCTGATACTCCGCCCACCCCGGATGTGGTACACCACCGCCTCATCTGTGTGTCTCAGAATGATGAAGATCTTCCATGTCTCCCTCCACAGCCGCACCACAACCACCACCACAGTATTTTGCTGACACTAAATAACAAGCAACATTTCCATGGCAACGAGCCAAGCTTCCATCTTCATCATCATCAGCATGGATTCCGTTTCATTTTATCTGCCGAACTCACCATGGTAACCAGGGTCTAAGTTCCTACCCTCACCATGGTAACCAGATTCTACGTTCCTACCCTCACCGTGGTAACCAGGATCTACGTCCCTACCCTCACCATGGTAACCAGGATCTAAGTTCCTACCCTCACCATGGTAACCAGGATCTACTTACTACCCTCAACATGGTAAACAGGATCTATGTTGCTACCCTCACCATGGTAACCAGGATCTACGTTCCTACCCTCACCATGGTAACCAGGTTCTACGTTCCTACCCTCACCATGGTAACCAGGATCTACGTTCCTACCCTCACCATGGTAACCAGGATCTACGTTCCTACCCTCACCATGGTAACCAGGATCTACATTCCTACCCTCACCATGGTAA
>LR738544.1:32053225-32080725 GCA_902685375.1 Neostethus bicornis
TCCTTTATTTTGTCCCACAAGGTGGGAAAAACTGTGCTGCATGGCACCGCAGCGGGCAGCCAGGATGGCGCCAACGGTGGGAGCAACGAGGGGGTGACGTGTCTAAACCAGGGACACTAAGGGGGCTCAGAACCCGCCTGATTCAAATCGCCTGTCAACGTCTGATCCGAGCTCAGAAGCTAAGCAGGCTGGACCTGGCTGTACTTGAATGGGAGACCAATGGAGCCCCTGGTACTCCAGAGGGACGGTCGAACCCCTGGTACTCCAGCGGGACGGTCGAATCCCTGGTACTCCAGAGGGACGGTCGAACCCCTGGTACTGCAGAGGGACGGTCGAATCCCTGGTACTCCAGAGGGACGGTCGAACCCCTGGTACTCCAGCGGGACGGTCGAATCCCTGGTACTCCAGAGGGACGGTCGAACCCCTGGTACTCCAGCGGGACGGTCGAATCCCTGGTACTCCAGAGGGACGGTCGAACCCCTGGTACTCCAGCGGGACGGTCGAATCCCTGGTACTCCAGAGGGACGGACGAACCCCTGGTACTCCAGTGGGACGGTCGAACCCCTGGTACTCCAGTGGGACGGTCGAACCCCTGGTACTCCAGTGGGACGGTCGGACCCCTGGTGCTCCAGCGGGACGGTCAGACCCCTGGTACTCCAGCGGGACGGTCGAATCCCTGGTACTCCAGAGGGACGGACGAACCCCTGGTACTCCAGTGGGACGGTCGAACCCCTGGTACTCCAGTGGGACGGTCAAACCCCTGGTACTCCAGAGGGACGGACGAACCCCTGGTACTCCAGTGGGACGGTCAAACCCCTGGTACTCCAGAGGGACGGACGAACCCCTGGTACTCCAGTGGGACGGTCGAACCCCTGGTGCTCCAGCGGGACGGTCGGACCCCTGGTGCTCCAGCGGGACGGTCAGACCCCTGGTACTCCAGCGGGACGGCCGAACCCCTGGTACTCCAGTGGGACGGTCGAACCCCTGGTACTCCAGAGGGACGGTCGGACCCCTGGTACTCCAGCGGGACGGTCGGACCCCTGGTGCTCCAGCGGGACGGTCGGACCCCTGGTGCTCCAGCGAGACAGTCAGACCCCTGGTACTCCAATGGGACGGTCGAACCCCTGGTACTCCAGCGGGACGGTCAGACCCCTGGTACTCCAGCGGGACGGTCAGACCCCTGGTGCTCCAGCGGGACGGTCGGACCCCTGGTGCTCCAGCGGGACGGTCAGACCCCTGGTACTCCAGAGGGACGGCCGAACCCCTGGTACTCCAGTGGGACGGTCAAACCCCTGGTACTCCAGAGGGACGGTCGGACCCCTGGTACTCCAGCGGGACGGTCGGACCCCTGGTGCTCCAGCGGGACGGTCGGACCCCTGGTGCTCCAGCGAGACAGTCAGACCCCTGGTACTCCAGTGGGACGGTCGAACCCCTGGTACTCCAGCGGGACGGTCGAACCCCTGGTGCTCCAGCGGGACAGTCAGACCCCTGGTACTCCAGTGGGACGGTCGAACCCCTGGTACTCCAGCGGGACGGTCGAACCCCTGGTACTCCAGTGGGACGTTCGGACCCATGGTACTCTAGAGGGACGGCCGAACCCCTGGTACTCCAGTAGGACGGTCAGACCCCTGGTACTCCAGTGGGACGATCAGACCCCTGGTACTCCAGCGGGACGGTCGAACCCCTGGTACTCCAGCGGGACGGTCGAACCCCTGGTATTCCAGAGGGACGGACGAACCCCTGGTACTCCAGTGGGACGGTCTGACCCCTGGTACTCCAGAGGGACGGACGAACCCCTGATACTCCAGTGGGACGTTCGGACCCCTGGTACTCCAGAGGGACGGACGAACCCCTGGTACTCCAGCAGGACGGACAAACCCCTGGTACTCCAGTGGGACGGTCAGACCCCTGGTACTCCAGCGGGACGGTCGGACCCCTGGTACTCCAGTGGGACAATCGGACCCCTGGTACTCCAGTGGGACGTTCGGACCCCTGGTACTCCAGCGGGACGGCTGAACCCCTGGTACTCCAGCGGGACGGACGAACCCCTAGTACTCCAGTGGGACGGTCAGACCCCTGGTACTCCAGTGGGACGGTCGAACCCCTGGTACTCCAGCGCAACGGCCGAACCCCTAGTACTCCAGGGGGATGGCCGGACCCCTGGTGCTCCAGCGGGACGGTCGAACCCCAGTGTCCTGGGTGAGGGCCCCAGAGGGATACCAGGGTCCTGGGTCAGGATCCCTCCTGACTGGTCAGGACCAGTCCTGATGATGTTTTTGGGATCTCAAATCAGCAACAACAAGAATCCTAATTTTTTAGGATGTTTCACACATTTTATTTTGATATAACTCTTTTTTTTTTTGCGACTGATTTATAGTAAAATTTTACGTCATTTTTAAGCGACAGAAAATATTTAAACACGATTTTTAATCACGATTAAAAACCGGGGTTTTTTTCTGTTTTTTGACGACTTTTTACGTTAATTTAACTGTTTTTAACGATTTTAAAGCAGGTTTTTTTGACTGATTTTGAACCAAAATGAGACGAAGTTTCAGGCGTTTTGGACCCACGTGCACACGCATTACATGTGCACACACACACGTGCACGCGCGAACAACGTACACACGCGCACGTGCACGTTTCTAAACCTTCTATTTTAAACATTACGAAGGTCTTTTTTTTTTTTACACTTTTTTCTGATTCATTTTCCAACTTTTTAATTTTTTTATAAGAAAATTTTTTCCAAAAATCTGCAGAAAAGTTTTAACTTTGAGTTTTTTTTTAATTAAAGTTTAATTTTATAGTAAATTTATTCTTGATTCTTTTTTATTGTTGTTTTTTTAAGTTTTTTTATGGGAATCATTTTTTAAAATGTGGATTTTTTAATCATATTTTTTATGTTGTTTATTTTTGTTTTTATTATTTTTATTATGATGTTTATTTTTTATCAAATAATTAATCTTTTTTATATAATTAAAACCAACATTTGAAGTTTTTCTTTTTAATTTTTCTAAACTTTATGCGTTTTTATGCAAATTTTTACTCAATTAATTTTAAATGTTTTGTAAATTTATGAGGTATTTTTTCACAAA
Source organism: Neostethus bicornis (assembly GCA_902685375.1). Classification (NCBI taxonomy): domain Eukaryota; kingdom Metazoa; phylum Chordata; class Actinopteri; order Atheriniformes; family Phallostethidae; genus Neostethus; species Neostethus bicornis. Next base: position 32,056,318 of record LR738544.1, read on the forward strand.
ATTTTAATATATTTTCCAGCTTTTTTATAAAATTTGAAACATTTTTATGAAGAAAATTCAACATTAAATATTTTGCAATTTTATGAAAAAAAAATAATATTTCGCATCTTTTTTCAAGAATAAAAATAACACGTTTTGATTTTTTAAAAATTATTTCAACGTTTTTCTTCATAAAATTTGTTTCTTTGACTTTTTTCTACAAAAAATCTATAATTGTTCATTTTTTCTGTTAAAAACTTAGACTTTGTTTGTTTTTTAGTTTTTAATAATTTTTAAAAAAATCAGAAACTTTTTAAACTTTATTTTTTTCTCACTAATTTTTGCAAAAACGTACATTTTTCTTTTAAAATTTTAAATTTACGTATTTTTAAATTTTATGAAGTTATTTTTAACTTTTTTCTTTTTTTTAAAAAAAAGACCAAATTGTGGATTTTTTTTCTATCAATGTGTTTTTTTTAAACATGATTTTTCAAATTAAAACATTGCGTTTTAATCATTTTTGTGTAGAAAAATTTACTAAATTCCATTTTTTTTCATAAATATTTTGCTATAAAGTGTTTTTTTTTTCATCAAATTTTCCTCAAAAAGTGTTTCTTTTTAAAAAATAAATAAAAAAAAGAACTTTTTCACCACTTTTTTTTTTCAAATAAAATGAACTTTTTTGCAAAAATGACTCCATTTTTTTGTTTCTTTTTTTTTTCTTTTTACGCATTTATTTTAAAGAAAATTTACGCATTTTGCAAATTTTATGAAGATTTTTTTCTGACTTTTTGTTTTTATGGAAAAAATTGCAAAACAATGGGGTTTTTTTCTCCAAAATTTTTAACTTTCACTTTTTTTTCTTGAAGTTTTTCAACATCTTTAAATAATTTGCACGAACTTTTTTCTTCTTTTTGCAGTTTTTCGCGCAAACTTTTGCGGATTTTCAGGCCTCACGCAGCAGCGCGCACGCGCATGCGCAGCAACAATTAAAAATGAAACACGTTTTTATTTCTTTTTATTTGTTTTATTACATTATTTGGTTTTTTTCAACTTCAATTTTTACAAGTTTGTTTTTGTCTGATTTTGTTTGAAAAAACCTTCAGAGAAAAAATTATATATTTTTTTAAGTTAAAAAAAGGTTTTAAATCAATAAAAAGTCTTTTTAATTTCTTTTATTTTGAAGTTTTTGTTTTATTGTTTAAAACATTTTTTACAGAATAAAACTACAAGAAAATAAGATTTAAATTAAAAAACAAAAGTTTCAAAAGAAGCTTTTTTGTTATTTTTGTGATAAAAAGTTTGTTTTTTTTAAAGAGAAACTAATTTAAAAAAAAATCTGAGAAAAAAGTTTAAAGTTTTTAAATTTAATTGAACGCTGTTTAAATTAAAGGATTTTCTGCGCATGTGCAGAATAATTCTTTATATTTTTTTGTTTGAACTTTTATTGAAAAAAACAGAAGCTTAAATTTAAATTAAATGTGATTTTTTTTACTTTCTTTCTTTCATAATTTTTTTTTTCTGATTTGCTAAAAAAAAAAGCCAATTTGTGTTTAAAAAAGACTAAAAATTAAGAAAAATTTTGGCTCTTTTTTCATTATGATTTATTTGATAAACATGACGTCACTAAAGTAACGCGTTAAAAACTTTATGAATGATTTAAAATCAGAGAGTTGATCAAACTGTGGTCTGCGGTCCACATGAGGACGTCCGGGAGATTAAATCCGGCCTTAAAACGGGAAGAAATTTTACTTTAAAAAGACTCTTAATTCCATTTTTTTGTAGGATTTTTCTATATATTTCTTAACAGTGTTTTTCGGTTTCTTTGCGCATGCGCAGTTTCAATTATTAAGAAACTTAATAGTTTTTTTTTCTGAGAATTTTTTAGTAAATACGTAAACTGTTTGTCTTTAAAGAAAACTTCCAGAGATTTTTTTCCTGCTCATTTTGGATCATTTTTCAGATTATTTTCACTTCAGATTTATTTAAATTATTTTTTGTATATTTTCTAGTATATTTTTCAAGTTTATTTTCGTAATAATTTTGATGTCTTTAAAAAATGTTTAGTTTTTAATTTAAAATTAAACTTTAATTCTGTGAATTTTTATCTACAGTATGTTTCCTGGTTTTGCTTTGTGCGCATGTGCAGACACATAGTTATAAAATAATTAAAAATCAGGGATTGTTTAATCTTTTAAAGGAGTCTAAGTCCTCACAGCAAGGAGGTCAGGGATTCAAGTCCCGGAGTGGGACCAACGTTTGAAACACTCGCCTTCCTGTGTGTAGTTTGCATGTTCTCTCGTGTATGCGTGGTTTTTCTCTGGTTTCCTCCAAAAATAGGCAGTGAGTGTGTGGCCCTGAAACAGACTGGTGATCTGTTCGGGGTGTACCCTGCCTCTCGCTCTCGCCTGCAAGCAGCCGGGATAGGGTCCGTCACCCCCCGGTTTGGAAAGAGAAACTTTAAATTGGAAGTTTTGCTGTTTGCGCATGTGCAGATAGATTGTTTATATTAATATTTTTTCTATTTCAGAGTTTTGCATTGTGCGCATGTGCAGACAGATTGTTTGTATTATAATTAATATTTGTGAATGAATGAGACTGACCGTAGCAGGGCAGGATGCCGGGTTCTTTAGGTGGGGGGCTTTTTGACATGAAGAGCTGGTACTTGGTGAAGGTGGGGTCCTCCAGGGAGGGGCCGCAGTCCTGCTGCTGAAACTTCCAGGATCGGTAGGGGCTGCCCTGCTGCTCCGTGCTGTAGTAGGAATCCATGGAAGTCATGTCGCAGTAAGAAAGATCTGCGTTCATTCCAGAAAAACACTTCATTCACACACACGCGTCTTTTTACCCCGCAAAGATTTCACGCACTGATGTGGCGCACGCGCTGCAGCATCTGGGAGCGCTTAGAGGAGGGGAGGGGGGGGCGGGGAGGAGCGGGGGAGAGGAGGAGAGAGTGATGGGGGGAGGGTGTGTGTGTGTGTGTGTTTAAATATGTGTGTGTGTGTGTGTGTGTGTGTGTGTGTGTGTGTGTGTGTGTGTTTAAATATGTCTGTATGTGTGTGTGTGTGTGTGTGTGTGTGTGTGTGTGTGTGTGTGTGTGTGTGTGTGTGTGTGTGTGTGTGTGAGAGAGAGAGAGAAAGAGAGAGTGTGTGTGTGTGCGTGCGTGCGTGCGTGTGTGTGTGTGCGTGTGTGAGTTCAAGTGTGAGTGTGCGTGTGTGAGTGTATGTTTAAATATGAGTGTGTGTGTGTGTGTGTGTGAGTTTAAGTGTGAGTGTATGTTTAAATATGTATGTGTGTGTGTGTGAGAGAGAGACAGAGAGAGAGAGAGTTTAAGTGTGTGTGTGTGAGTTTGTGTGTGTGTGTTTAAGTGTATGTGTCTGTGTGTGTGTGACTTTAAGAGTGTGTGTGTGAGTTTAAGTATGTGTGTGTATCTGTGTATCTGTGTGTGTGTGTGCATGTGTGTGTGTGTGTGTGTAAGTGTGTGTGTGTGTGAGTGTGTGTGTTTAAGTGTGTGTGTGTGCGTTTTGTCTTGGAATTATATGTGTTTTTTTCGGTCTGCACGACGGCCTTACAGCTAGAAGGTCAGGGTTTGATACCTGAGTGGGGGTGAGCCTTGACTCACTGTCCTTCCTGTGTGTAGTTTGCATGTTCTACCTGTGTATGTGTGTGTTTTCTCTGGTTTCCTCCAAAAACATGCATGTTAGGTTGATTAGCCCTGGGAATGAGTGAGTGTGAGTGTGTGTGTGTGTGTGTGTGTGTGTGTGTGTGTGTGTGTGTGTGTGTGTGTGTGTGTGTGGCCCTGCCACAGACTGGTAACCTGTTCAGGGTGTACTCTGCCTCTCTCCTGTTATCAGACGGGGTAGGCTCCTTCCCTCACTTTGCCCTCATCAGGAATAAGAAGTTCAGAAGATTTTATGACGTCACACTTTTGGCGCCAAAATATAAACATGTAAACATAAAAAATCTGAGATCAGAATTTATTTCTATAAGATTTTTAAAACGTATTTTTTTCAGAATAAAACTCCAGTTCTTCTAAAGGGACTGGTCAGAGGTCCCAGTAAAGGTCAGACTTTTATTTTGTAGAGGTCATGTTTACACTGTGTTTTACACCCTTTCACAATAAAAGCTTAATGATTCCTCTCAAAATCAAACGATTTAATTTCATCTTGTTTAAACTTTCATTTTCAACTTTTTTAATTTAACATATAATATTTAAAAAAAAAATCAGTCATCAGATAAAAAATTCTAATTGTTGAAGATAAATTAAAAAACCCTGAATGTTCTTAGAGCCTCCTTCCTGAAGAGGAAAAAAAATCACTTCAATTTAATCTTTACAGCCAAATCAGTCAGTCATCTTCTTATCTGTCTGTCCCTTATGGGGTCACAGGGGGTGCTGGAGCCCATCCCGACTGATTTCAAGTGAGGGGTAGGGTACACTCCGTACAGGTCGCTAGTCTGTCGCAGGGCCACACACATCCACACACACACTCGTTCCTAGGGGCAATTCGGTACCAGACAATCAACCTAGCATGTACAGTATGTCTTTGGAGGGTGGGAGGAAACCAGAGTACCCGGAGGAAACCCACGCAAACACAGGGAGAACATGCAAACTCCACACAGAAAGGACAGAGTTCCAAGCCTCGTCCCTAGCTCAAACCCTCAACCTTCTTGCTGTGATGCCACCGTGCCGCCTTTACAGCCAATTATCACCAAAATTTAAAAAAAAAAAAATGGCCTCAACAGGCTTTAATTTGTAGATTTAAAAAAGTACAAAAATAAACAAAGAACAAAAAAAAAATGATTCCAGTAAACTCCTCTTCTTAGAACCTGCTTCACAGTGAGAAAAAAATCCAAAAAGAGGGGAAAAAATGAGATACCTAATCCTCATGAAGGAGGGATCCCTCCCCGAAACGAGCAGACTGTTAATTAAATATGATTTTATTGATGAGGGGATGGAGGTGTGTAGAAGGTCAGAGGTGAAGGGTGAGTCAGGGTACGGGCTGGTCAGAAGGCCATGAGGAGAGATGATGGAGACCTACCCTCACCACGGTAACCAGGATCTACGTTCCTATCCTCACCATGGTAACCAGGATCTACGTTCCTACCCTCACCATGGTAACCAGGATCTACGTTCCTACCCTCACCGTGGTAACATGGATCTACGTTCCTACCATCACCATGGTAACCAGGATCTATGTTCCTACCCTCACCATGGTAACCAGGATCTACGTTCCTACCCTCACCATGGTAACCAGGATCTACGTTCCTATCCTCACCATGGTAACCAGGATCTACGTTCCTATCCTCACCATGGTAACCAGGATCTAACCAGGATCTATGTTCCTACCCTCACCATGGTAACCAGGATCTACGGTCCTACCCTCACCATGGTAACCAGGATCTATGTTCCTACCCTCACCATGGTAACCAGGATCTACGGTCCTACCCTCACCATGGTAACCAGGATCTACGTTCCTACCTTCACCATGGTAACCAGGATCTACGTTCCTACCCTCACCACGGTAACCAGGATCTACGTTCCTACCCTCACCATGGTAACCAGGATCTACGTTCCTATCCTCACCATGGTAACCAGGATCTACGTTCCTATCCTCACCATGGTAACCAGGATCTAACCAGGATCTATGTTCCTACCCTCACCATGGTAACCAGGATCTACGGTCCTACCCTCACCATGGTAACCAGGATCTATGTTCCTACCCTCACCATGGTAACCAGGATCTACGGTCCTACCCTCACCATGGTAACCAGGATCTACGTTCCTACCTTCACCATGGTAACCAGGATCTACGTTCCTACCCTCACCATGGTAACCAGGATCTACGTTCCTACCCTCACCATGGTAACCAGGATCTACGTTCCTATCCTCACCATGGTAACCAGGATCTACGTTCCTATCCTCACCATGGTAACCAGGATCTAACCAGGATCTATGTTCCTACCCTCACCATGGTAACCAGGATCTACGGTCCTACCCTCACCATGGTAACCAGGATCTATGTTCCTACCCTCACCATGGTAACCAGGATCTACGGTCCTACCCTCACCATGGTAACCAGGATCTACGTTCCTACCCTCACCATGGTAACCAGGATCTACGTTCCTACCCTCACCATGGTAACCAGGATCTACGTTCCTACCCTCACCATGGTAACCAGGATCTATGTTCCTACCCTCACCATGGTAACCAGGATCTACGTTCCTACCCTCACCATGGTAACCAGGATCTACGTTCCTACCATCACCATGGTAACCAGGATCTACGTTCCTACCCTCACCATGGTAACCAGGATCTACGTTGCTACCCTCAACCTGGTTACCATGGTGAGGGTAGGAGTGTAGATCCTGGTTACCATGGTGAGGGTAGGAGTGTAGATCCTGGTTACCACGGTGAGGGTAGGAGTGTAGATCCTGGTTACCACGGTGAGCGTAGGAGTGCAGATCCTGGTTACCACGGTGAGGGTAGGAGTGTAGATCCTGGTTACCATGGTGAGGGTAGGAGTGTAGATCCTGGTTACCATGGTGAGGGTAGGAGTGTAGATCCTGGTTACCACGGTGAGGGTAGGAGTGTAGATCCTAGTTACCATGGTGAGGGTAGGAGTGTAGATCCTGGTTACCACGGTGAGCGTAGGAGTGTAGATCCTGGTTACCACGGTGAGGGTAGGAACGTAGATCCTGGTTACCATGGTGAGGGTAGGAGTGTAGATCCTGGTTACCACGGTGAGGGTAGGAACGTAGATCCTGGTTACCATGGTGAGGGTAGGAGTGTAGATCCTGGTTACCATGGTGAGGGTAGGAGTGTAGATCCTGGTTACCACGGTGAGGGTAGGAGTGTAGATCCTGGTTACCATGGTGAGGGTAGGAGTGTAGATCCTGGTTACGTTCCTACCCTAAAAAGTCTCATCTTCGACGCACTCCTCCATCTTTAGAGATCCCCCAGTTTGGGTAGAGGTCGGCGTGAGCCCTGAGTTTGTGTGTTTGTGTATTTGTGTGTGTGTATCTGTGTCTCTCTGTGTTTTACGTCTGTGTGTATTTTTCTCTGTATGTGTGCGTGTATTTTTCTGTGAGTGTATCTATGTGTGTGTGGGTGTATCTATGTGTATCTGTGTGTGTGTGTGTGTGTGTGCCTCTATGTGTGTATGTATCTGTGTGTGTGTGTGTGTGTATCTATGTGTGTGTGTGTGTGTATGTGTGTGTGTCTGTGTGTGTCTGTGCGTGTGTGTGTGTGTGTATCTGTGTGTGTGTGTGTGTGTGCGTGTTCTCATGTCCACATTAAATGACTGTCACATGCGTTGCTGCATCAGCAGCTTCTCTGATTAAATTAAACTGAGATGAGGAGAAAAAAAAAAGGCTGCGGTCGGACTGAAGTTTAATCTAATAAGAAGGGAGACAGAGAGGATGTGGGAGGCAGGGTACACACTGTAAAGTCACCTGTCTGCCATGTAACCACACATACACACAACCACAAAACAGACCTGCTTATACATCACCTAATCCCGCTCCGTTCTGTTCCGTCGTCATCTGCTGATTTGGGGCCGGGTGTCCAAGGGCAACAACCTCAGACGGGAAGCCCAGGTTTCTCTCACCCCAGCTGCATCCTCCATCTTACCCAGGAGGATCCTGAGGTGTTCCCTGTCCAGCTGTGAGACATAGTCTCTCCAGCAGGTCAGCGGTTTTCCTCTGGGTCTCCTCCCGGTGGGACGAAACACCTCACCAGGGATGCAATCAGGACGCATCCTAACCAAATGCCTGATTTACTCTATCTAGCTTCTCTCAACACGGATCTACGTTCCTACCCTCACCATGGTAACCAGGATCTACGTTCCTACCCTCACCATGGTAACCAGGATCTACGTTCCTACCCTCACCATGGTAACCAGGATCTACGTTCCTACCCTCACCATGGTAACCAGGATCTACGTTCCTACCCTCACCATGGTAACCAGGATCTACGTTCCTACACTCACCATGGTAACCAGGATCTATGTTCCTACCCTCACTATGGTAACGAGGATCTACGTTCATACCCTCACCATGGTAACCAGGATCTATGTTCCTACACTCACCATGGTAACCAGGATCTATGTTCCTACCCTCACTATGGTAACGAGGATCTACGTTCATACCCTCACCATGGTAACCAGGATGAACGTTCCTACCCTCACCATGGTAACCAGGATCTACGTTCCTACCCTCACCATGGTAACCAGGATCTACGTTCCTACCCTCACCATGGTAACCAGATCTACGTTCCTACCCTCACCATGGTAACCAGGATCTACGTTCCTACCCTCACCATGGTAGTTTTTTTTTTTTATTTCAAACACTCATAAAACGTTTTTTTCTTCTTCTTTGTTGTGATTGGTCGATAGAAACGAGCCGTCAGAGTTTATTTCATGTCGTGTAACGAGCTTATCGACACAGTGTAACGTCGTAATTACATGTGACACGGGTTCATGGAGGAAGGGAAACATAAACACACCAGGAATTAAACTCCGGCTCCTTCAGTTTATTTATAATTTATTTCTCTTTGAGAAATATTTTCATTTTCTCTTTTTTTTTTTTCCTTTTCGAACCATATGAGGAAAAATCTAAAAATACCCCAACCTTTCTTTTTCCTCTCTGGCTGTCGGATACAGTGTTAGAGGGTGTTTGGATTGTAACCCAATAGCATGTGTTCTGACCCGGGCTGCTCTTCCCACAGCAGCGTCTGGTCCGGGAGAAGCCGTGTGCAAAGAGATGGAGCGCCAAACCAAAACAAACGGCTGTGAGAGAACAAGTCTGTCAATCCAGGATGGAGCGGAGCACACAGAGCTCACACCGCACCTCTATCTCCACAAAGAAAGAACCACATTCCCCCGAAATGAGCTCGGACGGGATGAAAGCCTCGTGTGAGCTCCCCACATGACCCACGACCCTGTCTGTATTTGTGCAGGGGGAGTCCTGATCCCTAGCTCTCTGCCTCCCTGCCAGGATCCCGGGGAGTCAGCTTGGGGTGGCCAGACAAGCCCACCATTCTCCCCTCGGGTGTTTTGCTTTTGGGGTAAAGAGAGACTCTCAGATGAGTCGGCACTGTCAGTGGTAACCTTTCACCCAGAGTTTCAGAGGTGGAACACTTCCTGCAGAGACGCAGAAACCTCAATAAATCTGGAGATCTGCTTTTTCTTCTGGTTAAAACGGTCTGAGAATCAGATGAAGTCAGTTTGGATGCCGCATGGCGTCCATGTTGTACCAGCCAATTAAAACCTGATTGGATTAATTAGAGACTGTCCTCCAGCGAGGGGGACGGTCGTGTTGTGTCGACATCTTCACACCTAATCAGCCCGATGGGGGCACAAACAGGAATCCTGTTAAAAAATCTGAGGAGTGAAACGGGGCATGAGCGGGGTGCACGCTGCGGCCATGATGGCTAACCTCTGCCCTGCCCCTTAGGCTCTTCAGGATGTTAGACTAAGATCCAAACAAACCCAATTACAAACAAACACAGATGCCCCGAATTCCACTTTCACTTGAAACAGTCGCTTGACCCTCTTTTCGCCTCTGTTCGGGTAACCTTCGTCCACTTTGCCCCGAGGCCAACTTTAATCCAACACAGCACTGGTTTTAAAGAGGACGTGTTCTGGAGCTTCTTATGAGGTCCGTCGTTACCCCGAAAATCTGAATTTAATACAGTCTTTATTTAATTTTTATCACTTTTGAATTCATTCATCTTCTGAACAGTCCCACACACACACACTCATTCCTAGGGGTAGTTTCATAGCAGCCGACCAACCTGATGAAAGACCTTTTAAAGAGTCTGATGGAGGACAGTTAAAATGTTTCCCTGCACCGCTCCCTTGAGCAGCAGGGCTGCAGGAGTCCGTTACTGAAGTCTGTTACCCAGATTCATTGAAGGAATGGGAGGGGTTCACCATGATTCAACATCACTCCGTCCCTCACCACCTCCTCCACCCAGGCGAGGGGTGAACGTGGAGTTCCTCTCCATGATGGGTCAGTAGAAGACGGAGACCCTCTCTCCACCCGTTCCAGCCTGCCTGCACACACTTCTTCACCTCTTTTCCACACATTTCATCTCCCTGGACTGTACTTTCTGTTTTATTCCGTTTTGTCATCTTCAATTTATCTGGGGCCAGGTTGCTGGGGCAGCAGCCTCAGACGGGAAGCACACGCGTCTCTTACCCCGGCTGTATCCTCCATCTCACCCAGGAGGATACTGAGATGTTCACCAGCCAGCTGTGAGACAGAGGCTGTCCAACGGATGAACATAGATCCTGGTTACCATGGTGAGGGTAGGAACTTAGATCCTGGTTACCATGGTGAGGGTAGGAGCGTAGATCCTGGTTACCATGATGAAGGTAGGAACATAGATCCTGGTTACCATGGTGAGGGTAGGAATGTAGATCCTGGTTACCATGGTGAGGGTAGGAACGTAGATCCTGGTTACCATGATGAGGGTAGGAACATAGATCCTGGTTACCATGGTGAGGGTGGGAACGTAGATCCTGGTTACCATGGTGAGGAAAGAAATGTAACTCCTGGTTGCCATGGTGAGGGTGGGAACGTAGATCCTGGTTACCATAATGAGGGAAGAAACGTAGATCCTGGTTACCATGGTGAGGGTATGAACGTAGATCCTGGTTACGATGGTGAGGGTAGGAACGTAGATCCTGGTTACCATGGTAAGGGTAGGAACATAGATCCTGGTTACCATGGTGAGGGTAGGAACGTAGATCCTGGTTACCATGGTGAGGGTAGGAACGTAGATCCTGGTTACCATGGTGAGGGTAGGAATGTAGATCCTGGTTACCATGGTGAGGGTAGGAACGTAGATCCTGGTTACCATGGTGAGGGTAGGAACGTAGATTCTGGTTACCATGGTGAGGGTAGGAACGTAGATCCTGGTTACCATGGTGAGGGAAGAAACGTAACTCCTGGTTACCATGGTGAGGGTAGGAACGTAGATCCTGGTTACCATGGTAAGGGTAGGAACATAGATCCTGGTTACCATGGTGAGGGTAGGAACGTAGATCATGGTTACCATGGTGAGGGTAGGAACGTAGATCCTGGTTACCATGGTGAGGGTAGGAACGTAGATCCCGGTTACCATGGTGAGGGTAGGAACGTAGATCCTGGTTACCATGGTGAGGGTAGGAACGTAGATCCTGGTTACCATGGTGAGGGTAGGAACGTAGATCCTGGTTACCATGGTGAGGGTAGGAACGTACATTCCTTCCTCCAACTGTGAGCAAGACCCCGAGTTTCATCCAAACTCAGCCAATAAAATCCCCACATAAACCGAAACTTTTATCCTGAATTTTTTTATTCCATTTCATCCTCAAATAAAACTCTATTCACTTTAATTGTGAAAACAAATGATGATTAAGTCGTTAGTTTTAAAAATGTTCTTGAGTCAGTTGAAATTATTAATTTGTGGGAAAAAGTTTTTCTCATTTACAGTTTTTTTTAAACATCAAACAGATTTAAAAGTGCTGAAAAAGTTAAAGTGGTTTAATTTATTTAGATAAAGGTTTAGAATCATTTGGTTTTACTGCAGCCGAACGAAGCCGGTCTAAAAATACCACAAGCTTCAAAACTTAAATTGAATTTTCCAAAGTAACGAGCAGTTAGACTAATTAGATGATCAGAGTTCCCTTCACAATAAAAGTCCTGTGGTAACTGTCATGGTGGAATGAGGCTCACATTCTGGAAGAGATGTGAGAGTCTTTGAGTTCCTCACTGCTTTCATCACCGTCCAGCCTTCACTGGTAAAGGGACAGCTAGAAGGAGTGAGGGTCCAGATCAAGCTGACCATCCAGCCTTCACTGGTCAAAGGAAAGCTAGAAGGAGTGAGGGTCCAGATCAAGCTGACCATCCAGCCTTCACTGGTCAAAGGAAAGCTAGAAGGAGTGAGGGTCCAGATCAAGCTGACCATCCAGCCTTCACTGGTCAAAGGAAAGCTAGAAGGAGTGAGGGTCCAGATCAAGCTGAGCGTCCAACCTTCACTGGTCAAGGGACAGCTAGAAGGAGTGAGGGTCCAGATCAAGCTGACCGTCCAGCCTTCACTGGTCAAAGGAAAGCTAGAAGGAGTGAGGGTCCAGATCAAGCTGAGCGTCCAGCCTTCACTGGTCAAGGGACAGCTAGAAGGAGCGAGGGTCCAGATCAAGCTGACCGTCCAGCCTTCACTGGTCAAGGGACAGCTAGAAGGAGTGAGGGTCCAGATCAAGCTGACCTTCCAGCCTTCACTGGTCAAGGGACAGCTAGAAGGAGTGAGGGTCCAGATCAAGCTGACCGTCCAGCCTTCACTGGTCAAGGGACAGCTAGAAGGAGTGAGGGTCCAGATCAAGCTGAGCGTCCAACCTTCACTGGTCAAGGGACAGCTAGAAGGAGTGAGGGTCCAGATCAAGCTGAGCGTCCAGCCTTCACTGGTCAAGGGACAGCTAGAAGGAGCGAGGGTCCAGATCAAGCTGACCATCCAGCCTTCACTGGTCAAGGGACAGCTAGAAGGAGTGAGGGTCCAGATCAAGCTGAGCGTCCAACCTTCACTGGTCAAGGGACAGCTAGAAGGAGTGAGGGTCCAGATCAAGCTGACCGTCCAGCCTTCACTGGTCAAAGGAAAGCTAGAAGGAGTGAGGGTCCAGATCAAGCTGAGCGTCCAGCCTTCACTGGTCAGGGGACAGCTAGAAGGAGTGAGGGTCCAGATCAAGCTGAGCGTCCAGCCTTCACTGGTCAAGGGACAGCTAGAAGGAGTGAGGGTCCAGATCAAGCTGAGCGTCCAACCTTCACTGGTCAGGGGACAGCTAGAAGGAGTGAGGGTCCAGATCAAGCTGAGCGTCCAGCCTTCACTGGTCAAGGGACAGCTAGAAGGAGTGAGGGTCCAGATCAAGCTGAGCGTCCAACCTTCACTGGTCAAGGGACAGCTAGAAGGAGTGAGGGTCCAGATCAAGCTGAGCGTCCAACCTTCACTGGTCAAGGGACAGCTAGAAGGAGTGAGGGTCCAGATCAAGCTGACCATCCAGCCTTCACTGGTCAAGGGACAGCTAGAAGGAGTGAGGGTCCAGATCAAGCTGACCGTCCAGCCTTCACTGGTCAAGGGACAGCTAGAAGGAGTGAGGGTCCAGATCAAGCTGAGCGTCCAACCTTCACTGGTCAAGGGACAGCTAGAAGGAGTGAGGGTCCAGATCAAGCTGACCGTCCAGCCTTCACTGGTCAAAGGAAAGCTAGAAGGAGTGAGGGTCCAGATCAAGCTGACCGTCCAGCCTTCACTGGTCAAAGGAAAGCTAGAAGGAGTGAGGGTCCAGATCAAGCTGGCTGCATAGACCGCTGAATACGTAACTAACAGGCCTCACAGTATGAGCGTGTCTGATCAGGTAGTCTGCAGCACTCAACCCCCTCAAACATTAATCCAGTTCTTTGGTGATCCAGCCGTTGTGTGTGTGTGTGTCTGTGTGTGTGTGTGTGTGTGTGTGTGTGTGTGTGTGTGTGTGTGTGTGTCTGTGAAGGAAACGATCTGTAGGACAGGAAGTTTAAGCCTGTCCACCGATTCCAGTCCTGGACGTAGCCAGACTGAGGAGTCCTCTGTGTTTGATCTACCATCCTGTTTCCATCACGATGAAAAACATCTACTGATTTTTTCAGAATAAGAGCAAATTTAATTAACAGTCTGCTCGAGCGGATCTGAGCCCCAAATCAACAGCTTTATATCATAAAACCTCTTTTTTTTCCTCTTCCAACTCGTTTTTTTTTTTCCTCTTCCAACCCGTTTATCCCCAACAGGGTCACAGGGGGTGCTGGAGCCTATCCCAGCTGACTTCAGGCAAGAGGGTACACCACAAACAGGTCACCAGTCTGTTGCAGGACCACACACACAGACAACCATCCACACACTCTCATTCCTAGGGATAATTTCAAAGCAGCCAATCAGCAGGAGGAAACCAGAGGAAACCTACACATACACAGGAGAACATGCAAACTACACACAGAAAGAAGAGTTATTCAAGCCTTGTCCCCACCCAGGACTCAAACCTTGATCTTCTCGCTGTGAGACCACAGTGCAGACAAACCTCTCACTGACGTACCGTCTCCATGTTGTACCGTAGTGCTGGCAGCAATGATGCCACCTTCTGAATGTCAGCCTGCTGCAGAGCCGGTGAATTGCAGGACCCGTTTCTGACACTATGAGATCAAATTGAGGTTTAAAATGGTGGGTACTGGTCTGGTAAGTCTTATTGGGTCTACCAACTTCATTTTTATACACCATAACAGAACGGGCAGATTTGGGTCAGAGTCAGTAAACTGCAGAACCTGCTTCGTCCACGCGGAGAGACTAAATCTCCCACGATTTGAGCCTCACAGTGGGTACACAGCACGATCTGATAGTCTGCTGCAAGTGAACCACTCAAATTAAACAAGGATACTTTTTCAAGTTCAGCCTCTGTTTACTTTTATGACATCAGAACCAACCAATCAGGAGAATGGATCCATAGTGATGCTTCTACAGGGCCGTGTTTCCTCATCTGACCGTCTGATTGGTTCATCATTACTTCCTGTACACGGGTAAGAACATAGATACTGGTTACCATGGTGAGGGTAGGAACGTAGATCCTGGTTACCATGGTGAGGGTAGGAACGTAGATCCTGGTTACCATGGTGAGGGTATGAATGTAGATCCTGGTTACCATGGTGACGGTAGGAACATAAATACTGGTTACCATGGTGAAAATAGGAACGTAGATCCTGGTTACCATGGTGAGGGTAGGAACATAGATACTGGTTACCATGGTGATGGTAGGAACATAGATCCTGGTTACCATGGTGATGGTAGGAACATAGATCCTGGTTACCATGGTGAGGGTATGAACGTAGATCCTGGTTACCATGGTGATGGTAGGAACATAGATCCTGGTTACCATGGTGAGGGTAGGAACGTAGATCCCGGTTACCATGGTGAGGGTAGGAACGTAGATCCTGGTTACCATGGTGAGGGTATGAACGTAGATACTGGTTACCATGGTGAGGGTAGGAATGTAGATCCTGGTTACCATGGTGAGGGTAGGAACGTAGATCCTGGTTACCATGGTGAGGGTAGGAACGTAGATCCTGGTTACCATGGTGAGGGTATGAACGTAGATACTGGTTACCATGGTGAGGTTAGGAATGTAGATCCTGGTTACCATGGTGAGGGTAGGAACGTAGATCCTGGTTACCATGGTGAGGGTAGGAACGTAGACACAAAGACGTGCCATCAAGATGAAAGTCAGACTGATCTTACGACCTGAATTCGGGCTTCATTTGGGTCAAATGTCACCCAGTTGATGCCCAGCTTAAGGTTAGAGCCAGAACGGTTGTCGCTATGCCCAGTCATTGTTGCCATGACAACAGCTCTAACTGGACCAGTCCAGCAGCTTCAGGCAGAGCCTGAGACGTTGTGGTTTCGGGGAGTCTCCCTGGGGGGTCGGCTGCTTCGGCTTCTTTCCACTGGTCTGAAGTTATTTTTAAAAACTTTGTGGTTAGAATTTCATTTCTTATATTTTTTCTCTCAGTCTTTGATTCTCATCGTTTGACGTTTCACAACGCTCAGCACGTCCCGGAGGCAATATCCGGATCTGGTTTTGTGGTTTCACCACAAACCATGTTTCTATTTATGTTCCTGGTTGGTTCTCCGAGCTGCCGTCTTAGTCACATTAGAGCTACGTTTGGCATCAGGAAGCAGGAGATAATCCAGATCGTTCCTCTAGAAGGAGACACCAAACACAACAGCTTTCATTAGACTTGTTGTTCTCTTCCTGCTTTTATGACTGCTAACCTAATTAAAGCATACCCACCTGCTCTTTGTTAGCGCCGCGGAGCTCCACATGCATCACATGCTGGCTGCGGCTCCCAGGTAGCATCTGACCCAGCGGACCGGGTCACACCGAGAGACAAACAGAGCAAGACTCAGTCCGTTAATTGACAGGAATGTTCTTATTGAGACGAGAAAGAGGCCCTTTCACATGGCATCTAATCAGAGTCATGCTCCTCTCTTAATTTGAAGGACACTTGTTGAACAGCTGCTTTGTCTTCGTTCAAACAGCTGCAGACACTCGACGGTCAGTTTAACCTCGCAGGACAATATTAGTTCACAGCCCGGCTCATGTCACCATCCGTAGCGACGCATCCGCTCGCTGCCACCTGGAACAATGCCGGGGCTTTGTTTGCTTCGTTATCCACTCAGGGTTTAAAGGCCAGGAAAAAATTCAAAGGGAGTTTAAGAGAGTTTGAAATGAACTCAAACAAAAGAGCAGTTAAATAAAAACCGAGATTATTTACAGATTAATTATTTTTATCCTGCTTCTAAAAAACGTTACTGGACAAATAATAATTTAGTTTTTTTAGTCTGTTTGAGTCCTGACCAATCAGAGAGCTTCTATGTCTCCATGGAAACAGTCTGACCTCGCAGCATCGGGGTTCACTCGCTCCACGGTAGGCGGGTAACGGATAAACCCTGTCTTTAAATTCTGGGGAATCGTTTCCAACACGTACCGTACAGCATGGTGGATCTACAGAACTACAAACATGGAGGACGGATGCTTGGGTTCATGTCACACCATCATCTCTGTTCTCTGATTGGATAGAATGTTTTCCCATCGATGCAATTGTAAAATATTGCTTGCAATCCCTGACCTAGTTGCTGGAGGGAAATCTCAATCTAGGGAATCGTTACCAACACGCACTGTGCAACACATCTACAGATCTACAGAACTACAAACATGGCGGACGGAGGCTTGTGTTCAATCTCTGTTCTCTGATTAGGTGGGACGATTAATCATCGCTGAAATTGTAAGATGAAAAATTAAAGGGCTGCATGATGGCCTCACAGCAAGTAGGTCAGGGGTTCGAGTCCCAGAGTAGGGGGTCAGGCTTGAAACAGTGGTCTTTCTGTGTGGAGTTTGCATGTTCTCCAGAGCCGTATCACAGGTGTGATCATCATCGTACCAATGAGCCTCCTGATGCCCACGCTTGACAAACTAGGATTTAAGATCAATTCAAATCTTAGAATCCCAGTTTGTTTAAAAAAAACAGCTGAAATCCTGCTGCTTGTTTGCTTTTAGCAGCATTTGGATTCGTTTTGGTGCAGCTTTTAGATGAGAAATGGCTTCGTGTGGTTTTGTGGAAACGAAAATGATGATGAATGAAACTTCTGGTAAAATAAACGACGGGTTGATTCGGTCGATCGCTGACACACCAGATAATAAATGACGCTCTGTGGACGGATCTAAACATTAAACATGGGAATCAATCTCACTTTAGGAGTGATAATTGTGTTGTGATGTGAATGTGGAAGGAAGGGGACGCAAATCCAGGACGTAAACAGGATTTATTTAACAGAAGCCAGGGAAGGCTGTGAGAAAACAATCCAAAGGAATCTCTTTAAATCCAAAAATATAACAGTTTAATGGAAAAACTTGGTCCAGCAGCCAGGAGGACCAGGCCGGGAAGGATGATGATGACCCAAGATGGAAGTCAGGGGATCGACAGGTGTGCGTAATCAGACCAATCACCCTCAGGTGTCCCTAGTCAGAGTGATGAGGGAAGGTCCAGGGCTCCCTCTGGTGTCAGGTGAGGGGATCATGACCATAATATTGTTGCCAATGTAAAAACAGCATGGCGTCGGGGTAACCATCTTAAGGGACGGTGATGTCTACTTTGTTGTTTACACTGTACCGACTTCCAGGATACCACAAAATAATCTGACGTACCATCGTTGTGTCCGGGATTAAAGAGGATGAGGAGGAGGATTACGGGCAGCTGGAGCAGGACCAAGCTGAACCAGCTACAACTGAATGTCCAGAAAACCAAAGAACTAATTCTGGACGTCAGGAGACGACCCGCTCTCTCCCAACCAATCAGCACAGACGGTGACTTGGTGGAGAGTGAAGGGTCTCATAAAACCTGGGAGTGCTGATAATAAACCGGACCGGAACCAGAACACCATCTTTGGTTTAGTCTTCTAACCTGCTTATCCCAAACGGGGCCGCGAATGATTCGGCGAGAGACAACGTACAAACCCGGACAGGTCGCCAGTCTGATGGAGGGCCACGCACACACACACACACACACACTCATTCCTATGGGTAATCTCATGGCAGCCAATCAATCTAACATGTATGTTTTACAGGAAACCAGAGAAAAAACACACACAAAACCCACCAGAGTTCCAAAACTCGTGGGACGAGGTTTGTGTGTGGAGTTTGCATGTTCTCCCCGTGTTTACGTGGGTTTTCTCTGGTTTGTGGTTGTCTGTGTGTGGCCCCGCGACAGACTGGCGACCTGTTCGTTGTGTACCCTGCCTCTCGTCTTGAATCAGTCAGGATAGGCTCCGGCACCCCTCATGACCCCGTTAGGGATGGGCAATTCAGAAGATGAATGTTTTCTGAAGGTGTGGGCAGCGGGTCAGAAATTTGCTTCTGGATTGCACCGCAGCAGGCAGCCACGACGGCGCCAATAATGGGAGCAACTAGGGGATTAGGTGTCTGCTCCAGGGACACCGAGGGGGCTCAGTGGGATTCAAACCGGCTTCTCCCGGTCCAAAGACAAACACTCTACCCCTGAGCCAACACCAGTAGTCTATCTTAGACCTCTAAAAATCTCACAACGTGATGTCATAGCATCGTCTGCAGCAGATCACTGGATCCAGATGAACAGACTGGGGTCTTTCACGTCCTCACAAAGCGTCCAGGGTGTGTAACCATCCCATAAGATGAGCCTGAAGTTCTCCTTCATGGATCGAATGATGAGAACTCGGTCTCTCTGGAGACTTGGAGTCAGAATTAACAAACCTGGTGTAATTTATGGAAGAGTTAGATTGCTTCATGGAGAAGTTTTGGAATGCAGCGTTTTCTTTATGACGATGCCAACCATCTCCAGCCACATTAGCATGAGCTGCTGCACACTGACAGTAAACAGCTGTTCAAATGGATCCAGATGTTCCACTCGGATTCTACGCATGTGTCACATTGCAGAAGAGTTTCACAATCATCTCTATTTAAACTCTCTCAGTGTTGCCATGTTTGGGGGCCACGCCCGGTTGCTATGATGTGTTTATATAAAGCAGCTTAAACCCTCTCTGTTCTCTCGTGCTGCAGATTTACCAACTACACTTTAGAAAAGATTTAGCAATTAATGTAAAAAAAAACAATCAGTTCTGTTCTGTCGTCTTCTGCTTATCCAGGACTGGGTCGCAGGGTGACGAGCCTCAGACGGGAAACCCAGTCTTCTCTCACCCCGGCTGCATCCACCAGCTCACCAGGGAGGATCCCGAGGTGTTCCCCGGCCAGCTGTGAGACAGTCTGTCCAGCGGGTACGGAGTCTACATCTAGGTCTCCTCCTATTGAGACAAGAAGTTTAGGAGGTATCTTAACCAGATGTCTTAATGACCCCGTCCGTCTTCTCGTGACCCAGAGGAGCAACGGTTCTATTCCAAGCTCCTCCTGGATGGCAAAGATACTCACACTATCTCTGAGTGAGAGCCCAGCCACCCTGCAGAGGAAGATAATTTCAGCTGCCTTTATCTGCGATCTTGTTCTTTGAGTCACCACCCACACTGGTTACCATGGTGAGGGAAGGAACGTAGATCCTGGTTACCATGGTGAGGGAAGGAACGTAGATCCTGGTTACCACGGTGAGGGTAGGAACATAGATCCTGGTTACCATCGTGAGGGTAGGAACGTAGATCCTGGTTACCATGGTGAGGGCAGGAACGTAGATCCTGGTTACCACAGTGAGGGTAGGAACATAGATCCTGGTTACCATGGTGAGGGTAGGAACGTAGATCCTGGTTATCATGGTGAGGGTAGGAACGTAGATCCTGGTTGCCATGGTGAGGGTAGGAACGTAGATCCTGGTTCCCATGGTAAGGGTAGGAACATAGATCCTGGTTCCCATGCTAAGGGTAGGAACATAGATCCTAGTTATCATGATGAAGGTCAGAACGTACGTAGATCCTGGTTTCCATGGTGAGGGTAGGAACGTAGATCCTGGTTACCATGGTGAGGGTAGGAACGTAGATCCTGGTTACCATGATGAGGGTAGGAACGTAGATCCTGGTTACCATGGTGACGGTAGGAACGTAGATCCTGGTTACCATGATGAGGGTAGGAACATAGATCCTGGTTACCATGGTGACGGTAGGAACGTAGATCCTGGTTACCATGGTGAGGGTAGGAACATAGATCCTGGTTACCATCGTGAGGGTAGGAACGTAGATCCTGGTTACCCTGGTGAGGGCAGGAACGTAGATATTGGTTACCATGGTGACGGTAGGAACGTAGATCCTGGTTACCACGGTGAGGGTAGGAACATAGATCCTGGTTGCCATGGTGAGGGTAGGAACGTAGATCCTGGTTGCCATGGTGAGGGTAGGAACATAGATCCTAGTTATCATGGTGAAGGTCAGAACAAACGTAGATCCTGGTTACCATGGTGAGGGTAGGAACGTAGATCCTGGTTACCATGGTGAGGGTAGGAACGTAGATCCTGGTTACCATGGTGAGGGTAGGAATGTAGATTCGGATTACCGTGTTTTTATGATTTATGTATTTTGACAACAATTCTCTGCCAACTTTTTACCAACAAAGAAACGTTGAATCTTTCTGTGTGAACGTTTCGCTGGTCGCTGGATGAGGGCATGCGGAGCGATGGAGGGATGAAGAGTGGTTGTAATTGGGATGTTTTTGTCCCGTTGATCTCAGTCTAAAGATAGTGACTCACATGGCAAACACAAGACATGGCAAGCTGGAGCTGCAAACCTGCAAACTGGGCGCTCCAACAAACTGGTGGCCAAGAAAATTAAGAGTTAAGGGTCCAAAGAGAGGTGCTGGCCGGGGGCCGATCGGACCGCGTGATTCCTGCTGAAAGGTAGCAGCCATGATTGAGGGTCGTGGACAAAGGGTCCACTCAGCAAAGCTCTTTTGCTTTCCGCCTCAAACTCACGCGCACTGCCCTTCGATTGCTTATTGAATTACATCTAATCACTCAATTAAAGTCACATGGAGGAGAGGCGGACATTGTCCGGCCGCTGGATGTGGATAACGGTCGCTGTGTTGCTGCTCGTGGGAAGTTTGAAAACAACATGTCTGAAACGTTGAACAGACAGGCGTGTTGGGGAAAGCACCCAAACGGTCTGGAAAGGACTCACGTCCCCGCAGAGTGTCAATCTATTTACCACCATCTCTGTTTTTTATCAGTCATTAAAGAAACTTTTAAGATTCAGAGTGAAAGTTTAGACACAAAAGAAAAGAAAAACGTGGTAGAAGAACATCTAAAGCTGCTGCTGTGAAGGCTTTTAACTGCATGAGAAACAAAGAAACCGAACAAAACGTCTCATTACAGAATGAAGTCACTCCTGATTCTAAAATATAACAAATCTCCACCTAAAAAAGACCATTTAAAACCAACTGCTGCTGAAGTTTAACCATAAATATTAAAGAGATTCAGAGGAAAAGCTGGAGAGGTGGAGGTTTGAAGATTAGTCAGAGTAAAACAGAGTACATGTGTGTGAATGAAAGGGATCCAAATAGAAAAGTGAGGTTACAGGGAGAAGAGAGAAAGAAGGTGGAAGATTTTAAATATCTAGGATCAACAGTCCAGAGCAATGGAGAGTGTGGAAAAGAGGTGAAGAAGCGTGTGCAGGCAGGCTGGAACAGGTGGAGGAAAGTATCAGGTGTGATGTGTGATAGAAGAGTTTCAGATAAAATGAAAGGGAAAGTGTACAAAACCGTGGTGAGAGCGGCCATGCTGATTGGTCTAGAGACAGTGTGGTGAGAGCGGCCATGCTGATTGGTCTAGAGACAGTGTGGTGAGAGCGGCCATGCTGATTGGTCTAGAGACAGTGTGGTGAGAGCGGCCATGCTGATTGGTCTAGAGACAGTGTGGTGAGAGCGGCCATGCTGATTGGTCTAGAGACAGTGTCACTGAGGAAAAGACAGGAAGCAGAGATGGAGGTAGCAGAGATGAAGATGCTGAGGATCTCTCTGGGAGTGACCAGGATGGACAGGATCAGAGGAACAGCACATGTTAGAGGTTTTAAAGTCAGAGAGGTCAGACTGAGATGGTTT
Source organism: Neostethus bicornis (assembly GCA_902685375.1). Taxonomy (NCBI): domain Eukaryota; kingdom Metazoa; phylum Chordata; class Actinopteri; order Atheriniformes; family Phallostethidae; genus Neostethus; species Neostethus bicornis. The sequence goes on from LR738544.1 coordinate 32,078,406, forward strand.
GGACATGTGCAGAGGAGAGAGAGAGAGGACATCAGAAGAAGAATGCTGGGTCTGGAACCACCAGGAAAGAGGACTCTTTCCTTTTTTATTTACAAGTCGATCTACGTTCCTACCCTCACCATGGTAACCAGGATCTACGTTCCTACCCTCACCATGGTAACCAGCTGTGGGTGGTGACCGAAAGAATGAGATCACGATACAAGTGGATAAAAATTAGCTTCCTCCGCAGGGTGGCTGGGCTCTCACTCAGAGATCGGGTGAGAAGCTCTGCAATCCGGGAGGAGCTCGGTGTCGAGCCGCTCCTCCAGGTCGAGAAGAGCCAGACGGGGCGGTTCAAGCATCTGTTCAGGATGCCCCCAGAGCGCCTTGCTGGTGAGGTGTTTTGGGCACGTCCCACCGGGAGGAGACCAAGAGGCAAACCCTGGACCTGCTGGAGAGATTATGTCTCACAGCTGGCCGTGGAACGACTTGGGATCCTTCTGGGTGAGCTGCAGGATGCAGATGCAATGAGAGAAGCCTGGGCTTCCTGTCTGAGGCTGTTACCCCTGCGATCCGTCACTGGATGAATGGAAGACGACGGAGCGAATGGAAGGAAAGAGGCCTAGAGGAAGACCAAAGAGGAGGTTCATGGATACAGTGAAGGAAGACATGAAGATAGTTGGTGTGACTGAAGAGGATGCAGGAGATAAGGTTAGATGGAAGAAACTGACTTGATGTGGCGCCCCCTGAAGGGACAGATTCAGACCAGATTTACACTCTTTGTATTCGGTAGGAACCAGAGTTTGACAGGCCTGTGTGATGGTGTTGAATAGACGTACAGTTCCATCCATAGTGTGCGTATCATCATGTGAGTAAACGGTGTGAATCTGTTTTTAAAATGGTTCCGTAGGATCGCTCTCAGGGTTTCATCAGTCTGCATGTGGAGACGTTTTGTAGATGTGAGGGTGTTGAGAAGCAGCTGCGAGTGAGGAGGAAATGGGGTCTGGCATGTTGACTCAGGAGTAAATCCCCTCGGACATCTTCAGAGGCCGCTATTAGAGTTTAATCACTCTGCACGTTTAGATCCAGTCACACAGAAGCACACTCTCCTTCTCTCCCACCTGAGAGCCTCAAGATGGGTTTAAAGTTTGGTTTGGGTTTTTTTTTCTTTATTTTGAGGTGGTTTTTTAAACAAAAGCTCCATTCTTTTCAGAGAGAATTGTTCCAGACTCATTTACATAATCCTCAGTGGCCGAGTCTCTAATTTGGGCAGAATTTGTTCCAGACGGGTTGTTCGGAGAAGACGTGTGCAGAGAAACGGACTATCAAAGAGAGGAAGCCCACTTTCATGTCGGGACACTTTGATTGTGTTACAGATTGTTTCCAGGTGACCCTCAAAGAAAACCAGCATCGAACACAAACGTTTTCACTTTTAATTCTCGGTCATATTCGAGGGAGCACGTCATTATTTTGGTTTTATTTGGTGTTCGTCGAAACGGGCGGGAACAAAAATGTTTATTCAGATAAAACTTCTGAGTCCAGGTTTGACGTCATCAGATTGACTTCATGCTCGTGTTTTATGAACCTGGATCTTTTCAAACATTATCATCCGTTATCCGGGGGCAGGTCACCGACGGGACACCCAGGCTCAGCCCGGCTGCATCCTCCAGCTCACCGGGGGATCCCGATTTGTTCCCTGTCCAGCTGTAAGACATAGTCTTTCCTACCCTCACCATGGTAACCAGGATCTACATTCCTACCCTCACCATGGTAACCAGGATCTACATTCCTACCCTCACCATGGTAACCAGGATCTATGTTCCTACCCTCACCATGGTAACCAGGATCTATGTTCCTACCCTCACCATGGTAACCAGGATCTATGTTCCTACTCTCACCATGGTAACCAGGATCTACGTTCCTACCCTCACCATGGTAACCAGGATCTATGTTCCTACTCTCACCATGGTAACCAGGATCTACATTCCTACCCTCACCATGGTAACCAGGATCTATGTTCCTACCCTCACCATGGTAACCAGGATCTATGTTCCTACCCTCACCATGGTAACCAGGATCTATGTTCCTACTCTCACCATGGTAACCAGGATCTACATTCCTACCCTCACCATGGTAACCAGGATCTACGTTCCTACCCTCACCGTGGTAACCAGGATCTACGTTCCTACCCTCACCATGGTAACCAGGATCTATGTTCCTACTCTCACCATGGTAACCAGGATCTACATTCCTACCCTCACCATGGTAACCAGGATCTATGTTCCTACCCTCACCATGGTAACCAGGATCTACGTTCCTACCCTCACCATGGTAACCAGGA
>LR738544.1:32085725-32398225 GCA_902685375.1 Neostethus bicornis
AGATTGGAGGTTCAGACGGGATCCCCGTGGAAGGTCTGTGCAGACCAGGAGAAGGACTGAGGCTGGATTCAGGAGCGGGCCTGAGGAGGATCGGCCCTGCCCGGGTCTGCACTCACATAGGGTTTCACCGTTGGCACCGCAGCCTCTTAGAACCCTTCCACTTGGTCTCCTGATGCATCTTAAACTTAGCGAGTGAACCCCTGTGCTGGGAGGTCAGACTGTTTCTATGGAGAGATTTAACCAACAGAGATTGAAGGGGAGACGGTAGCTCAGTGGTAGAGTGTTTGCCCTCGAACCGGAAGTTCGCAGGTTCGATTCCTACTGGGGTCCCTGGAGAAGACACCTAACCCCCTGTTTCTCCCACCATTGGTGGCAGCCTGCTGCGGTGTAATGCAGCACATAAGTCCTCCTCATCTTAAAACAGAAATCTTCTTCTACATTCACCAGAGGGTCTCCAGACATTTTGAATCTCTGGTCAGAGAATATTTAAATCTGGAAACCCCCTATCCACCTCCCCCCGACCCAAAAAAAAAGTTCCTTCCCTCCGCAGAGTGAGTAAACCCGATGCTGTGAGACCGTTTCCAGGAAGAGTTCAGACTGCTTAATGTCGGCTCTCCTTCAGAGACACGAGATTTCATCACGTTTGTTCATTTCTGGGATTTTCTGACTGGAAAGATTTGGCTTTTTCATCCTTTTATGTTCAAAACGGGCGACGGGCGTCCTAACCAGGTCCAGGATAAAACCCTCCGGACCAGTAACCAGCCTGGCTCAGTTCTTGCTGGTATGAGGACACTAGGTCAGGTCTGGATCCAGCATCCATCCTGCAGTAAGGCGGCAGAGCTCACCATCATGGTGAGCTGCTGATGAAACCACCACGCCGGTCATTCCTCTGACATTACTCACTGCTGAACCCGCCCGTCTCCCCCTCTCACAGACTCTGTTGTGGGAAAACTCGTTAGTATCTTGTCTCAGCCTGGGTGGGTTTTCACCCACCGCCCGCCTTTCTTTCTTCTTCCTTACAAATTGTTTCTCTGTCACATACTTGATGTTTGGTGAGGAGGCCTCACGTGCACGTCGACTCGAGCTGCTCCTGCTCCTGATGTGCAGCTTGTAAAGATAACGAGGGGAGACAGGAGGTTGTAGGGGGGTGCAGGAGGAGCACGGCTTGTGGCAGATGACAGCTGGCAGTCATGAAGAGAAGAACAGAAACACGTGGAGCAGCTTTAGAAGAAAAAGAGAAAGTAAAACATCATGGCTTCTTTACAAATGGTTCTGATTCACACCGGTTTTTTATGTCCGAGCAGTTTGACGTGTTTACGCGATCATTTGGCGCCTCCGAGTGGGTAAAATAAAGTTTACCAGTCCTGTACCAACCATCTGGTGGCACCGATCCTCTCTGAACTGCAGCTACTGTCTCTTTAAATGGGTAAATAAAACAAACATCTGTCCTGATGCTGCTGTGAGGAAACAATAACTAGGGATTGATCCACACCAAGAGGCGGCCTGCCTATGACTGGAGAGGTTACAACCACAGGGGTTCCCCTGGATCCAGGAGACATGGGTAACCCAGAAGAGCCACATGGCTGAAGTGGGGGACCCGCAGCGCCCAGGCCAGTCCTACCCCCGCAGAGTGGACCCACAGACTGAGCAGGAAGAGGATCCTCATGAAGAAACATGTTAAATTCTACAAAGTAAGACAGAATGTGTCGTGTTGTCTTCTGAACTGGTTATACATGATGAGGTTGAGCAGGGAGCCGGAGCCTATCCCAGCTGAGGCCAGAGCCAGGATACACCCCGAACAATGTTGCCAGTCTGTTGTGGTGCAGTTTTACCTAGCCATCATGGAGTCCATCCTCACCTCCTCCATCACCGTGTGGTACGCTGGAGCCACAGCCAGGGACAAACACAGACTGCAGCGCAGTCTGTGTTTGTCTGATTCTGATGAAACCGGTTTTATTTTATTTTTTATTTCTTAAAATGACAGTCATTAAAAGATGATTCACATGTTGGGGTTCAGCCCACTGGCACCTCCTCGTCCCGATTCGCAGCCTGCTGGATCCTCTCCGCCCGAAGGGATCCGTGATGGACGCCTCGTGTCTCTTTTCAGGTGGAGCCCTGTCCCTCGCCGCCTGGTGGCGTGTATTACCCACCCATAGCTCGACAGGAGGTCTCCCCACTGTGTGTCTCTCCACTGCTCCTCCTTACTCACCCCCAGCTGCCTCTTATCGAGTCTTCAGGGATGACATCACTGGTCAGTATCAGGTGAAGCTGATGAAGTGATTAGAATATTTAAAACATGCAGAATGAAACTATAAATTTTGTTTTTTGGAGGGTGTGAGGAAACGTACACATACACGGGAAGAACATGCAAAATCTACACAGAAAGAACAGAGTTTCAAGCCGGGATTCAAACCCTGACCTTGTTGCTGTGATGCCACTGTGCTAAACACAAGACTATTTGTTTTAACTTTAATTTTTTTAAAACAGTAAATAAACCGTCATTTTTATATTTTTTATTAGTAAAAACTTAATTTTTTGTTTTTTTAAGAGAAAAATTTTCCACATGATTTTATTTTGAAATTCACTTTTATTTTGACATAATTTTAGTTAAAATGAAAAAAAAAAAAACTAAGAATTTTTTTTTTTTCTTTACCAGGAAATTTTTATCTTTAATGTAAAATACTAATTTTTAAAAAAGCGTTTTCGAGTCAAACTTAAATCAAAATGTTCTCGTGAGGTTTTTTTTTTTGTTTTGTTTTGCTTTAATTTCTTCTCTAATTTAAAGATGAAGCTGAAGCTGGAAACATAAAGACCAGGAGGATCTGGTGGGATTTACCTGATCCCAGTTTGGTAGATTTAAAAAAAAATAAAAACTCTTTCAGACTGGATTTTAAGATAAAAACACCAGCTTTATTTTCAGTGAGAAGGATTTTAATCCTGCTGCAGGGTGTGTGTTTAAAAAACACACTGAACAGGTTTAAATATGAAGATGATGCTATGAACCCCTCACCTGCCACCAGAGGGAGCCCTGGACCTTCCTCACTCTCCTGATACAGCCTGATCCCAAACACCTAGGTGATTAGCCTGATGCTCATCAGCTGTGCGTCGTCTGCTAGGAGCCTATTTAAAGACAGTTTTACAGCTCCGTGAAGTTGGCCCCTCTTAAAAAAAAATATAAACAAAAATAAACAAAAAATATGTCAATCGTTTGTGCTGTTTTGTGCTGTAAAAATTTTTGTTTGTGCTGCTTTCCTTTTCTTTAATTTAAAGAAATAAGATTTGGATGATGACGTCATCCAGCCCCTCCTTCTCCCTAAAAATGCGAGAAAACTTATAAAATTGGTAGAAATTGTTTGTGCTGTTATGATTTCAATAATAAGAATAAAACAAAAACCGGTAAATAATTTACTTTATGACAGCTCGTAGGCTACTTCCGGTCATCTGTCTTAATTTGCTCCTATTCAATTTATGACATTTATTGTTATATTTCCGTAGGCAAATGTAAATTATGCTACAGTTTAAAATGAGCTCAATGTTTGTTTTGTTTTATTTCTTCGGTTGCAACTCAAATTTAAGCAAGAAATGTTATATAGGTAAACTATTTCAAATTATACACTGTAGACACTTTTTTTTCCAAGTTACAATAGACACAGTTACACTTACGGCACTGACGTTAGTAGCCATTTAACTGCTGCATAAGAATAATTAAACGCACGAAAGGAGACGGGACCTTTTTGCATAACTTTTGGTAATCTTTGGCTTTTTTTTATTATAGGGCGCAAATTTACAACTACTGTATAACAATGATTAGGGAAAATGTATACATTAATTATCTGCCTTCTGAAAACATTGGCATATCTGCAGTTGGCATATCGTTTGAGTCAAGATTTGATCATAGTTTTTTTTACTATTGGTGGTATAACTGAACATGTGTGTCGAATTTACAATAAATGCCCGGCTTGTACTTCATACGACAGATTTTGCAGTAGCCTACGAGCTGTCATAAAGTAAATTATTTACCGGTTTTTGTTTTATTCTTATTATTGAAATCATAATAGCACAAACAATTTCTGCCAATTTTATAAGTTTTTTCGCATTTTTAGGGAGAAGGAGGGGCTTGATGACGTCATCATCCAAATCTTATTTCTTTAAATTAAAGAAAAGGAAAGCAGCACAAAAAAAATTTTACAGCACAAAACAGCACAAACGATTGACATATTTTTTGTTTATTTTTGTTTATATTTTATTTATTTTTTTTAAGAGGGGCCAACTTCACGGAGCTCAGTTTTACCTGACTTCCTTGTAGTGATGGGACGATGATACCTCATGGAGTGTATTGACACACTACACAAACTGTGTTGGTCACCCACTAGGGACCCCTGCAGTAATTATAAAGCCATTGCAGGTAAAGCAATTCCATATTCCAACTTCATCATCACCTTCATTCCCATTATATCTATGACAAATTTCAATCTGGCTTCCGATCTGCACACAGTACAGAGACTGCTCTGGTTCGCGTCATGAACGACCTGCTCATTACCGCTGACTAAGGCTCCCCGTCTCTTCTCGTCTTACTGGACTTGTCAGCGGCTTTTGACACCGTGGACCACAACATCCTGCTCCACAGACTTCGCACTGTAGTGGGCCTTACTGGGACCACCCTTGACTGGTTCCAGTTGTACCTCTCCGGCAGGTCAGAGTTTGTGGCCTTGGGGCAGAGCAAATCACTTCCACGTATAGTCAGCTGTGGAGTACCACAAGGGTCTGTCCTTGGTCCAACCCTGTTCACTATTTACATGATTCCCCTTGGACAAATAATCCATAAACATAATATTTCATTCCACTCGTATGCAGATGACACACAACTGTATATGAAAATGAACACTGCTCTACCTTCAGCTCTGCCATCTGTGCTTTCGGTTTGCCTGGAGGAGATTAAGACACGGATGTCTGAAAACTTTCTCCAACTCAATAGCAGCAAAACAGAAGCCATTCTCATCGGCACGCCTCACCAAACCCAGTCACTTTCCCTCAGTAGTATCCCCATTTTTAGACACAGCATCCCTCTGTCATCCTCTGTAAAAAAACCTTGGAGTCAAAATGGATTCTAACCTCACCTTTGACTCCCACATTCACCATCTCTGCAAGGTTTCCTTCCTCCATCTTAAAAATATAGCCAGGCTACGTCCATGTCTTTCCAAACCTGACGCTGAGAGGTTGATTCACGCTTTCATCTCCTCCAGGCTGGATTACTGCAATGCCCTCCTTGTAGGGATCCCATGCAGGGGTTTACAAAAGCTCCAGCACATCCAGAACTGTGCTGCCCGGATCCTGATAAGGAGGCGCAAATATGACCATATCACTCCCATCCTCAAATCCCTCCACTGGCTACCCGTTAAATATAGAATTCAGTACAAGCTCCGCCTCCTCACCCATCAGTGCATACACGGCACTGCACCTGTTTATCTCCAAGAACTCCTAACCCTCCACACCACTGTCCGAGACCTGCGCTCCTCCTCCTAACCCTCCACACCACTGTCCGAGACCTGCGCTCTTCCTCCTAACCCTCCACACCACTGTCTGAGACCTGCGCTCCTCCTCCTCCTACTGCCTGCATCAACCAAGGACCAAACTCTCCACTATGGGGGACAGGGCCTTCCAGGCAGCTGCTCCACGGCTCTGGAACGATCTTCCTGAGAGCTTTAGGGCTCCACAGAGCGTTGAGGCTTTTAAGAAAAGACTGAAGACATTTTTATTTCTAAAGGCTTTTCAGCAAAGTTTTTAGTGTTTTTTTGTGTTGTGGTTTTATTTAATTCTGATGTTTGTTGTTTCTTTTGGTCATTGTAGCACTTTGAGATCTCCACTAGAGATATAAAGTGCGTTTACAAATAAAATTTATTATTATTATTATTATGTATGTGTTTCAATGTTTGAAGGAGAAAAAGGTTTTTTCTTATTTGGTGTCAAAAGATCAAAATGATTCCAGACTGGTGAAAACTTCTTTGACCGATTCATAACTAACGCAACTGAAAAACTCCAACAAACCCACGACATATTGATACAGTTTGATTCGTTATAAACACACTTTGGCGTGCAAATCCAAACGATACACTTCCTGTATCGGCAACGTGATTCTGTCTTAAAGCAATACACGCACCAAAACGAGGTTTCACTCTTGAGCTCTCAGCACAGTGCTGATGCACCAGTGTCGCTTGTCCCATCACTACTTCCTTGTAGGGTCATTACCCTTCATTCCTTCTTTCCTTGCTTGCTGGCCCGCTGGCTGGCTGGCCCGCTGGCTGGCTGGCCCGCTGGCTGGCTGGCCCGCTGGCTGGCTGGCCCGCTGGCTGGCTGGCCCGCTGGCTGGCCCGCTGGCTGGCTGGCCCGCTGGCTGGCTGGCCCGCTGGCTGGCTGGCCCGCTGGCTGGCCGGCCTGCTGGCTGGCTGACTGGCCGGCTGGCCGGCTGGCCCGCTGGCTGGCTGGCCCGCTGGCTGGCTGGCCCGCTGGCTGGCCGGCCCGCTGGCTGGCTGACTGGCCCGCTGGCCGGCTGGCCCGCTGGCTGGCTGGCCCGCTGGCTGGCTGGCCCGCTGGCTGGCTGGCCCGCTAGCTGGCTGGCCCGCTGGCTGGCCAAGACAATATACTTGAACTCTGTTATTATGTTTGAAATTTGATCCAAAGACTTTCTGTTGTGTTAATCCTGTGTCCTTCGGCTTCCAGCCTTACCGGGCCTTTTGGTTTATAAATTCTGTTTTGTTGTCCTGCCTCCGGGTCCTCCTCCTTCCACATCCCACATCACAACAGATGAAGGAAACCAATCCTAAACAATCTGGAACTAAAGATCATTTTAAAACTACACTAAAAAGTTCAGTCAAAATGTAGGAAACAAATTTATAAAACATCCCATTTTGTCGTGATTCCTGTTCCTGCTTCTAAGAGGATGACTGTCTCCGTGGCAACCTGCTCACCACCTGCAGGCGATCAGCAAACAGTAACCTACATAAGCCGCCCTGCACCTCCAGTCTGTGCCAGATTGTTGGTTTCCATGCAGTAACGTCTAAGCCTTTTGAAGATCTTTGTCTGCCGTTGTTCCTGCCCGTGTACTTACTGTATATTTTGTTTCATTTATTCTAGGAACCCGCCTGCCTCGGACAACCCGCTTTTATCAATTAAAAATCCATTTTGATTTTTACTTTTTCATCCCGTGTTCCGCGCTTAGATCTTACCACACCTCTCCTTGTAATTGTCATGTTGGTGGTGGTGGCAAAGAAGACCCAGATGCACTCCCTGGTTTATCAAGTTTATTTTTAAAGAGCAGAACCAGGGGTGTGTTTACGCCCCTCGACCATCCCTCTGGTCCCCTCGACCAGAGAGATGGAGCTTGGCCAAACAACCAATCAGAAGGTTGGAGCTCGGCTGGATGAGGAGAGGCTGGAGGGGAGAGCTTGGCAGAAAGAAAGGGTGGAGCAGGAACCATGAGGTATGAGCTCAGCAAAACGGGAAGGTGCAGCAGGAGCCAGGATAGCAGGGTTCACCATCATGGCTGGATGGTGGCATCACTGCAGGCTAGTGGAGCAGGATGCAACAGAGGAAGCAGCAGAGCAACGATACAGCCAGAAACTGAGGGACACCAGAGTTAAATAATCTACGGGAAAAAGAGACACCAGGGGATTGGGACCAGGCCTGTCAAATTAGGGCTAAGGGCAGGACAAGAGCCCCGTAATCCCCCTCTCTTTCAGAGGAGAGGGGGATCATGACCGTAATAATCATGTTGACACGATGAGACAAAGTCCTCTCTTTTTTGTTCAGGAAGTGACGAAAGAGGAAAATATTTTAAATAAACAACGCAGCAAAAAAAGTAAAAGTTTCTGAAATCATTCAGTTTATTAAAAACTTGTTCTTGACTGTAAGTCGTCCTTTTGGCCACCAGAGGGAGACATTACTCCATTTTTATTCTACAAATAATAAAACCGGAAAAACATTAAAAAATAAAATTTTAATAAAACAATAAATTTTAACAAATAAAAAAAGAAGCGAAACGTTTCCATAAAAATTCACATTTATTCACCCATTAAATCAATTTTATTAATAAAATCATAAAATGATTGAACAAAAAACTTTATTTTGGTTTAATAAACGTGTAAAATTCAGATTTTAAACACCGTGAGTCTGTTTTTTTTTTTTATTGCTGACGTTTAATAAAAATTCTTCAGAAATCTCAGTGAAAAAGTTCCAGCAGATCGTTCAGAACCGGGAGGGTCAAACTCCTAGACGCCGTCCTGAAGCTTCTCATCATCTGATTCAAACAAGCATGGCTCAGTGGGCCGGGCGAGCGTCCTGTGGCTCAGTGGGCCGGGCGAGCGTCCTGTGGCTCAGAGGGCCGGGCGAGCGTCCTGTGGCTCAGAGGGCCGGGCGAGCGTCCTGTGGCTCAGTGGGCCGGGCGAGCGTCCTGTGGCTCAGAGGGCCGGGCGAGCGTCCTGTGGTTCAGTGGGCCGGGCGAGCGTCCTGTAACCAGGGGATCACTGGCTTGATCCCCTGTCCGGAGTTCATACCAAGGTGTCCCTGAGCAAGACACCAACCCCCCCCGTTGCTCCTGATGGTGGTTTCCAGCTTGCATACCAGCATCCACCATCAGGTGTGAATGTGTGTGTGAGTGTAAAACACTCTGAGAGCCAACGCAGGTAGAACAGAGCTGGAGAAGGAGAGTCTATTTACCATCCATTGATGAAGTGTGTTTACGCCCAAAGCTGAACGAACGCAAACTGAGCTCAAATGATGCGACAGTGAGTGAACCCCGGCTGCATCCTCCAGCTCACCCAGGAGGATCCTGAGGTGTTCCCTGTCCAGCTGTGAGACATAGTCTCTCCAGCTGGTCCAGGTCTACCTCTGGGTCTCCTCCTGGTCGGACGTGCCTGAAAGACCTCTACAGCGGGGCGTTCAAAGGCATCCTAACCAGATGCCCAAACCACCCCACGGACCACCTCCTGGATAGCAGAGCTCCTCCCACAATCTCTGAGAGAGAGCCCAGCCACCCGGCAAAGGAAGATTATTTCAGCCACTTGCGTCCATGATCTTGTTCTTTTGGTCACCATCCGCATTGGTTACCATGGAGAGGGTAGGAACGTAGATCCTGGTTACCATGGTGACGATAGGAACGTAGATCCTGGTTACCATGGTGAGGGTAGGAACGTAGATCCTGGTTACCATGGTGAGGGTAGGAACGTAGATCCTGGTTACCATGGTGAGGGTAGGAACGTAGATCCTGGTTACCATGGTGAGTGTAGGAACATAGATCCTGGTTACCATGGTGAGGGTAGGAACGTAGATCCTGATTACCATGGTGAGGGTAGGAACGTAGATCCTGGTTACCATGGTGAGGGTAGGAACGTAGATCCTGGTTACTATGGTGAGGGTAGGAATGTAGATCCTGGTTACCATGGTGAGGGTAGGAACGTAGATCCTGGTTACCATGGTGAGGGTAGGAACGTAGATCCTGGTTACCATGGTGAGTGTAGGAACGTAGATCCTGGTTACCATGGTGAGGGTAGGAACGTAGATCCTGGTTACCATGGTGAGGGTAGGAACATAGATCCTGGTTACCATGGTGAAGGTAGGAACGTAGATCCTGGTTACCATGGTGAAGGTAGGAACATAGATCCAGGTTACCATGGTGAAGGTAGGAACATCTGACTTGGAGTCCCACTGGGTGACTGCTCCCACTGGGTGACTGCTCCCACTTGTGGGCGACGCCACCGGTGTGATGTCAGATCGAGCCAGCTCATTAGAATATCATTACATACTGTATGCATCGCCTCATTTGCATGATCCATATATGGAGTTATGGAGGGGTGGTTGGGGCGGGATGGAGGTCTAATGGGCATAATATATGAATCTTTCATTGCGTGGCGTGTGTGTGTGTGTGTGATGTAAACACCGGCGTAGCATTGGGTAACGACCCTCCAGGTTTGTAACAACAAAACCTGAAACCCTTCAGGATGGCGGAGGGGAGTTTGACCCCCGCTTTCCTAAACCATGCTGCTAGAATTCAGTTTGCTCCACTCAAAGATGTCCTGCTCACACACAATGTCCGAGTTGATGAGCAGGTAACGATCCCCCACGCAGAAGTGCTTCTGGCAGGCGGCGCATTTGAAACACTCCAGGTGGTAAACTTTGTCCCGAACGCGCATGGTCATCTCGAAGGCTCTGATCCTCTTCTCACAGGAAGCGCAGAGACCGTCCTGACCGAACAGCCTGAGAGAGAAACGGAGGGTTAGAGAGAAGGAGAGTCCTCTGACACGTTTCACACCTTCAGCAGTGCTCCATCTGAATCCATGAGTGACGAGTTTAAAACCATCTCACAAAAAAAAAAAAATCACAGGCATCACAAATAAAAAACTTCATAATAAAAGTTGTTTTATTGTGAAAAACGCTGCAACACAAAAATATCCATGAAGACCTCAAAATCTTCAATAATACATAGAAAAAATTAGATACAGTTTTTTAATGTGCTTCTCAAGATGGCAGCAGATCCGTGTTTTTCCTTATTTTGTTGGAGTTTTTATAGTAGTTTCAAGAGATGATCTCCTTCATCAGCTCCTTCATGTGGAGATGTTCAGAAGGAATGAAGACAGCATCTTCTGTGTGATTCCTGTCTGAACATACCCGGCTTCACTATGGAACTAAAGATGGTGGACTGCTGGTGTTGTTCCACCACAGTGAAGGATTAACATGTGGAGCTTTTAGAGACAGTTTAGGAGCTTATTATGATTCACCATGGTAACCAGGATCTATGTTGCTACCCTCACCATGGTAACCAGGATCTACGTTCCTATCCTCACCATGGTAACCAGGATCTACGTTCCTACCCTCACCATGGTAACCAGGATCTACGTTCCTATCCTCACCGTGGTAACCAAGATCTACGTTCCCTCCCTCACCATGGTAACCAGGATCTACGTTCCTACCCTCACCATGGTAACCAGGATCTACGTTCCTACCCTCACCATGGTAACCAGGATCTACGTTCCTACCCTCACCATGGTAACCAGGATCTACTTTCCTACCCTCACCATGGTAACCAAGATCTACGTTCCCTCCCTCACCATGGTAACCAGAATCTACGTTCCTACCCTCACCATGGTAACCAAGATCTACGTTCCCTCCCTCACCATGGTAACCAGGATCTACGTTCCTACCCTCACCATGGTAACCAGGATCTACGTTCCTACCCTCACCGTGGTAACCAGGATCTACGTTCCTACCCTCACCATGGTAACCAGGATCTACGTTCCTACCCTCATCATGGTAACTCGGATCTACATTCCTTCCCTCACCATGGTAACCAGGATCTACTTTCCTACCCTCACCATGGTAACCATGATCTACGTTCCTGCCTTCACCATGTGGCTGTTTTAGCTCCACCCAACCTGGCACCACCTAGCAGCTGTTGTGAAGCTGAACTCTTTCTTGGACTTCTTGGAGATACCGGAACCATGAATTTCCCCAGTAGAGGATTAATAAAATATTCTCAATTGATCTCTGAATCCATTTTTTTGTCCTCAGCAAGGCGTGCCAGTCCTTCACACCTCTTTGAAGTTTCTACACCAGTGAACACCAGTCCTGCCCCACACTGCTTGCAGTTCCTTATTTTGTTGAGCATATCAGAGGAACAGCACATGTTAGAGGTTTTAAAGTCAGAGAGGTCAGACTGAGATGGTTTGGACATGTACAGAGGAGAGAGAAAGAGTACATCTGAAGAAGGATGCTGGGTTTGGAATCACCAGGAAAGAGGACTAGAGGAAGACCAAAGAGGAGGTTCCCCCTGAAGGGAAATGATGCAAAGAAGAAGAAGCTTGTCTGTGACTATCCAATCAGCAGGTCTGAAAAACGGTGACACAACACCAGGTCTTGGAGAAGCCAACCAGGGTCACTGGTTATACTGATATTTAACTGTAATTACCGTCTCCATGGAAACACGTTTCTGACATCCAAACGGATGGAAATGATCAGAAGCTCAAAAGACTCTTTATTTCTCCACAAATGTATAAAAAATGTTTCTAATTCAGAATGAATCGATCTCAAAACTTGGGGAGCGGTGGGAGGGCCCCTCGAGAAACATCAGCGGGTTATATCAGCATACGAGGCGTTGCTTTAACCGTAGCCAACTTTTGTTAAACGGTGATGAAAGGTAAGATTTTTTTTTTACAGGAACACTCAAGCAGAGTTCGGGTGGTGTAAACGGGCTTTAAGTTCTTCTCCACTTAAAGGAACCAAGAAAACTCCACTGGTTTTATGTCTGGAATGTGATTGGTCGAATGAAACAACCCATGTTTTTAAGAGAGCTAAGCCATTAAAAACTTGTGAAACAAAACAAACATTCATTTTTTTAAATGTTACGAATGTCTGAATAATAATAAACAACAGTTTGTAATTAAGCACAGAAACATCGTCACAAACCAACCCATCAGACCAACCTCAGGTAGTCTCTCCTGCACAGCTTTCGGCCCAGCTTGTAATAGAGGCGACGGCCGACCTCGCCCAGCCGGCAGCCGCACAGATCGCAGCTCAGACAGTCTTCATGCCAGTACTGCTCGATGGCCTTCAGGAAGAACCGGTCCCCGATGCTCTGCTGGCACCCGCCGCATGTAAGAAGGGATGGAGGCATCTGGAGGACCTCGTCCACCGGCTCCCTGTCCGAAAACAGCCTCATTAGTTACATTCAAAGATCTCAGAGGGAACGTCACTCCTGGTCAAACCATTTAATGGCTCGGCTCAAGTTCTTTTTACTCCAGCAACTAGGTCAGGGATTGAAGGCATTTGTTTACAGTTGAAGACAATAGGAAAACATCCTATCCAATCAGAGAACAGAGATGATGCCGTCCGTCCTCCATGTTTGTAGTTCTATAGATCATCCATGTTACACGGTCTGTGTTGCAAAGAAGTGTGTTTTTACTCTGTTTTCTGGATGAAACTGACTGATCAGGTGCATTACACACAGTATGTAGCCTGATGGGATTATCGGGTTAAGACGCCAAATAATACTTTGGTCTTTGAAGGGTTTTGGAATTTTTTTTGTTCTAAGTATATTTTAGTTAAGTTTATTTTCCAGTTACTTTATTTTGAAATGGATGTTTGTATATGTTAGCCTCGCGTTATTTCAGTCCTGTTTCGCCCTTCTGTATTGTGATTGGTCCGTGTGGAAGTCAGTCCCGAAAGTGTCTGTTAATTAGCAACTTGGGCCAAGGAGGGCGGGACTAAGTGAGAGAACAAGAAGAAGGGGATGAAGAAGAGGGAGAGAGGCGATAGGGGCGGTACACATACTACGTCACGTCCGGTACACACCAGACAAGAATGATTGGTTAAATAAAAAAGTACCCGCCATTATTTTCAACCTTCAGATTGAAAAGGATTTCAAGATGGAAGTCGAAACATCTCGATCATCAAACACACTGTCTAGTAGACAAACGGTGATGCATCACTCCTGGACGGATGAGGGTTCACACAGACTTGCTTTCACTACTGTGTAACACAAACACAGACTGATGCAGGAACAACCGAGTGCTTAATGTTTCCTCCACGTTTTATTTACAGAAGCATAAGAAATCAGTAATAAGAAGAACTTTTAGTATCAAACATACAATATCATATCCCTCCCCACATCAGAGGGTTCAACAGCAGATATATAAACATTTAAAGATGATCTGAACACACAGTAGGCGTGTCTAAAAACCTACAAGTTAATGGAAAGTACCTGAAATTTAAGAGAAACGTTGGTGTTAAAACTAGAGAGAGGGTTCAAATCCCACTGGAGGTTAAAATGTAAAGATCACCGTACAAAAAAAATATCCTGATCCATCTGGTTATCTCTAACTCCATGGAAACAGTCTGACCTCACAACATTAGGGTTCACTCGCTCCACGGTGGGCGGGTACTTTTTTATTAAACCAATCATTTCTTTCTGGTCAGGACCAGACGTGACGTTTATAAGACACCAAAACAGTCAGTTTAGTCCAGAAAACAAGAGTAAAAACAACCTTTTTCTGAATAAACTTTCTAAACACTGTCTTTAAATTCTTAATCTGGGGAATCGTTACCAACACGGACCGTACAAAGATCTGTAGTTCTTTGTAGTTCTTTTTTTTTTTTTTTCAGCTAAGAACTACAAACATGGAGGACGGATGCCGTCATCTCTGTTCTCTGATTGGGTAGGATGTTTTCCCATTGTCTTCCACTGTAAGCTAATGCCTTCTATCCCTGACCTAGTTGCTGGAGTAAAAAGAAATTGAGCCGAGCCATTTGATGGTCTGACCAAAAATGACCGTGTTTATGGCTGGAAACAGAACGATGCCAACCTGGACCACATAGAATGGTTGATCCTTTTTCAGCTAAGAACTACAAACATGGAGGACGGACGCCAGTATCTCCGTTCTCTGATTGGGTAGGATGTTTTCCCATTGTCTTCCACTGTAAGCTAATGCCTTCAATCCCTGACCTAGTTGCTGGAGTAAAAATAAATTGAACCGAGCCATTAGATGGTTTGACCAGGAGTTATTATGTTTATGGCTGAGAAGTTGGAACTTCAATGTTTTAGTTCTAAACTTTGGTCTACAGCTATCATTCCCTCTGAGATCTTGTATAATACTCTTGAATGAAACAGAACAATATCAACATGGACCATAAAACATGGTTGATTACTTTTTTCAACTAAGAACTACAAACATGGAGGAAGGACGCCTTATCACTTTTTTCAGCTAAGAACTACAAACATGGAGGACAGACACCTGATCACTTTTTTCAGCTAAGAACTACAAACATGGAGGACAGACACCTGATCACTTTTTTTCAGCTAAGAACTACAAACATGGAGGACGGACACCATCATCTCTGTTCTCTGATTGGATAGGATGTTGTTTTCTCATCGCTCCAATCATAAGATAATACCTACAATCTCTGACCTAGTTGCTGGAGTTAAATGAAACTGAGCAGCGCCACTAGATGGCGCCATCCTGCCTGTAAAACCGTTCGAACCCGTGTTTTCTTCAGACCATGAAATTAAAATAAAGTCTATTACAAACTAGTGACTCAGTCACTTTACAAAAAAATCTCTCAAAACAGAAATAATTTCACTAAAAATAAATCTTTTTAAAACATCAGCTGTTTTTTTTATCTTCAAATAAACACTTTTAATCCTTTGTTTTTGTCTTAATGTGTTTTTTTTTTTAGAATAAAAAGGAATAAAATCAAAGAACAGATGTTGTTATTTTTATAAATTTAAAAATAAACAGAATAAAACAGTCTGAATTTTTTCATCTGATTGTTTTTTTTTCTGAATGTCTGCTTTAATTCTTCCATCTGGTTGATTTTTTACTCACTCATTAACCTCCAGACTTTTCCTCTCTATGGTTGAAGCCATGCTGATGTGGTCCAGATGTTTGCAGAGGTCCGATCAGAGGTTGTGGTGCCCATGAGGCTGCAGCAGCACCAGCAGCAGCAGCAGCAGCAGCATCCTCTCTGCTGCTTCCTGCTGCTGCTGCGTGACAATGAGAGGAAACGCTTCTTAAAGAGACAGATCTCTGCATCACGACGGTTCACACGAGGAGGGCATGTGGGGGGAGGTCTCCATGACAACCAGTATCAGCATGGATAACTGGTTACCAACATGCCCTCACTTTTTTTCTGGGTTTATTTATTAGTCAAAAATAAATTTATAGAACTGACCATTTTTAATCAGAAAAAGGATTTTCTGTCAGAAAAATTATCAAAAAAAAGTGGTAAATTTTTTTTTATTGAAGCTAATTTCTGTCACGATCCTTCGTTCATTCATCCTCGTTCAGCAGATCTGCTTCCCTCCCCTCTTGTTTGCACCTGTGTCTCCTCTACCCTCTTCAAATTTAATCCCTGGACTTTTTTCCCCATTCGTTTTCTTTCATTTATTTGTGTGTCTTCCATAGACCAGATAAAATTCTCAGACATGGTTAGAAGTGGGCTCCATGGTCCCAGGAGCGTTGGCCTGGTGGTAGAGTTGCCGTCTTTCGACCGGGAGAACCTGGTTCAATTTCCCCTGGTGCTGCTCACAGACTCTATACAGTTTGGGTATGATTTGCAAACGTTGGGCATCGGTAGGGTGGGTAGCTCCGTATCAGGGATACTGTACTTACTGTACCTGATTGGGAGGGGTGTGAAGTATCTCGTTAGCATTTAAAGGAGCAGCGCAAAACAAGGTGTGGTTTCAGTACTTGGTGCAAGATAGGAGCGATGGATAGATGAAGGGATGGAGGGAGGGCAGATGGAGGGATGGTGGAATAGATGGAGGGATGGATGGATGGATACATACATGGATGAAAGGAGGGTTAGATGGGTGGGTGGATGGATGGAGGGATGGATGGATGGATACATACATGGATGAAAGGAGGGTTAGATGGGTGGGTGGATGGATGGATGGATGGATGGATGGAGGGATAGATGGATGGATGGATGGAGGGATGGATGGAGAGAGGGATGGATGAGGGATAGATGGATGAGGGATAGATGGAGGGAGGGATGAATAGAGGGAGGGATGGATGAGGGATAGATGGAGGGAGGGATGAATAGAGGGATGGATGGATGAGGGATAGATGGAGGGAGGGATGGATGGAGGGATAGATGGATGAGGGATAGATGGAGGGATGGATGGATGAGGGATAGATGGAGGGAGGGATGGATGGAGGGATGGATGGATGAGGGATAGATGGAGGGAGGGATGGCCAGAGGGATGGATGAGGGATAGATGGAGGGATGGAGGGAGGGATGGATGAGGGATAGATGGAGGGAGGGATGGATGGATGGAGGGATAGATGGAGGGATGGATGGATGGATGAATGGACGGGCGGATGGACAGATAGAACTAATAAGACTGTGTATGATTCAGTCCGATGTCTGGAAGCCTGTCTGTAGAGCAGGGTTGGAATAAGATCCTCATGAAGGAGGGGGAAGGAAAGGGGTGAAACATGCCACCTCGTCCACTGGGACCAGCTTCAGTCCTTCTACAGAGCTGGAACTCCTGATGTTTCTCTTGGTTGTTCCCACAGCATACAGGAGAGGAGTTAGGATGACGGTCTGATTGAACATGTAAACAGGTTTAGAGGAGTCTTCTCAGGAACTACATCCTGGTCGACCAAAGATGGTGTCATCGTTCCAGTCCAGTTTATCATCCAACACCCCTCCCAGGTATTTATAGAACGAGACACTCTCGTCTTAACACTGGTGAGGTGTTCCGTCCCACCAGGAGGAGACCAAGAGGCAGACCCCGGACCTGCTGGAGGGAGAGACTGTCTCACAGCTGGACAGAGAACACCTCAGGATCCTCCTGGGTGAGCTGGAGGATGAAGCCGGGGTGAGAGAAGCCTGATCTTCACATGTGAGGGTGTTGTCTGCGACCTGGCCCCTGATAGGTGGAAGACGATGGAACGGAGACTCTCAACCTTGTCACCATCTATACTGATAGGTCAGAAGACAGCAGGTCGTCTTCTGGAGTCTAGAATTAGTTTTTTGGTTTTCTAGACATTTAATTGTAGCTGGCTCCGCTTTAACTGCCTGTACTCTGGTTCAGGAGTGGCCTTTCTGTGTGTAGTTTACATGTTCTCCCTGTGTATGTGCGGGTTTCCTCCAAAAACACACGTTAGGTTGACTGGCTGCTCTAAAATTGCCCCTAGAAATGAATGTGTGTGTGGCCCTGCGTCAAACCGGCGACCTGTCAGGGGTGTACCCTGCCTCTTGTCGTAAATCAGCAGGGATGGGCTCCTGCACTTCCTGCAGCCCCGTTAGGGATAGACGGTTAAGAAGATGAATGAAAAACAAATGACATGTCACCTTAAATCGTGGATCAAATGAACCCCGATGCTGTGAATTCAGACTGAAAGAAACGGTCTGACGGATCCGGTTAATGATCGTTAATCATGTTTATGTTTCCTCTCTTTGGTTTAAGATGAGTTTTCTACTGAGTTAATAAAGGTCACAGATAAAACCTGCGATGTGAGAAATCATTCCTAATCTCTGACTGGTTCTCAGAGGCTCCCTCTCTTATCAGGATCCAGGAGCGCCTGCAGGAGGGAGGGACAGGCAGCAGTTGGACTGGCCTGAGAGATAAAGCCGCTCAGCCCGATGCAGAGCAGGAAGGGTGAGCTGCTCAGGCTTACAGGGACACCCAGCAGCAAGACGTCTGCCAGCTGCTCAGAAAGCAGCTCAGCAGGATAAAACACAAACTCCAAATCCTTAGAAAGTAGCTTTTATCTGCTGCATGGAGAGGAATGGAAGGAATGATGATGGGCAGGGTACGGGGGGGCGGCATGCTAAGATTATGTAAGATTATAAGCTGAGCAAACATGAAGATGCTGTTTACGTCACGCAAGTTTGGGATTTATCAAAAACACCAAAACTGTGTTTATGTGGCATAAAGTCGGTCACACCTGCAGCCAATCGGGTCTCCATCTCGACCCGACCCCGCCTCTGGAACTCTAGATGTGGATCTTACAAAAGATGTCATGCAGAAGTAATAATATTCAAATGAGCTGGTGCCGCCCGTCATTACTCAAAGGGTTATTGTTGTTGATGAGTGGGAGGCAGTCATGGGGTCGCACACTGATCTGTCACTGAAAAATCATGTTTAAAGCAGAGGTGGGCAGACTACAACCGGGGAGCGATATGTGGCCCGCCGAACCTAGGGTAGGAACGTAGATCCTGGTTACCATGGTGAGGGGAAGAACGTAGATCCTGGTTATCATGGTGAGGGTAGGAACGTCGATCCTGGTTACCATGGTGAGGGTAGGAACGTAGATCCTGGTTACCATGGTGAGGGAAAGAACGTAGATCCTGGTTACCATGGTGAGGGTAGGAACGTAGATCCTGGTTATCATGGTGAGGGTTGGAACGTAGATCCTTGTTACCATGGTGAGGGTAGGAACGTAGATCCTGGTTACCATGGTGAGGGTAGGAATGTAGATCCTGGTTACCATGGTGAGGGTAGGAATGTAGATCCTGGTTACCATGGTGAGGGTAGGAACGTAGATCCTGGTTACCATGGTGAGGGTAGGAATGTAGATCCTGGTTACCATGGTGAGGGTAAAAATGTAGATCCTGGTTACCATGGTGAGGGTAGGAACGTAGATCTGGTTACCATGGTGAAGGTAGGAATGTAGATCCTGGTTACCATGGTGAGGATAGGAATGTAGATCCTGGTTACCATGGTGAGGGTAGGAACGTAGATCCTGGTTACCATGGTGAGGGTAGGAACGTAGATCCTGGTTACCATGGTGAGGGTAGGAACGTAGATCCTGGTTACCATGGTGAGGGTAGGACCGTAAATCCTGGTTACCACGGTGAGGGTAGGAACGTAGATCCTGGTTACCATGGTGAGGGTAGGACTGTAGATCCTGGTTACCATGGTGAGGGTAGGAACGTAGATCCTGGTTACCATGGTGAGGGTAGGAACGTAGATCCTGGTTACCATGGTGAGGGTAGGAATGTAGATCCTGGTTACCATGGTGAGGGTAGGAATGTAGATCCTGGTTACCATGGTGAGGGTAGGAATGTAGATCCTGGTTACCATGGTGAGGATAGGAATGTAGATCCTGGTTACCATGGTGAGGGTAGGAATGTAGATCCTGGTTACCGTGGTGAGGGTAGGAACGTAGATCCTGGTTACCATGGTGAGGGTAGGAACGTAGATCCTGGTTACCATGGTGAGGGTAGGAATGTAGATCCTGGTTACCATGGTGAGGGTAGGAATGTAGATCCTGGTTACCATGGTGAGGGTAGAGACCAGATTAAAAAATCTCACTACTGATGGCCCGTAGCTGTGTGTTACTGTAGGTGCAGGTGTCTCGGTCTGAACGAGCTCCTCACGCTCCTCATTGTCTCATAAAGGAGGGGTTTGAGGGGTTGTTTTAGATCTTGAGCAGCAGAAGAGGGGGGAACGGCTGTAAGCATCTTTACTTTAACACACAGTAAGACAAGAGTCTTGTTCCTGGTCTGATGACAGACCAGGACAAACTGGATGAATTTGGGTAGATGACAGAGTTACAGTTGAAACCTCCAGAGATCAGAAGAAGATAGTTTGGGTTTGAGGTCTGCATTGTGATGCTGTGAGGATTAAAGTCTGGGCTCTTTGTGTCACACAGCAGTGTTTTCTGTTTATCCAGAGAGTCAGGAAGGGCGCGGTGCAACACCTCCACTTCCTGCTAGCCTCCAGAGGTGATGCTTTCACCGCTCGCCCTCTCCCACAGAGAGTCCAGATGTTCATGTGTGATGGCAGTAAATCCTCATAAAACTTCTTATCAGTGTGTCACACTTTGATTCATCCTCCACTCGTCTTTAACACGTCTTTAACGATAATAAAGGAGCTGGTGTTTCTCGTTGGAAACTGTTTTTCTTGTTGAGTGTAAGTGGGAAGTAAAGCGTTAAAAGGAAGTGGTGTCACTGCTGTCCAGCTTCCTGTTGAGCAGGGAGTTCAGGGATTAGTTCAGCCTGTTGTTCTGCTGATATGAGACTTTATTATGTTCAATAGACGCAGGAAGACAGACTAGAACCACTTCCTGTTCCAGATCAGAACAGCTTATTGTAAACATAATAAAAAGTATTTTTAAAATAAAAGTCTTTTAGAGACGGGTCCAGCCTGCAGTTCTTAAACATAACGAGCAGCTTCGTGCAGCCTCTAACGTCCTCTTAAGAAATTTGCAATCAACCAACTTCCTGTGTTCAACCAAATGGAAAAAAAAACTGCTTCCCTCACGCGTCTGACCCAGTTAAACCGTTTCTAAACCAGTCCATGTAAATATGGAGGAAGCTCATGGCTGTTTGATATTTAATCTTTAGACCCAAAGCAGTTCAATCTGTCCTTTTAAAAACAGCTACTAATTCATTTTTAAATTAATTCAGGAGCTGTGCAGCCTGTCTCAGACGAGTCAAGGTGAGAGGCAGGGTACACCGCAAACAGGTTGCCAGCAGAGGAAAGATCTTAAGCCCGAGCCCGACCGTTGGGTCGGGCCTAAAATGTAAATACCGTAATTTCACGGCTATAAGGCTCATATAAAAGTCTTAGATTTTCATCAAAATGAGCGGTGCGCCTTTTCGTGCGGTGCACCTTGTGTGTGAGAAAAGGCAGATCTAACAGAAAACGCGGTGCCCGCGAGGCCGACCTGAAAGAAAAGGCATGAGAACGTTAAAGAGTGAAGTGTGAGCGGCGTGGGAGCGATGGATGACCGAGGGGTGGAAGGCAGCGCCGGGCGAGTTACGCTACAGTTTGCCAATGGATTGTAGATGCTTGGACTAACGTGTCTGCTGGAACTGTTATCCGAGCTTTCTCAAAAGCTGGTATCCTTTCTGAGGAGCCGCACAGTACAGACAGTGACTTTGACAGCGAGGAGCGAAGTGGACCTGCTCTGAAACAGAGGATGAGGACTTTGATGGATTTGAATAAAGACCATTACCGGTAATGTGTTTGTTTAGTATTGTTACTACTTAAATAAAACACAACCAAACTCAGTTTTGCTCCCGATCTATTTTTTAATACACACATTTGCATGCTTGCGTGTGTGTTGTTGTAAGGCGGTGTGTGACTGAGGCTGCGCCTTTTCGTACGGTGCGCCTAATGGTCGTGAAATTACGGTACATTGGACATAGATCGCAAACACACATCACATGCATGCAGAAACAGACAGGAGGGACGCAGGAGGCCGTCTTTGCAAGTCTATTTCAGATGCACCATTATTTTCAGTTAGGGCTCTCAAACGTAAGACCTGGGCAGGCGATGTCCTTACAGTTTTCATTGTGTTCCTGGTTCAACACAACTGACACGTGAAATAAAAGTAAAAAAATTGATCAGAATGACTCAGCTAGCTTACACAGCCAAGGATCTCACTGTCAGGGTCCCCGTCATTGGCTACCAACCATCTCCTCCTTCACCCGACCCCTCCTGCATGTGGTGAGCCCACGGGAGGGCGGCCCATATCTCCTGTTGGGGCTGAGCCCGGCCGGGCCCGCCCACAAGGCACTCGCTGTTGTGTCCCACCCTCGGGCCTGGCTCCAAGAGGTCCCAGTGACCCGCGTCTGGGCAAGGGCAACTTGGCCATGCTTGATCTCTTCATAGGGTTTTTTTTTGAGCCGTACTTAGTTTGGCCCCTCACCTAGGACCTGGTTGCTGTGGGTGACTGTACGAGAGAAGCCAGATGGGGTGGTTCAGGTAACTGGTCAGGATGCCTCCCGAGCGCCTCGCTGGTGAGGTGTTTTGGGCACATCCCACTTGGAGGAGACCAAGAGTCTGAACTTGAACCTGCTGGAGAGACTATGTCTCACAGCTGGACAGGGAACACTGTCCATGGTGGGGGTAGGAATAGATTCTGGTTACCATGGTGAGGGTAGGAACATAGATCCTGATTACCATGGTGAGGGTAGGAACATAGATCCTCGTCACCACGGTTAGGGTACCAATGTAGATCATGGTTACCATGGTGAGGGTAGGAGCATAGATCCTGGTTACCATGGTGAGGGTAGGAACGTAGATCCTGGTTACCATGGTGAGGGTAGGAACGTAGATCCTGGTTACCATGGTGAGGGTAGGAATGTAGATTCTGGTTACCATAGTGAGACTTCTTGTTGGTTGTTTGCACTCAGTGTGTTTACGTGTCTTTAATTTTCAACCAAGCAGCAGAGAAGTTTAAAAAAAACTTTAAAACTGTGTAAAGAATAAAAGTCCGATGTGATGCCGATCTGTACTGCCACCTGCAGGTGTATGGAGTAAACAGCATCCAGATGGTTCTGTAGTTTTATCAAAACTCTTTTATTATTTAATGATTTAAAACAGCTTTAAAATAACAGTTTTAAACAAAACTTCATCTTATTGAAAGTGTTGTGATGTGAGAAACTGAGTGAACAAAACCAGGCTGTCATATTGAATGTGAGGATGGACTGAATGAAGCATTAAAATTGAATATTTTATTTAAGTGCCAGGAAAGCACAAGCACTGACTATAAGAACAGTTTAACATTATTCATTAAAATAGATCATAAATATCAGTCTTTGAAAAGAGAGATTCAAAGTCCCAGGTTTGCAGCCTTTGGGCTCAGTCTTTACCTGGACCGCCACCATTTCCTCTGAGGCCCGATGTGATCAGTCAGAAAACATACTGACCTTCAACCTTTAATATTTAACTGAACCATTCGGCCCCTTTCTGCTTTGATTGGGTAAAAACAAGCTGACCAGCAAGAACTACCACACTTGGGCAAGGTATGTCTACACAGCCAAGGGGCGAGGTATACCCTGAACAGGTTGCTAGACTGTTGCAAGGCCACATGAAGACAGACAACTGTTATTCACACCATCACATTTTCTCAGTATCCGATCAACCTTACGTGTCTGTTTTTGGAGGGCGGAGGAAACCGGAGTACCCAAAACACTGCAGGACTCATACACCCGACTTTCTAACAGTGAGGCCGCAGTGCAAACCGCTGCACCCCCGTGCAGTTTACTGCTCTTCACTTTTAAAAAGCAAATCTCAAAGTGTGATGTGTTGCTGAGCTCGTTGTCTCGGAGGCTACCGTCAGGGTTAAAGCACACGAGATGCATCAGGACTTGGGTTTGGTTTAAATCTCCTCCTTTCCGTCCATTTAGTTACATCTTTATTATGTTTCTTTAATTAACATTTCACTCCCATTCTTCTCAAACTATCAGCTGAAAGGCTTCAACTCCCATTTCTTCCCTGGAAGCGACCATCGCGACAGGTCTCCAAAAAAAAACATACTAACACAAAGATTAAAATATTTACATTAAAAGTTACCTGAACCATATAAAAATAGATATTTACACTGAAAAAAATAAAACTCAAAAAATTTCTCCTGAGAATCAATAATTCAATCATATAATAAATGTATTCCTCCAAGGCCATGTCCACACGTAGCTGGGTATTTTTTTATTTTTACATACTCTATTCATCCCTCACCAGGGAAATATGACCACACCTCTACACTTTAACAACACTGTTATCTATTTCTATCTATCTATTTCTGTTAAAATCATCCAGTTTTCTATGTCTTTTTATACTGTTTTTGTTATTTTTACTTTAATTTTTACTTCTGATTTATATATATATGTTTTTAGCCTGAAGTCTGTCTAAATTTTATTGTGAGAACAGTGAAACTAAAGAATCTTGAATCTTGATTTGGCCCTGTCCACACGTAGGCGGGTAGCTGGTAAAATGGCTTCCATTTTTATCCGTTTTGGCCTGTCGTCCACACAAACCCGTCGTTTTTGAAAACTCCAACCAAAGTGAAGATTTTGGAAAATTCCGGTTTTGCATTTGCGTGTTGAAATGCAAACCGGGGTTTTGCTTACGTCATTAGTGTGCGTCCTTGTTTTTAATATCAGACAGTGGGCAGCATGGATCCTATGAAAAAAAAAAACCGCTCTTATATTGCTTTTTTTTTTTAACACACTAAACTGCTCTTGCTTCTTTTTGAGGAGCAAAGGAGAAATACGTTACAGTCGTTTATTATCCATCACATAAGCCTTCCCAAACTCAGAGCTTACGTTTAGATAAATACTGTCATCTACTGGTCTGCCATGCTTATAACCGCACTCAGAAGCGTATTTCTACGGGTTCGTGTGGATGCGCTTATATTGAAAACGGTTATGTGTGTACTCGAGAGTTTTTCTAAAATGGAGGACAGCGGATATACGTTTTTAAAAATACCCGGCTACGTGTGGGCATGGTTTTAAGTTCTCTCCTTGAACCAATATAAGCAAGAAACTGTAGGATTTATTCCCTTTTCCTATTTCTAGTCCTACAGCTTGTGCAACCTTTAGGAACTTTTTTTTTTTGCTGGCAGATTATTCGTTGGCATCGAGACAACAGATGATTCATCGACAATCACAAGACAACACAAATAAATATGCAACAGCTGTTTAAAATACAACGATTTAAATATAACTTTTAGGTGTTTTTTATAAATCTGGGGGAAATAATGGACCTCACACTTAAACTTTAAGTCACATCAGCAGACTTTTATCAGCTTAAAAACGGACAAAAATCAGAGGTTTGGTTTCTAAACCAGACTTAGAGGTTCTTATCCATCCATTTGTTTTCAGTAGGTTTGATTATTTTAACGGTTCTGTACAAAAAAAACTGAGATTAGTCCTGAGCTTAAGTCTCTGCACCGGCTTCCTGACTTTAAAGCTACTCTGTCTTTAAGTGTCTTAAGAACATAGTAGAAAAAGTTTCAAAAAAGTCTTCTGGACAGGTAATTCTTGATCGAGACGTTTCGACTTCCATCCGGGAATCATTTTCAATCTGAATGAAATGGACTGAAAACTGGATCTAATTTATACTAACCTGAGTAAAAGGTTAGTATAAACCTTAGAAAATCCCTCACTGAATCGGAGTGGAGGCGTTAGATACATTTTGCCTGGGATTTACAGCAGCATTCTGAAGCCCTGGACTAAAAATGACACCTCGTGACCCAGATTCACACCTCTCGTTAGCAGGACTTTCTATTCACTAGGCTTTTAGCATTTTTATAATAGGTTTGTTTACTGGTCTGTGGTTACAATAGGAGCCATTCACGGCCATCATAGGTAACACAGGCTCATTGGTCGAGCCCTTCTTACTATTTTTTTACCTTTTACTCAGGTTAGTATAAATAGATCCAGTTTTCAGTCCATTTCATTCAGATTGAAAATGATTTCCGGATGGAAGTCGAAACGTCTCAATCAAGAATTAAACCATCCAGAAGACTTTTTTGAAACTTTTCTACTATGGATCACTCCTGGATGAATGAGGGACTACACAGACTTGTCTTTAGAACCATCTAGAACTCTGAGGACCTATGGGCCGGCCTTCTGCTGGTGTCTAGAGTCAGGACTAAACATGAACCATCTAGAACTCTGAGGACCTCTGGGACCGGCCTCCTGCTGGTGTCTAGAGTCAGGACTAAACATGAACCATCTAGAACTCTGAGGACCTCTGGGACCGGCCTCCTGCTGGTGTCTAGAGTCAGGACTAAACATGAACCATCTAGAACTCTGAGAACCTCTGGGACCGGCCTCCTGCTGGTCTCTAGAGTCAGGATTAAACATGGAGAAGCTTCCTGAGGTTGCGAGACAGACCGACACTGTGACCATGTTTAAATCTAGACTGAAGATGAATCACTCTGTGTATCTTGGGAGGAGACGGCAGCTGAGTGGTTAGAGCGTTCGTGCGCGGACTGGAAGTTCGCAGGTTTGCGTCCCACAGAGAGCACGTCTAGGGTCCTTAGAGAAGACACCTAACCCCCGCTTCTCCCACCATTGGCGCTGTCAAAGGGCAGCCTGCTGCGGTGTAAAGAGTGCAGCACACAAATTTCCCCGGTGAGGGATGATAGAGTACCGTAATTTCACGGCTATAAGGCGCATATAAAAGTCTTAGATTTTCTTCAAAAATGAGCGGTGCGCCTTTTTGTGCGGTGCGCGGTGTGTGAGAAAAGGCAGACCTAAAAGAAAACGGGGTGCCTGTGAGGCGGACCTGAAAGAAAACTCATGAGAACGTTAAAGAGTGAAGTGTGAACGGCGTGGGAGCGATGGATGACCGAAGGAGACCACAGTTTCACGAAGGGTGGAAGGCAGCGCCGGGCGAGTTACGCTACAGTTTGCCAATGGATTTTTGATGCTTGGACTAACGTGTCTGCTGGTACTGTTATCCGAGCTTTCTCAAAAGCTGGTATCCTTTCTGAGGAGCCGCACAGTACAGACAGTGACTGACAGCGAGGAGCGAAGTGGACCTGCTCTGTTGGATTTTGCGCAGCTGTTCGATTCCAAAACAGAGGATGAGGACTTTGACGGATTTGAATAAAGACTATTACCGGTAATGTGCTTGTTTAGTATCGTTACTACTTAAATAAAGAACAATCAAACTCCATCAGGATGAAATCCATCTACTCATTCCCGTCCTGGACATCTCCGGGCTGAGGAGTCCAACATGTTTCCATCAGGATGAAGAACATCTATTAACTTCTTTAGATATTTAGCTGTAGATTAGATTAAGCTAATATTTAAACAATAATCTTTGACACATTGGTTGCTCGTCCTGGGGGAGGGATCTCTCTTTCTTGTGGATCCCCACAAGGTTTCTTATTTTTTCCCCACTGATGGGTTTTTTAGGAGTTTTTCCTCACCGAGAAGGAGAGTCTAAGTGCATAAATGTGCTAGTCTTGTTTAGTTAGCATTTGTTAGTTATTTTTCTTGTTGTGTATTTGTGTTTATACATTCCTATTTTTCTTGTGAAGCCCATTGAGACAGACAATCTGTGAAATTACGGTAATTCTTTTATTATTATTTATTTTGTAATTTTATAATTATTTTATTATTTATTTGATCTTTTTATTGCATTTATTCTGTTCTTTAATTAATTTTGAATTGATTTTTGTATGAATTTTGCAAGAAATAAACTTGCCATAAACAACAGACATTAATTAATGTGAATGTATATTTTGAATAATGTTTTATCCTAACTTTAAACAGTTTAATTCTAACTTTAATCTTATTAAGTCCAATTTTGACCAAAAAAAGCATAAAAATATTAAATAAACCAGATTAAATCACTGTTTTATAAAAATAAATAAGTTTAAATCAAAGCTTCATGATTTTGCACATTTCTATAGGAAAGTGTCTAAAAATACACCTGATTAAAAACAGCATTTTAAAATTTAAATTCCTCTTAAATCTCCTCTGAAATTATTTTAAAATGACACAGATTTTTTTTATGAATAATTTCTAAGTGAATTAAACTGTATAAGTAAGGGATTAAATGAATAAACGTTTTTTTTTTATCTGCGCCGCACTGGCCTTTTTTCAAGGCGCTAATGTCAACCTTCGGTCTACCTGTGGAGGGCAGCATTGCGCACTCGAGCGTAAAGCCTGCCGGAAATGATTTGAAGAAGAAGAGCTGCTGTGGGTCGGTGAGGCCGGCGGGGCGGAGCCATTAAAACACACACACTCACACACACCTTCTACTGCTGGAAAACAACCTGTCCACCCTCTGGAGAAGAACAACAAGGTAGGTCAATACACCGGGAGGCTTACCGGCTAGCCAGCGGTGTGTGCTAAACGTGTGGCCCGGGAATAATGAACCGAAACCCGGCTTGAGGACTGACTAGCCACCGGGAAGCTAAGCCGTTAGCACCATGATGCTAGTTTAACGGTGTGTGCTAACAAGTGTGGCCCGGGAAAAGTGAACAAAATTCTGGTTTAAGGAGGGATTCTTTACCCGGAGGTTAAGCGGCTGGTTCGGGATGTTCAAACAGTTTGGTCCGTTGGATGGTGGACCAAATCCCGGTTAATGAAGGATCAAAAATCCCGGTTAATGGAGGTACTACCGGGAAGGTTAGCATTAGTTAGCTCCATGATGCTAATTCAGTGGTGTGTGTGTGTGTGTGTGTGTGTGTACCTAATCCCTGAAACACACACTTCTCCAAGATGGTTTAAAATCTTTACAAATTATTATTTTTTTTGTCACATAAACTTGTTTTTTTGTCAATAATAAAACGGATAAAAAAATAAACAGAAACATTTTTACTTTAAATTGTTTTGAAAAAGAAAAATTTAAAAATTAAAGCAGTTTAATTGTAAATTATTATTAATTTACAGCCGGTTTTTAAACATAATGATTTTTTAATCTAATTTTTGACGAAGGAAAGTTTTTAGAAACGCGTTTTATTCTTAAATCTGGAATCGGATTTAATCTGAATCGAAGCAACCATTTTATTTCAAATCAAACTTAAACTTCTTTTTACAGTAAAATCTTAAAGTTTTACATTTTTGTTTACATTTAATTCGAACATTATGACCGTTGAAAAAGAAGCAGATTTCATATTGATTTTTCTGTTTACTCTGATTTCAGATTCTTTATTGATCCTTTGAGGGAGAAACTATGGGTTCAGTAGCTCCGTAAGGGTAGGAATGAATATCCTGGTTACCATGGTGATGATAGGAATGTAGATCCTTGTTACCATGGTGAGGGTAGGAACATAGATCCTGGTTACCATGGTGAGGATAGGAATGTAGATCCTTGTTACCATGGTGAGGGTAGGAACATAAATCCTGCTTACCATGGTATGGTGAAGGTACGAACGTAGATCCTGGTTACCATGGTGAGGGTAGGAATGTAGATCCTGGTTACAATGGTGAGGGTAGGAACGCAGATCCTGGTTACCATGGTGAGGGTAGGAACATAGATCCTGGTTACCATGGTGATGATAGGAACGTAGATCCTGGTTACCATGGTGAGTGTAGGAACTTAGCTCCTGATTATCTTGGTACGGGTAGGAACAAACATTCTGGTTACCATGGTGAGGGTAGGAACGTAGATCCCGGTTACAATGGTGAAGGTAGAAACTTAACCCCTGGTTACCATGGTGAGGGTAGGAACGTAGATCCTGGTTCCCATGGTGAGGGTGGGAACGTAGATCCCGGTTACAATGGTGAGGGTAGGAACATAGATCCTGGTTACCATGGTGAGGATGGGAACATAGATCCATGGTGAGGGTAGGACGGTAGATCCTGGTTACCATAGTGAGGATAGGAACGTAGATCCTGGTTACCATGGTGAGGTTAGGAACGTAGATCCTGGTTACCATGTTGAGGGTAGGAACGTAGATCCTGGTTACCATGGTGAGGGTAGGAACATAGATCCTGGTTACCCTGGTGAGGGTAGGAACGCAGATCCTGGTTACCATGGTGAGGGTAGGAACATAGATCCTGGTTACCATGGTGATGATAGGAACGTAGATCCTGGTTACCATGGTGAGTGTAGGAACTTAGCTCCTGATTATCTTGGTACGGGTAGGAACAAACATTCTGGTTACCATGGTGAGGGTAGGAACGTAGATCCCGGTTACAATGGTGAAGGTAGAAACTTAACCCCTGGTTACCATGGTGAGGGTAGGAACGTAGATCCTGGTTACCATGGTGAGGGTGGGAACGTAGATCCCGGTTACAATGGTGAGGGTAGGAACATAGATCCTGGTTACCATGGTGAGGATGGGAACATAGATCCATGGTGAGGGTAGAACGGTAGATCCTGGTTACCATAGTGAGGATAGGAACGTAGATCCTGGTTACCATGGTGAGGGTAGGAACGTAGATCCTGGTTACCATGGTGAGGGTAGGAACGTAGATCCTGGTTACCATGGTGAGGGTGGGAACGTAGATCCTGGTTACCATGGTGAGGGTGGGAACGTAGATCCCGGTTACCATGGTGAGGGTAGGAACGAAGATCGATTGGTAAATCCAGAGCTTTGCTTTTTGGCTCAGCTCTCTTTTCACTATGATAGACCGATGCAGTGTCCTAATTATCACAGACGCTGCACCGATCCGTCTATCGACCCCCCACTCGTGAACAAGACCACAAAATACTTAAACTCATCGACTCGGGTCAGAACGCTGTGTCTGACATTCAGGGGGGCACGCCACCCTTTTATGGGCGAGCACCAATCATTTAAAATAAAGTATTAACTTCCTTTACATCAAAATGTTTCGTTCCTCAAACTCCAGCCATCTTGCTTTGGGGCCACCGGGTGGCTCAATAAAATGAAATGATTTAAATAAATAAAAATAAAAGTTCAATTAACAAGAAGAACGTGCTTAAAAGCTTCAAATATAAATGAACTGTGGATCTGAAGTTACTGCCATCAGAGAGACAAAATGAACTTTCAGTTTCAGATTTAATTGTTTTTTACATGCTGGTAAAATTCCATGCATTTTTAAACGGCGCTCCACGTCTGTGCCCACGTTGCTCTTCCCACGATGACGCTGAAACATCGTGAAACTTTTCGTTTGAATGTTTAGGATACTGATGGTCCACCTTTACAAGCAACCTTTTTATTACATTTCATGCGGCGTGCGTCTGTCTGAATCAAGAAATTCAACCACAATTTGGATCTTTTAACATACCTTGGCTGCTCTGTCGTTCCCTCTGCAGCAAAGAGAAAGAGACAGACCGTCAGTGGTGCCCCAAGTCCGCCTATACTGTTAAGACTCAAAATTTTTGGTCCTAATCATAATTTGTTGAGAGGGAGACGGCAGCTCAGTGGTTAGAGCGTTCGCATGCTCAAAGGAAGTTCGCAGGTTTGCATCCCACAGAGAGCACGTCTCGGGTCCTTGGAAGAAGACACCTAGCCCCCGCTTCTTCCACCATTGGCGCTGTCGAAGGGCAGCCTGCTGTGATGTAAGGAGTTCAATACGCAGATTTCCCCGGTGAGGGATGAATAGAGTAATCCTTTCCTTTAATTAGATCTTAAATTGTCCACATGTTGATCCTTCACTGTGGTGGAACAACACCACCATCTTTAGTTCCATAGTGAAGCCGGGTATGTTCAGACAGGAAGCACTGATTATGTCACTCAGAAGATCCTGTCTTCATTCCTTCTGAACATCTCCACACGTCCATGAAGACTCCACATTCCTCACTGATGATGGAGCTACACAGACCTGCTGCCACCACGAGTAGCATATTTGTTTTTGGGCACGTCCTACCGGAAGAGGACCAGAACCTGCTGGAGAGACTATGTCCCACAGCTGGACAGGGAACACCTCGGGATCTTCTCAAGTGAGCTGGAGGATGCAGCCAGGGTGAGAGAAGGTTAGGTTTTCCTCTCCAGGGCTGTTTCTTCCACGACCTGGCCCTGGATAAGCGGAAGATGACGGAACGGCATGTTGTAAAAAGAGTTACAGTGATTTTAATAAATCTCAACTTTGCGCGTCGTACTAACCATCGTAGTGCTGAACGATGCTCAGCCAAAGATCTACGCAGCTCTTGGTAAATGAGACCGTAGATTTCTCCTGCAATGTTCAGTTCTTACGTGTTGACTCTAAGTGTATAGAATGCAGTAGTCGGTCGGTTTTAGATTTTCTGATCGATTGACTGGTCTTTCGTTTTCTCTCCAGATGCCCTCAGCCATGAACACCAACAGGAGTGTACAATCAGCAAGCCCAGAGCTGGGATCCGCTCCCGGGTCAATGGGCGGTTTTGGACTCGGCGGACAGTCTGAAGTCCTGAAGCAAGTGCTGTGCGTCATCGACAAGAAAGTCCGTAACATGGAGAAAAAAAAGGTAAAGCTGGAGAAACAGAGAGACGCTGGTCCTAAGAACAGAACCAGTGACTGAGTGGGAATGTTTGATTTGTTTCAGAGCAAACTGGATGATTATCAGGTCAGAAAAAATAAAGGAGAGGGTCTGAATCAGGACCAGCTGGTGAGTTCACAGGAGTCTTAATGCGTCTGAATGAATTTATCCTACATCTCTGACCCATCCCGTTTCCATTCAGGAAGCCCTTTCCAAGTATCAGGAAGTCATGAACAACCTGGAGTTTGCCCGAGAGCTACAAAAAACCTTCATCACCTTGGGACAAGATGTAAGCATGGTGTTAAAAAGTCACCGAGTGAGAAACTCCTTCCCCGCTTCCAGTAAATGTGTCCTGACTTGTTTGTAGATTCAGAAGGTGGTGAAGAAGTCTGCCCGGCGGGAGCAGCTGCAGAGAGACGAAGCAGAGCAGCGGCGGCTCAAAACCGTTTTAGAGTTGCAGTTTATTCTCGATCGACTGGGAGACGAGACCGTGCGGCAGGACCTGAAACGGGGAGTCAGCGGTTTGCCGCTGCTGACAGACGGGGACCTCGCAGCTTTTGATGCGTTCTACAAACTGGTGGAACCAGAGCGTGACCCCAGCGTGAGGTTGGTTCAGACAGAGACGATGAAATGAAACAATGAAATGTTTTCATAGCTTTAAAACATGTGATGATTGATGATTTGTTGAGATCGACTTCAGAGCCTGATCCATCAGACTGTTTCCTTCACTCAGTGGAAACAGTCTGACCTCGCAGCATTGGAGTTCACTCGCTTCTTAGTGGGCGGGAAATAGAACTGTATTCGGGCCTGAAAAGTTCAGCCCAACGGCCCGAGCACGACAGAATTTGGCCTGTCGTCCTGTAAGAATTACAGCTCTAGCGGGGACATTTTGTATTTAACCAATCATTCCTTTCTGGTGGGGACCAGAGGTGGGTATGTAACACACACAAACAGTCAGTTTTGTCCAGAAAACAGAAAGTAAAGATGCGGTTAAAACACTGTCTTTGAATTCTCAATCTGGGGTATCGTTACCGACATGGACTGTATAGCATGGTGGATCTACAGAACTACAAACATGGAGGACGGACCGTATAGCATGGTGGATCTACAGAACTACAAACATGGAGGATGGACCGTATAGCATGGTGGATCTAAAGAACTACAAACATGGAGGACGGATCGTATAGCATTGTGGATCTACAGAACTACAAACATGGAGGACGGACCGTATAGCATGGTGGATCTACAGAACTACAAACATGGAGGATGGACCGTATAGCATGGTGGATCTAAAGAACTACAAACATGGAGGACGGATCGTATAGCATTGTGGATCTACAGAACTACAAACATGGAGGACGGACCATACAGCATGGTGGATCTACAGAACTACAAACATGGAGGACGGATGCTTGTGTTTGTGTCATGCCGTCATCTCTGTTCTCTGATTGGATAGGACCTTTTCACATTGCGGCAATCATAAGTAAAGCATGCGATCCCTGACCTAGTTGATGGAGGAAATTATTTTGAGCAGAGGCACTATATGGCACTAGACTAGCTAATGTTTTAATGTTTTTTTTTGGGATGAGAACTCTGCAGTTTGTTTGTGGATGAGGTGTCCTTCTTTTCAGTCAAACACCAGGAGGATGTTCCGTCTTTTCTGATCCACAGAAGTAGACGAGTTTTTGGGTTTTATCTTTTTTGATGCGTCGCACTCCTGATCTGTAAAAATTGGATCATGACGGTGAGTCCTTGTGCTTGTACTTTGTAGGTTGATGGACCAGTTCGACGACCCGTCCGTGCACCTCTGGGATCTCTTGGAAGGAAGAGACAAGGCCGTGGTGGGAACGACATGTAAGTAACGCTGACTCTGACCGACCGACATGAACCGTCTGAAACGGTTTTTATTCTGGTTAAAATAGTTTCTTCATCACAGCGTCATTAAAAAGTTTCAGCTTCTTTCTTACAAATATGTTTATTTAATGACTTATTTGCTTTTAAAAGATAAAAGTAGTGCTTTTTTAAATGCAGAATTCATCGTTATTGAACATTAACTTCTTTAAAATGCCGTTACGTCAAAGTCTGTTTTATCCAAACTGAATCCATTAACCAGTTGATATGTTCGTGTGTCTTTGTGCTGCGGTAATGCAGCATGCGGTGCGGGTAATGGGGGCGTAATGCCTCCTCAGCGGTCTCACTCAGCTTTCCTGACTCAGCAGCAGGGCAGCCTGCCAGGGGCTTCCTGGTCAGATACTGGTGACCCAGTTTGCTGTGGTTAAACCCACCATCACTGCCTCACTGAGGCTCCAATGAGTGTAGAACGATATGGAGCATGAGCCTGTTCCACTGAGGTTTAGAACCGGAGGTGAACGAACACGAGCAGCGGGCATAAGTTTTAAAATCTAAACTTTTAAATCGTATAGAATAAGATAATAAAATCTCCAGTTTTATGACAACTAACCTCACTGCATGGTCAGGGTTTCCAGTCCCAGCTTCAAACACTGGCTTTGCTGTGTGGTGTGTTGTATGTGTGGGTTTCTCTGGTTTTCAGTCACCATCCAAAAACATACATGTTAGGTTGATTAGCTGCTATGAAATTACCCCTAGGAATGAGTGTGTGGATGGTTGTGTGTGGCCCTGCAACAGACTGGCAACCTGTTCAGGAGTGCATCCTGTCTCTCCCCTGTAATCAGCCGGCCACAACCCTATTAGGAGTAAGATGTTCAGAAGACGAAATGAACAAACCTCATTTCTGATTGTAATCAATTTCTTTTTTCACTCAAAAACAAATTGAAGATAAAGTTTTAAATGTTTTGTTTTTGTAACTTTAGGGTTAAACATGCCAGCTGAAGAGAAACTCATGCCACTTGTAAGTGATTAAACCACCTGTAAAATGACTTAAAAAATGTTTTATTTTTACAATGGGTTAGTTTAGAGACGGCAGCTCAGTGGTTAGAGCGTTCGCGCGCGGACCGTAAGTTCGCGGGTTTGCATCCCACAGAGAGCACGTCTAGGGTCCTTGGAGAAGACACGTAACCCCCGCTTCTCCCATCATTGGCGCCGTCAAAGGGCAGCCTGCTGCGGTGTAAGGAGTGCAGCACACAAATTTTCCCGGTGAGGGATGAATAGAGGAATTCATTTATTTATTTAATTTACTGAGGCTAAAAGAACAAATTCAGACCCAGAGGATTTGATCAAGAAAACTTTTATTTGTCCCTCCATGGGGAAATTGCAGCATGCAACAGAATAGACGCGGGAAGGAAAAAAAAGGGGGTCACGACAAGTATGCACAAACAAACAAAAAAAAAAGGCAAAATGGACTGAGGACAAAAACATGCATTCAAAGTGAGTGAGCTACCGCACAGTTCTGGTGACTCATTGTGGAGTCTCACAGCAGAAGGAAGGAAAGACCTCTTGAATCTCTCCTTCACACAGCGAGGGTGGAGCAGCCTGCCACTGAAGCTGTGCAGACAGAGTGTCCTGCAGGGGGTGGGACTTGTTGTCCAGCATGGATGTCAGTCTCTTCAGGACCCTTCTGTCACCCGCCTCCCACACTGAGTCCAGGGAGCAGCGCAGGACAGAGCTGGACTTCTTGATGATTCTGTCCAGCTTCTTCCTCTCCCTTTCTGTGATGCCACATCGTACAGGATGACTGATGCCACCACAGAGTCGTAGAAGGTCTTCAGGAGTGCCCCATTCACTCCAAAGGACCGCGGTCTCTTCAGGAGGTAGAGCCTGCTCTGACCCTTCCTGTACAGGAGGTAGAGCCTGCTCTGACCCTTCCTGTACAGGAGGTAGAGCCTGCTCTGACCCTTCCTGTACAGGAGGTAGAGCCTGCTCTGACCCTTCCTGTACAGGAGGTAGAGCCTGCTCTGACCCTTCCTGTACAGGAGGTAGAGCCTGCTCTGACCCTTCCTGTACAGGAGGTAGAGCCTGCTCTGACCCTTTCTGTACAGGAGGTAGAGCCTGCTCTGACCCTTCCTGTACAGGAGGTAGAGCCTGCTCTGACCCTTCCTGTACAGGAGGTAGAGCCTGCTCTGACCCTTCCTGTACAGGAGGTAGAGCCTGCTCTGACCCTTTCTGTACAGGAGGTAGAGCCTGCTCTGAACCTTCCTGTACAGGAGGTAGAGCCTGCTCTGACCCTTCCTGTACAGGAGGTAGAGCCTGCTCTGACCCTTCCTGTACAGGAGGTAGAGCCTGCTCTGAACCTTCCTGTACAGTGCGTCAGTGTTATGAGTCCAGTCCAGTTTGTTGTTGAGGTGAACACCCAGGTATTTGTAAGAGTCCCCCTCCTCAGTGTTCGTTCCCTGGATGTTCACTGGTGAGGGAGTGGTAAAGTGATGCCTGCAGAAGTCCACCACCATCTCCTTGGTTTTCCCTGCGTTGATCAGGAGGTGGTTTCGCTGATACCAGTCCACAAAGTTCTGCGTCAGTCCTCTGTTCTCCGCGTCATTGTCGTCGTTGATGAGACCAAGAATCGCAGTGTCGTTGGAGAACTTCTGAAGCACGCATCCTTCAATGTTGTCTGAAGTCTGCAGTGTAGAGGGTGGTAAAGTGGACTGTTCTTTATGAAATCTATCTGTCTGGTGTCCTCCTAGGAACACACATACAGATTATTAGAGTAAACTTATTTCTAAAGTAAAAAGGGGTTCAGTGGGTGGGGTGACAGTCCTGTAACCAGAGGACCACAGGTTTGATCTTCGGCCCGAGGTGTCCCTGAGCAAAACACCAAATTTCTAATATCTCCTGATGGTGGTTTCCAGCTTGCATGTCAGCTTCCACCATCAGGTATGAATGTGTGTGAATGGATGAATGTGAGCTACAATTTAACAGTAGATTTTTAACGAATCAATTTATCGCACAGCCCAACATCATCATATCATCATCACAACCATTAAGTGACCACAGAATAATGAACAAGATGTAAAAGGTCGTTTTCTGCTTTCTTCCTCCATGTCGAAGCAGGATGCCCGGTGCAGTGATGTCCATTATTGAAATGGTGGCGTTTTAGACAGAAATTCATTGAATTAAAGGTGTACCACATCGTGTACCTTTGAGTTTACATTAAAACTGGATGCTTCTGGCGTTGGATCCAGTGTTTCTGCACCTTTAAGAGGATAAACATAAGTCTGATCTGAAAACAGAATAAAACCTCTCTCTCTTTCTACCAGATAAGGCCTTGAAAGAGACTTTGGACCAGGTTCTGCTGAGCGGCTACTTTGACCAGACTCCAGCGCTGCAGAACGGGGTGTGTGAGGAGGAAGAGGAGGACGAGCCGGCGGCGATAGTAACTGAATCATCGGAAGCAGAAGAGCAGGCTGCAGATGCAGGTCAGAACCTCTCGGATCTGCTGAGGGAAACGAACTCAGAATTACAAACCGCTGACGGGTCGTTTCTGTCAACAGAGAGCGAAGTCATCGAGGAGTTCCCAGAGCCCATCGCCGTAGAAACAGCAGAGGTGAGAAGCGCTAACGTAGTGGAACTTGTCTGAGCGTGAGCAGTAGAGATGGAGGTTTAAGATTCATCATCAGAAACATTTCTCTGCGTTAGGATTTTTTCATCCCTCACGAATAAGGCTAAAATATTCCAACAGGTATTTAAGAGGATGGATTCTGCTGAATGCAGTTTTTAAAAATCTTTTTGATACGTTTGGATTGAGCCTGTTGTTCGTCACAAAGTCTGACTTATTTTGTTTTACCTTTCAGTTTGTAAACCGACAGTTCATTCCAGAAAACACTTACAGCGGCAGTGAGAAGGAGCTGGGCGACGAGTGGAGCGGAGAACCAGAGGTAAGCTGCAAGGCCTCCAACCGCTGGGGGACACAGACCACCTCCATCCATCCTCTAGAATTGGGGGCCCACACACACTGAGATCTACCCTCCAAATTATTTACGTTATTACGTTGCTTCCAAAACTGAAGAAGCCAAAACACACATTAACGTTTTTTTATCTGAGTTTGTTTTGATGATTTAACTGAATCAGCCGGGAATGCATCGGGCACAGGAGCTGATGACACGTTCATCAGTCATAATGGGACAGTATTTAGACTCACTGATCTTCAAGTAGGAAAAGCCTGACTCCTAGAAATAGATGAAGCAGTGGGAATAAATATAAACAGAGCAGGTACGTATCGATCAGAGATCAGAGAGGTTCTAGTGAAAACATCAATCTGAGCCGATCGGCTGTCAGGCACGTGTTAAGACTCCATTTCCCATCATGCCTTTGGTGTTTGTAGTCCATGTAGGCGAAAAGATGGTGAAAAGCAACTGTGCAGCCTGGCTCAAAACCTAGGTCCGTCTGGCTCTTAAGAGATGACATCAGAGCAAGTCAGCGGCTTCTCAAACTTGCGTTTGAGATACGATCTCTGCTTGAGATACGATCTCTGCTCGTCTCGAACAAACCTGTTTTTTATGTCATGCCGATCGACGTAACGAGCCCCCCTGCTGTAGACCACCTTCTTCACATCCTGTGGGCGAGGGCACTGTATTATCCGCACTACAAAACGTACCAACAGTGCGCCTTGTACGTGGATCAATATTGGTTAATTATGGCTACCGTAGTCGGGAGGCATCACGAATCAAGAAAACATTTATTTGTCCCTCAAATGGGAAATTTCAGTACGCAGCAGCATGGGCACAGAAAGAAAAAAACATCCCGACAAGTATGTGCAAATAAAATAAAAATAAAGTTAAAATAAAGGATAAAAACATGCATTTAAAGTGAGCTTTTGCGTCGTCAGTAAAGGTATGGTTGGAATTCCAGTCACTTGACTTGCGTCTATCTGAAAACCCCAAATTGTCTCCTTTCAAACGACACATTTAGAATCAGAATGCTTTTATTGCCATGGTCAATGAAGAGGATCACAGACGAGGAACTTTCTATGGTACAGGTATGCAAAAAAATAAAAATAATTTTAACAAAACTAAGAGTGCTCAGAAAGAAAAAGAAAAGTAGTGCAATGTCATAGAAAATAATAGAAAATAATAAAGATAGTAAAGTGACAAGAGCGAGGTGACCAAGTGATGAGCGGGTTATAAAGCATTCATTAGTCCTACGGCAGAAGGGAAGAAGCTGTTTTTGTGGCGGGACGTTCTGGTCCGAACGGACCGGAGCCTCCTGCCCGAGGGGAGTCGCTCAAAAAGTCCATGTCCAGGGTGGGAAGGGTCAGCTGCTATCCGACCTGCACGCCCCCGAGTCCTGGAGACGTACAGGTCTTCGAGAGATGAAAGGCTGCAGCCGATCACCTTCTCTGCGGAGCGCACAATGCGCTGCAGTCTATGTTTGTCCCTGGCTGTGGCTCCAGTGTACCACACGGTGATGGAGGAGGTGAGGATGGACTTAATCTGGGCGGGCAGCTTGGCTTTCTTCATCCTCTGCTTGGCCTTTTTGATCAGGGAGCTGATGGACGGCTCCCACTTTAGGTCCTGTGTGATGGTAGTGCCGAGGAAGCGGAAAGAGTCTACAGTGGTGATGGGGGAGTCTGTCAGTGCAAAGGGGGGAAATCGGGACTAAAACAAAGACTAAACAAGAGTTTCCAAGGGAACGAAACCAGGTACCGGATGCTGAACGCATCATCAGACGCTGATCTTAGCGCCTTATAATACAGAGCGAATAAAATATCCTCCTGATAAAAAGATGGGGACATTTTTAATAAGGTCATCAGTTTGGACTTTGATCAAAACTCTTTATCACTGATCCAAAAAAAACCCCAATGTGTTCCACTTGATAAATTAATTCTGAAATGATGCGTAAAACACATTCTTTCTTCTACATATCTCCTCCGTGTGCAGATCGTTAGTGCCTTGCAGCAGCAGCCCGTGCTGCCCACAGCGCCTCCTGTTGCCCTGGACACGCACCCATTGAATCCAGAGTCTCCGGCTCCGCCTGCTGACCCCCTGGTCCGTAAGCAGGTGGTGCAGGACCTGATGGCACAGATGCAGGGAACATACAACTTCATGCAGGTGAGAGGGTTACCTCCTATAGATGAACTGATTTCACTGCTGGCTTGATGCTCTGGTTGGGAGGTTTAGTTTCATTCATTTTTTGAACCGTCCATCCCTTACGGGGTGCCTTGGGGTGCTGGAGCCTATCCTGGATTAAAGGGGAAAGGCAGGAATGGGTCGCTAGTCTGTAGTGAGGGCCACACACACAGACAACCATCCACACACACACACACACTCATTCCAAGGGGTGATTTCATAGCAGCCAGTCAACCTAACAAGTATGATTTTGGAGGAAACCAGAGAAAACCCACACATACACACGGAGAACATGCAAACTCTACACAGAAAGACCAGTGTTTCTAGCCTCGTCTCCACCCGGGACTATAAACCCTTGACCTTCTTGTTGTGAGGCCCCTTTGCAGCCGAGGTTAAGTAGAGAACGTGGCCGATGCTTATCGGTGCGAGTAGACAAAGAGTGCCCAGATCTTTTCAGCCTACCAGCTTCTTTCACAACGACCAAGATGAAGTGATTTTTGTACAAACATAATCCAGACCTGTAGTTGCCACGTTGGAGTTAAACGTCCATGTTTTTCCTCAGGACTCCATGTTGGAGTTTGACGGAGCGCCCATGGACCCCGCCATCGTATCGGCCCAGCCCATGAAACCCTCCCAGAACATGGACGTACCTCAGATGGTTTGTCCTCCAGGTGAGTCGGAGGAGACGCTCCTTTAATCTGAAACGTGTGTTTAACTGAAGTTTTCCTGTTTCAGTTCATCCTGAGTCGCGGCTAACGCAGCCCAGCTCTGTTCCTGTCCAACCTGAGCCTACACAAGTACGTCTGACACACACGGAGAACGTAAACACCTGCTTTTAGGAAATTACTAAAGATTATCTTTTCTTTTTTAAACGCAGGTTC
The DNA here is from genome assembly GCA_902685375.1 of Neostethus bicornis. Lineage (NCBI taxonomy): Eukaryota > Metazoa > Chordata > Actinopteri > Atheriniformes > Phallostethidae > Neostethus > Neostethus bicornis. Next base: position 32,126,701 of record LR738544.1, read on the forward strand.
CCATGGTTTCTCCAACGCCACCTCCCATGTACCAAAACGCACACACACCAGACCCTCGCCCTCCAACAGAGCCCATAGACCCCATTCAGGTAAGCTCGGCCTGCTCCACGACTCCGTTTCCACCAGATGGCTGCCGGCTTTAAACATTCCCGTGCAAGCGTAGGTCGTTGTTTGTGACTGACATGTTGTTTCCTTCTGCAGCAGAGTGCCTTACCATCCGAGCCGCAGGTTTTTCAGCCTCACAGCGGTGGCATCAATGTCAACGCAGCTCCATTCCAGTCGATGCAGACAGTAAGGCTGCGATGACACTCACTTCCTGTTTCTCAGCGTCTCTTCAAAATAAAATGGAAGCTTTTAAAAGGGCTTCCAGCTGCCTCTTCTGATTGGCTGTCTGCGCGGCATTAATGTCACCTGCTTCCTTTTCTGAGGGCCCGGCTTTGTGCGGGACGTTTCTACTTCTGTGTGTGTGTGTGTGTGTAACATGGCAGCCTATCAGCTACATTGTGTTGTGGTGTCTATTCCTCAGGTGTTTAATCTAAACGCTCCGGTGCCGCCGGCTAACGAAGCGGAGGCCATGAGCCAGGCCGGTCAGTACCAGGGCAGCTACAGCCCGGGCTTCAGCGCTCCTGTGGAGCAGACGGAGCAGCTCCAGTCTGGTGGGTTCATTTCCGGTTCATCCAACCTTTTCTAAACCTCTCAAAACGTCTGACCCGACCATCTCTCCTCAGTAGTTGGTGCCTTTCACTCTGCGGAGCAGCCGGTGGGCCATCAGCAGGGTTCATCGCAGAACTTCAGCAGACAGTCTCAGTCTTACTACAACAGCCGGGGCATGCCTCGGAGCGGACCCCGCAACTCCAGGGGGATGATGAACGGCTACCGAGGCGCTTCCAACGGTTTCAGAGGTCAGCTCCCCCCGGCTGAAGGCTGGCTTGTAAATCTGTGGTTGCAAGATCCTCATAACCGAATCAGTTTATCTAAAGCTGGTACTGAGTAACTGTAGAGTTTGATTAAAATTTAGCACAGTATTAAACTTACTTAATTGTAAGGTGGCATTGCGTTGCAGTGGTTAGCATTATGGGTGGTGCCCGGCTACCCCGGCGTCTCTCTCGTACCTTCTCTGCTCGAGCTTACCCTGGCGGTCGTTAGAAAAACGGATCTAGCCACAACCAGCAGGGTTTAAAGTGTGTGGAAAAAAGTCGCGGATTATACACCAGAATTTACGGTAACACATTTTTGATTACGTTCAGAGTCGTGGGGGCAACAGCCTCAGAATGGAAACCCAGACTTCTCTCACCCCAGCTGCATCCTCCAGCTCACCCAGGAGGATCCTGTGGTGTTCCCTGTCCAGCTGTGAGACATAGTCTCTCCAGCAGGTCCAGGGTCTGCCTCTGGGTCTCCTCCTGGTGGGACATGCCCAGAACATCTCACCAACAAGACACTCAGCAGGCATCCTGACCAAATGCCCAAACCACCCCATCTGACTTCGCCCAACCCGGAGGAGCTTCGGCTCTACTCCAAGTTCCTCCCGGATGGCAGAGCTCCTCCCTCTATCTCTGAGTGAGAGCCCAGCCACCCTGCAGAGGAAGATCATTTCAGCTGCTTGTATCTGTGGTCTCGTTCTTTCGGTCACCACCCACAGCTGGCGACGCTGCGAGTGGTGACCGACTGCTTCAACTTAAAGCGTTTATTATTAAAAAAGAAGAGGTGTCGCAGGGAATGATAAAACTTGTTTGTTTGTTTGTAGGTGGCTACGAAGGCTACCGCCCACCTTTCAACAACACTCCCAACTCTGGATACGGACAGAGCCAGTACAGCGCACCCCGGGACTATTCCAATGGAAACTTTCAGCGGGTATTCTTCTGATGCCAACATGCTAATCCTGTTCTTTCCTCTGATCCGATGCTGCTCCCGTGTTTCGTCTTTTGAGTTAAAGATAACAACTAAGATCCTTTTCATCGTGTAAATACGTGCACTACGGAGTTGGTTTTCTTGAACGCACTCATGATCTATTTGTCCTTAAAAATATTAACCTTTCCTGATTATTTTTTAAAGTACTGTAACATATCCATCTAACCCTATCTCCTGCATCCTCTTCGGTCACACCAACTATCTTCATGTCTTCCTTCACTGTATCCATGAACCTCCTCTTTGGTCTTCCTCTAGTCCTCTTTCCTGGTGGTTCCAAACCCAGCATCCTTCTTCTGATGTACTCTCTCTCTCTCCTCTGCACATGTCCAAACCATCTCAGTCTGACCTCTCTGACTTTAAAACCTCTAACATGTGCTGTTCCTCTGATCCTGTCCATCCTGGTCACTCCCAGAGAGATCCTCAGCATCTTCATCTCTGATACAAACATCTCTGTTTCCTGTCTTTTCCTCAGTGACACTATCTCTAGACCAATCAGCATGGCCGCTCTCACCACACTGTCTTCTAGACCAATCAGCATGGCCGCTCTCACCACACTGTCTCTAGACCAATCAAGCACGGCCGCTCTCACCACACTGTTTCTAGACCAATCAGCATGGCCGCTCTCACCACACTGTCTCTAGACCAATCAGCATGGCCGCTCTCACCATGGTTTCCCTTTCATTTTATCTGAAATGAAAGTGTACAAGTCTCAACCAATCATTACCATGTAATTTGCTAAAAGTCTTTACATCTAAAACGACTGTTTATGGTCTGAGAGGTTTCTGGTTATTTTATTTCTACCAAATGTTTGTAAAAGTTTTAATGTGACTGTTTCAGAAGTTAAACTTTAATCAAATTCAAACTTCAGTCTGGACAGGTTTTAGAAATCAGCAGGTTTAATGTGGTCGTTTCTACGTGTTGATCTGTACTCGTTGTTTCCTCATCATTGGTATTCGGTGTCTCACCACTCGTACTCTCGCCTTGTCGTATCAGTAAATAACCATCGATGGATTTTAATACTAGATTTCTCAAAAATAAACCTGCCTTTAATAGATTGTTGGATTTTCGTGACCATCAGGGACACCGTACCTAAAGACACAGTCCCAGTTAAGTTTAAAAAATCCCCACAGGCGGTAGCTTCTGTTCATCAACATGGCAGCCGTTGTGGGTATCGCTGCCACGTCGGTCCCCTTCTTCTCCACAGTGTGACTCACTGGGATGTCGGAAGTGACCGGCACTTTCCTCTCGTTCTATCGGTGATCCACTGCTCTAGTCTTTCCTCCACTCGTTCTATCGATGATCCACTGCTCTAGTCTTTCCTCCATTCGTTCTATCGATGATCCACTGCTCTAGTCTTTCCTCCACTCGTTCTATCGATGATCCACTGCTCTAGTCTTTCCTCCACTCGTTCTATCGATGATCCACTGCTCTAGTCTTTCCTCCACTCGTTCTATCGATGATCCACTGCTCTAGTCTTTCCTCCACTCGTTCTATCGATGATCCACTGCTCTAGTCTTTCCTCCACTCGTTCTATCGATGATCCACTGCTCTAGTCTTTCCTCCACTCGTTCTATCAATGATCCACTGCTCTTGTCTTTCCTTCACTCGTACTATCGATGATCCACTGCTCTAGTCTTTCCTCCACTCGTTCTATCAATGATCCACTGCTCTAGTCTTTCCTCCACTCGTTTTTTACTCATATAATAATTCTATTGTTTATTTTCTGTTTGATTTTGATGAATGAATAAACTAAAGTAAGATGCTTTTTTTTTTTTGGCTGCAGGACGGGTACCAGCAGAACTACAAGCGTGGCACCGGCCAGGGACCTAGAGGCGTGTCCAGAAGCAGCACCCAGGCCATGAGATCCTGATCCATCATCACAATGACTGACTCAAAAAATAAAAACACTGAAAATTTTAATTCATACCACCCCGTTCCCCCGCACCCCCGTTGCCTCAGAGAGCCATCAATCGGTTAGTCTCCAGGTAATCCGTAAATCCGGACGCCAACTGGTTTGTTCATAAATTATTTTTCTTTAATAAGCTGCTGGTACAGATTTACGGTCTTTCCTCTTCGGTTCAATCAGTTTGACAAAACCTTGTTTTGTTTGTCAATGTCGCTACAAAAGATCCAATAAAGTTGTGTTGCTTACCGGCGTCTGTTGTTTGGGTGAGGGGGGGGTTCACTCATCTGGGTCACCATGGTTACAATGTAACCATGATTCATGCGGTGAATAGAATATACTTTATTGATCCCTGCTGCAGTGTAAACACCTCGATGCCCCCCATCCCTGTCCACTGGTGTTCCAATAGGGTCACACCCAAAAGCTGGAGTCCGGAATGGATCCAAAAAGCCAGGTCGCAGAGAAGAACACCAAACTGGTCTCTCTGTATTTCACTGGGTCCCAGTGAGCGCCTCCGGTTCCTCAAGCGAGCAACCGGACGTTTCCATGGAAACCACAAAAACACAGGAAGCACCTCTTCTAGACCGTCTCCTTCTCAAGAGGGATCTGAAGTGGTGCAGATCTGGAGTCAGTGACATGCTACGACCAGGCCAAGAAGAACAGAGAGATCCAGCACGAGGCCTCAAAGACCTGGAAACACTAGAGAAGTCAGTCTACCACTGCTCCCCCCATGACTCGTACCCCTATCACATTTACAGTGAGTGTGGAAGGAGCTGCAGATCTCTCATCGGCTTATTCAGCCACAGCTAACGCTGCATACAGGTCCAGACTTTATTGTTTCCATGGAGACAGAAGAATGGCATTAATTAATAACACATTCATAAAATAAAGTTAAAAATGAATGTTTGTTAAATCTAGCTTTTAAAACGTTTTTAAAATAAATATTTCAAAGTAAAAGTGAAACTTCAACAAAATTTATTAAAAAACTTGAAAATTAAAAACAAATAAACAAGTTTGAAAATGAAAAAAAAAAAAATTCCAATAAATTGAGAAAAAACTTTTAAAGTTTAACTTTTTACGTCAGAGTTTAAGATTTTAAACGTAAGAATATTTAAAACAATAATTTTAGAGAAAAAAAAGTTTGTAAAACAAACATCTTTAAACCACGTGTTAAATTAAAAGGAAATGGAGTCGCAGGATGATGACGTCACAAGAAGGGGTCCTTCGTGGATCCCACGTGAGTTTTTTTTTTATCAACAGCGTGGATTCAGTTGCAGCTTCCTGTTTGATTTATTTATGAATTAAAAACCAGGTTTATTCTGGATTAAATTCACTAAAACAAGGTAAATAAACATTTTTATTCTTTTCTTTTTTAGACTTTATTTACGGGTTATTTTCTCTGCAGGTAACCATGGCAACTGTTCGGAAGAAAGTGGACAACAGAATCAGGGTTCAGATCGAGAATGGAGTCTCTCTGCAGCACAGGACCATGTTTGTGGTGGTGGGAGACCGAGGGAGAGACCAGGTGGGTCCTACTGTTACCATGGAAACACAGGGGGTCTCTACAGGAACACATGTGCGTGCCAAATAGGAACAAGTTCATTCAGGTTCTGGATCGTTTAGCCCAGTCGGGGTCGCAGGGAGCCTATCCCAGCTGAGTACAGGCATTAGGCAGGGTGCACCCCAAACAGGTCGCAAGTCTGTAGAAGGAAAACACACACACATTTACACACAGACCAGATCCAGACTGACCATCACCAACCAACCAATCACGTTCCAGCTAGAATAGGCTATGTCCGTCCCACTGTGACACCATCTGAGGTTCCAGTGGTCTCCAATCCAAGTAGAGCCCAGACCCAGCCTGCTTAGCTTCTGAGGTCTGACAGGATCAGGTATTGACAGGCTGGTATGGCCCCAATTGGGTGGGCACCGATACCAAATTATTGATTCTGTTTTAGTGTAAAAACAAGTAGAAGAAAACAAACAATGTGAATGTAACTAAGGCTTTTATTTTGAATAAATTTCAAACTAAATATCGTCCCAAACTCCTTTATTTCAATCGTTTTAATTAGTTTTACGTGTATGTGGGTAATTTATCAAAAATAATGAGACAACGCTGAGTGCTGCTTCCGAAACAGAGAGTGAGAGACAGACCGTCTCTTCGCCATGTGCATGAGTAATGATAGGCAGCACCGGCTCCGGTTGATTGCCCACTGGGCTCGAGTGTAGGGCAATAGTTGTCCGTCTTGTCTAGGGAGGGGATACCGGTACTGTTTGGGACCGGTGCCATGGGAGCAATAACGGTATCGTTGGAGAGGCGGGGCAAGAGAGCTAACATGGAATGAGCTCCTTCTTTTTTTGTTTACCTTTAATTAACTGATTATAAACTCTGCCAGAGGGCTTTGCGTTTGGGCGTCCATAACGGCGAGTGAATTGGTTTAAATCTGGATGGCGTCGTTACCCTCACCGTGTCCAGCCTCCACGTCCCTAACCCTGCCTCCATGCTCCTCCACAGGTGGTCATCCTCCACCACATGCTGTCTAAAGCCGCGGTCAGGGCGCGGCCCTCCGTTCTCTGGTGTTATAAGAAGGACCTTGGATTCAGCAGGTAAGCTATTCCTGGAGGGAGGGTCGCCCGGTCGACGAGGGTCCAACTTAAAAGTATTTCTGAAACAGCAACCGTAAGAAACGCATGAGGCAGCTGCAGAAGAAGATCAAAACGGGCACGTTGAACCTGAACCAGGACGACCCGTTTGAGCTCTTCATCGCCGCCACAAACATCCGGTACTGCTACTACAACGAGACGCACAAGATCCTGGGAAACACGTACGGCATGTGTGTGCTACAGGTGAGCCGTCGTCTGAGTGGAACCCTCTCTGGTCTCTGATTGGATTAAACCACCATGTTTAGAAACCACGTCCTTCTAAAATCAACATTCTATTTGTGCAAAAACAAAACTTATTTATTCATAGAACCAATGAATGAGATGAAAAAGATCTGTTTCTGCTTTCTTCCTCTAGTGTTAGCACAGCGTTGTGCGATGTCACATTCGATACATAAAGTGGTGGATGAAGGAATCACTTTAAAAAAAAAAAAAACAATAAAAAAATCTACTTAAGTAAAAGTACTAAAGTAATTGGTGTAAATTTTACTTTTTAAGTAAAAAGTAAAAGTATTCAACCATAATGTAAATGTTATTTTTTGTGCTGTAGGGTCACAAATAAATACTCTGCAGGGACGTGACTCCTCTCTCCCGCCTCTTTTGGTCCACAAAAAAAAAAAAAAGAAGAAAGGAAAGGGGACAAGTCAGGCTATCCCCTTAAAGGGCCAGCAAATGGGCACCAAAATGGAGGAAAATGAGACTTATTTTTTAAGATGTTTTGGGGAAGGGGAGGCCCCCAGTCACTGTATATCGGCTTTGTCAATGACCTCACGCCCCCCCCTTTAGAAAATTCTAGCTCCGCCCCTGCTCTGTGTAATGATGGCTAAACTTTTTATTTAGAAGTAAACACAACGAACAACAATCTTCTGACTCTTTTATTTGATTTAGTTTTTTGGCGCTGAGTTAATGCGGAAAATGTTCACTCTGGATTCTGATTGGTCCTCGATTCATTACTTCTTCTCCGATCAACTGCTTCTTTTGATTTTGGCAATGCGGCTTCATGTGTATTTTTTAAATTCCTGAACAAAAATGTAACAAAAAATGTAAAACACACTTTTAAAAAGTAGCGAAGTAAAAGTACAGATTTTTGCTCTAAAAATGTAGTGAAGTAAAAGTAAAAGTACCGGTCTTAAATTTTACTTAAGTAAAGTACAGATACACAATTTTTTTACTTAAGTACAGTAACGAAGTACATTTACTTCGTTACGTTCCACCACTGGGTACATACAGTGTAGGCCAAGAGTGTCCAACCTTTTGGGGACACTCGCTGAGATCTACCAGTCCAGTATCAACGTCACGCACACACACGCACATGCACACACAGTGCTTTGGAAGGGGAGGGTCAGAGCAGCACCGTGCACTGTTCATTGAGAACAAACTTAACAACGTGCTTTCACGTCACAGACTCCAAAAACCTCCAATGAAACTAGAAAAAGATGCTAGATTGACATTTTTTTTTTAAAAACAAAGAGTCTCTAGATCTGGGGTGTCAAAGTCCGGTCCTGGAGGGTCGGTGTCCTGAAGGTTTTTATTGTGTTCCTGCTTCAAAACACCGGATGCACAGAAAGGGAATCAACAACCAATCAGATGTGGCACACTGACTCGTTAACCTGGATCAGGTGTAGATGTAAGAACACATGGGGAACCTGCAGGACACCGACCCTTTGACACCTGTGCTCGAGAATGTTTGAATACTTGCTAAAAATAGCGTCAACTTGGGACGGTCGACCTGGGATCAGCCCGTCGATGGCAGTAGACTGCCATCGACGGGCTGGGCATCCCCGACTCTTCAAACTGAAACAGATTGATTACCAATCAGCCGATCAGACCCTCGGACTTTAACCTTCTCGTTTACCACCATGAAGGACTTTGAAGCTCTGACTCCGAACCTGTTGGCGAGGACAGTAGAGACGGTGGAAGGGGGCGGGCTGGTGATCCTCCTGCTGCGGACCATGAACTCTCTGAAGCAGCTCTACACCATGACCATGGTAAGCCCGCTCACTCTCACGACTTCACCAGTCGAAGCTTGACGAACCGTCTCCCTGCAGGACGTGCACGCTCGCTACCGGACGGAGGCTCATCAGGACGTGGTTGGCAGATTCAATGAAAGGTTGGTATTTAGAGCTGTTTCATTTCTGAGAAGCCGCCTGGCACGGAACGTGACTGACTGTCAGTAGTCCTTCGACCCGGTCGGGCAAAGCGGGAATGGTTTCTGTTTGTTAGGAAGACATTTTTTTTCCCAGGTTCATCCTCTCACTGGCATCCTGTAAGAACTGCGTTGTCATTGACGACCAGCTGAACATCCTGCCCATCTCCAGCCACATGGCCAACATCAAGCCGCTGCCTCCGAAAACACAGGTTCATTAAAACCAGTCAAACATCGTTAAAAGGTCTGAGTTTATTTTTTACTGACGGATTCTTCTGCCCGCAGGAGGAGGGTCTGTCTCCACGGGAACAGGAGCTGAAGGACCTGAAGGAGTCGCTGCAGGACACGCAGCCTGTGGGAGTGTTAGTGGATTCCTGCAGGACGATGGACCAGGTCAGAACCACGTCACACGCTGGCACCAAAATCTGAGCGTACACACTAAACAATTTATAGAGATGTGTGAGAAAGTGGAGTTTAACTTTCAGCATGGTAACCATGGTAACCACGATCTACGTTCCTACCCTCACCATGGTAACCGGGATCTACGTTCCTACCCTCACCATGGTAACCAGGATCTATGTTCCTACCCTCACCATGGTAACCAGGATCTATGTTTCTACCCTCACCATGGTACCCAGGATCTATGTTTCTACCCTCACCATGGTAACCAGGATCTATGTTCCTACCCTCACCACGGTAACCAGGATCTATGTTTCTACCCTCACCATGGTAACCAGGATCTACATTCTTACCCTCACCATGGTAACCAGGATCTATGTTTCTACCCTCACCATGGTAACCAGGATCTATGTTCCTACCCTCACCACGGTAACCAGGATCTATGTTTCTACCCTCACCACGGTAACCAGGATCTATGTTTCTACCCTCACCATGGTAACCAGGATCTATGTTTCTACCCTCACCACGGTAACCAGTATCTATGTTCCTACCCTCACCACGGTAACCAGTATCTATGTTCCTACCCTCACCATGGTAACCAGGATCTACGTTTTTACCCTCACCATGGTAACCAGGATCTATGTTTCTACCCTCACCATGGTAACCAGGATCTACATTCCTACCCTCACCATGGTAACCAGTATCTATGTTCCTACCCTCACCACGGTAACCAGTATCTATGTTCCTACCCTCACCATGGTAACCAGTATCTATGTTCCTACCCTCACCATGGTAACCAGGATCTACGTTTTTACCCTCACGATGGTAACCAGGATCTATGTTCCTACCCTCACCATGGTAACCAGGATCTACGTTCCTACCCTCACCACGGTAACCAGGATCTACACCTACCCTCACCGTGGTAACCAGATCTACATTCCTACCCTCACCATGTTAACCAGGATCTATGTTCCTACCCTCACCATGGTAACCAGGATCTATGTTCTTACCCTCACCATGGTAACGAGGATCCAAGTTCCTACCCTCACCACGGTAACCAGTATCTATGTTCCTACCCTCACCATGGTAACCAGGATCTACGTTCCTACCCTCACCACGGTAACCAGGATCTACACCTACCCTCACCGTGGTAACCAGGATCTACATTCCTACCCTCACCATGGTAACCAGGATCTATGTTCCTACCCTCACCATGGTAACCAGGATCTACATTCCTACCCTCACCATGGTAACCAGGATCTATGTTCCTACCCTCACCATGGTAACCAGGATCTACATTCCTACCCTCACCATGGTAACCAGGATCTATGTTCCTACCCTCACCATGGTAACCAGGATCTACATTCCTACCCTCACCATGGTAACCAGGATCTATGTTCCTACCCTCACCATGGTAACCAGGATCTACATTCCTACCCTCACCACGGTAACCAGTATCTATGTTCCTACCCTCACCATGGTAACCGGGATCTATGTTCCTACCCTCACCATGGTAACCAGGATCTATGTTCCTACCCTCACCGTGGTAACCAGGATCTACATTCCTACCCTCACCATGGTAACCAGGATCTACGTTCCTACCATCACCGTGGTAACCAGGATCTACGTTCCGAGGCGTGGTCGGGGTGGGAGGAGATTAATCACAGGAGTCATTTCTAAAGTTTAAGTTGATGATGTCATGATGTTTAATTTGATCTCACACCTTAAGATTTACACCCATCTTTATTGGCGTCATTTGGGTGGCACCGGGTAACCATTAAACCTCGGTATTCTGCAGGCGACGGCGGTGCTGAAGTTCATCGAAGCCATTTCAGAGAAGACGCTGAGGAGCACGGTGGCCGTGACGGCGGCTCGTGGACGAGGAAAGTCCGCCGCCATGGGACTGGCGGTGGCCGGGGCGGTAGCGTTTGGGTACGGAGAGGTTTTTACCCGCTCACACGGTTCCTGTTTGATGCCAGTAACACTCTGCTTCTGCCCACACAGGTACTCGAACATCTTCGTGACCTCACCGAGTCCAGACAACCTGCAGACCATGTTCCAGTTCATCTTTAAAGGCTTCGATGCTCTGCAGTACCAGGTGAGAGGGGCATAAATACGTTTTAAAGACCAAATCAGAGACCATGGTCCTCACCTGGAACGGGGTGGAGTGCCCCCTGCAGGTCACGAACATGGTCCTGACCCAAGGGGAGGAGTTTAAGTATCTTAGGGTCTCATTCATTAGTAGGTGAAGAATCGAGCGGGAGATCTACACACGGATCGGTGCAGCGTCTACAATAATTAGGACGCTGCATTGGTCCGTCATTGTGAAGTAAGAGTTGAGCCGAAAAGCAAAGCTGGGTGGGCGGGCTCTCAGTCAGATAGAGGGAGGAGCTCTGCCATGCGGGAGGTGGTCGGAGTATAACCGTTGCTCTTAGTAACCAGGATCTAGGTTCCTACCCTCATCATGGTAACCAGGATCTACGTTCCTATCCTCACCATGGTAACCAGGATCTACGTTCCTACCCTCACCATGGTAACCAGGATCTACGTTCCTATCCTCACCATGGTAACCAGGATCTACATTCCTACCCTCACCATGGTAACCAGGATCTACGTTCCTACCCTCATCATGGTAACCAGGATCTAGGTTCCCACCATCACCATGGTAACCAGGCTCTACGTTCCTACCCTCACCATGGTAACCAGGACCTACGTTCCTACCCTCACCATGGTAACCAGGATCTACGTTCCCACCATCACCATGGTAACCAGGATCTATGTTCCTACCCTCACCATGGTAACCAGGATCTACATTCCTACCCTCACCATGGTAACCAGGATCTACGTTCCTACCCTCACCGTGGTAACCAGGATCTACGACCCTTCCCTCACCATGGTAACCAGGATCTACATTCCTACCCTCACCATGGTAACCAGGGTCTACGTTCCTACCCTCACCGTGGTAACCAGGATCTACATTCCTACCCTCACCATGGTAACCAGGAAATGATCTTCCTCTGCAGGGTGGCCGGGCTCTCGCTCAGAGAAAGAGGGTGGAGCTCTGCCATCTGGGAGGACATTAGAGTAGAGCCGTTGCTCCTCCGGGTCAAGAGAAACCAGATGGGGTGGTTCGGGTATCTGGTTAGGATGCCTCCCTCGCTGGTGAGGTGTTCCGTCCCACCGGGAGGAGACCCAGAGGCAGAGCCCAGACCTGCTGAGAGACTATGTCTCACAGCTGGGCAGGGAACACCTCAGGATCCTTCCGGGTGAGCTGGAGGATGCAGCTGGGATGAGAGAAGCCTGGGCTTCCCGTCTGAGGCTGTTGCCCCCGACGACCCAGCCCCGGATGAGCGTGATGTCAGCATGACTGGTTTTCTTTCAGGAACATCTGGATTATGAGATCATCCAGTCGTTGAACCCTGAGTTTAACAAAGCCGTCATCCGGGTGAACGTCTTCAAGGAACATCGTCAGACCATTCAGGTACCAGATTATCCTCCACCTTTGTCAGACGGTGGGGTTTGGGGTTTAATCCCGTTGCTATGGTTACAGTACATCCATCCCGGCGACGCGGTGAAGCTGGGCCAGGCCGAGCTGCTGGTCATCGACGAAGCGGCCGCCATCCCTCTGCCTCTGGTCAAGAAGCTGCTGGGTCCGTACCTAGTCTTCATGGCTTCCACCATTAACGGGTTTGTGATGCTTACGCACACACACACACACGTGCACGTTCTCCGCTGAGGGTTCTCCGTCCCGTTGCAGGTACGAAGGAACCGGGCGTTCTCTCTCGCTCAAACTGATCCAGCAGCTCAGGCAGCAAAGCGCCGAAAGCCAGCAGAACCTCACAGCGGATAACCGAGGGACCACCACCGCCAGGCTGTCAGCAGGTAGGGGTCTCGTTGTGTCCGCACCGAGAGGTCTCGTTTAGACACCGAAATATGAGCGTACGCAGACCTCCACACACACTGAGGGGTCTGTACAGATGTGGGAGGGTGGGGACTTTAACTTTGAGTTAATCACACACACTCATTCCCAGGGGCAGCCCCTCACTGAGCCATCCTTCCTTATGGAGGTGTGGTTGGGGCGGGATGGAGATCAAATTGTTTATATTTGAGATGTGACCCTGAATGATCGTGACCTCCTCATGTGTCTCCATTTCCTCCCTCAGCTCGCTCCCTACAGGAAGTGTCCCTGCAGGAGTCCATCCGTTACGCCCCCGGTGACCCAGTGGAAGCCTGGCTAAATGAGCTGCTGTGTCTGGACTGCCTGAGCCTGCCCCGCCTCGTGTCCGGCTGCCCCCTCCCTCACTCCTGCGACTTGTATCCTTCCTGTGTGTACCCCTCCCTCTCTTACCTCCAGCGGCGTCGTCCTTGACCCCGCCTGTACAGATACTATGTGAACAGAGACACGTTGTTCTGCTACCATAAAGCGTCGGAGCTGTTCCTGCAGAGGCTGATGGCGCTCTACGTGGCATCGCACTACAAGGTGGTACACACCTACACACACCCGCAAAATCATGGTTGGATGGTGTGTGTGATTGGTTGGTGATGATCAGTCTGGATCTGGTGTGTGTGTGATTGGTTGGTGATGATCAGTCTGGATCTGGTGTGTGTGTGATTGGTTGGTGATGGTCAGTCTGGATCTGGTGTGTGTATGATTGGTTGGTGTTGGTCAATCTGGATCTGGTGTGTGTGTGATTGGTTGGTGATGGTCAGTCTGGATCTGGTGTGTGTGATTGGTTGGTGTTGGTCAGTCTGGATCTGGTGTGTGTGATTGGTTGGTGATGGTCAGTCTGGATCTGGTGTGTGTGTGATTGGTTGGTGATGATCAGTCTGGATCTGGTGTGTGTGTGATTGGTTGGTGATGATCAGTCTGGATCTGGTGTGTGTGTGATTGGTTGGTGATGGTCAGTCTGGATCTGGTGTGTGTGTGATTGGTTGGTGTTGGTCAGTCTGGATCTGGTGTGTGTGATTGGTTGGTGATGATCAGTCTGGATCTGGTGTGTGTGTGATTGGTTGGTGATGGTCAGTCTGGATCTGGTGTGTGTGATTGGTTGGTGATGATCAGTCTGGATCTGGTGTGTGTGTGATTGGTTGGTGATGATCAGTCTGGATCTGGTGTGTGTGTGATTGGTTGGTGATGATCAGTCTGGATCTGGTGTGTGTGTGATTGGTTGGTGATGATCAGTCTGGATCTGGTGTGTGTGTGATTGGTTGGTGATGATCAGTCTGGATCTGGTGTGTGTATGATTGGTTGGTGATGGTCAGTCTGGATCTGGTGTGTGTGTGATTGGTTGGTGATGGTCAATCTGGATCTGGTGTGTGTGTGATTGGTTGGTGATGGTCAGTCTGGATCTGGTGTGTGTGTGATTGGTTGGTGATGGTCAGTCTGGATCTGGTGTGTGATTGGTTGGTGATGGTCAGTCTGGATCTGGTGTGTGATTGGTTGGTGATGATCAGTCTGGATCTGGTGTGTGTGTGATTGGTTGGTGATGGTCAATCTGGATCTGGTGTGTGTGTGATTGGTTGGTGATGGTCAGTCTGGATCTGGTGTGTGTGTGATTGGTTGGTGATGGTCAATCTGGATCTGGTGTGTGTGTGATTGGTTGGTGACGGTCAGTCTGGATCTGGTGTGTGTGTGATTGGTTGGTGATGATCAGTCTGGATCTGGTGTGTGTGTGATTGGTTGGTGATGGTCAGTCTGGATCTGGTGTGTGTGTGATTGGTTGGTGATGATCAGTCTGGATCTGGTGTGTGTGTGATTGGTTAGTGATGGTCAGTCTGGATCTGGTGTGTGTGTGATTGGTTAGTGATGGTCAGTCTGGATCTGGTGTGTGTGTGATTGGTTAGTGATGGTCAGTCTGGATCTGGTGTGTGTGTGATTGGTTGGTGATGGTCAGTCTGGATCTGGTGTGTGTGTGATTGGTTGGTGATGATCAGTCTGGATCTGGTGTGTGTGTGATTGGTTGGTGATGATCAGTCTGGATCTGGTGTGTGTGTGTGTGTGATTGGTTGGTGATGGTCAGTCTGGATCTGGTGTGTGTGTGATTGGTTGGTGAAGATCACTCTGGATCTGGTGTGTGTGTGATTGGTTGGTGATGGTCAGTCTGGATCTGGTGTGTGTGTGATTGGTTGGTGATGGTCAGTCTGGATCTGGTGTGTGTGATTGGTTGGTGATGGTCAGTCTGGATCTGGTGTGTGTGTGATTGGTTGGTGATGGTCAGTCTGGATCTGGTGTGTGTGTGATTGGTTAGTGATGGTCAGTCTGGATCTGGTGTGTGTGTGATTGGTTGGTGATGGTCAGTCTGGATCTGGTGTGTGTGTGATTGGTTGGTGATGATCAGTCTGGATCTGGTGTGTGTGTGATTGGTTGGTGATGGTCAGTCTGGATCTGGTGTGTGTGTGATTGGTTAGTGATGGTCAGTCTGGATCTGGTGTGTGTGTGATTGGTTGGTGATGGTCAGTCTGGATCTGGTGTGTGTGATTGGTTAGTGATGGTCAGTCTGGATCCGGTGTGTGTGATTGGTTGGTGATGGTCAGTCTGGATCTGGTGTGTGTGATTGGTTAGTGATGGTCAGTCTGGATCCGGTGTGTGTGATTGGTTGGTGATGGTCAGTCTGGATCCGGTGTGTGTGATTGGTTGGTGATGGTCAGTCTGGATCCGGTGTGTGTGATTGGTTGGTGATGGTCAGTCTGGATCTGGTGTGTGTGATTGGTTAGTGATGGTCAGTCTGGATCCGGTGTGTGTGATTGGTTGGTGATGGTCAGTCTGGATCTGGTGTGTGTGATTGGTTAGTGATGGTCAGTCTGGATCCGGTGTGTGTGATTGGTTGGTGATGGTCAGTCTGGATCCGGTGTGTGTGATTGGTTGGTGATGGTCAGTCTGGATCCGGTGTGTGTGTGATTGATTGTTTTTTTTCTTGATTTTTTTTTTAGAATTCTCCGAACGACCTTCAGATGCTCTCCGACGCTCCGGCTCACCACCTCTTCTGCCTCCTGCCGCCGGTTCCTCCCACTCAGAACGCTCTGCCGGAGGTCCTGGCTGTGGTGCAGGTACACACACACACACACACACACACACACACACACACACACACACACACACACACACACACACACACCCATAGCTCCTCACAGCTCACACTGCGTCTCCCTCCAGGTGTGTTTGGAAGGAGAAATCTCCCGTCAGTCCATCCTGAACAGTCTGTCTCGTGGGAAGAAAGCGTCAGGAGACCTGATTCCCTGGACCGTGTCCGAACAGGTACACGTTCCCCTGTAGAACCCTGATCCTCTGAACCTCTAAACCCTGACCCTCTTAACCCTGATCCTCTGCTCCTCCTCCCACAGTTCCAGGATCCAGAGTTCGGCAGCCTGTCGGGAGGCAGAGTGGTTCGCATCGCAGTGAATCCTGATTACCAAGGGGTGAGTGTGTGTGTGTGTCTGTGTGTGTGTGCGTGCGTGCGTGCGTACACGCCTCCAAACTACCCTGCGATGGTCCGAACCCTTCAGAACTTCGTTCTGACGTAAAGCTTCTCCTCCAGATGGGCTACGGGTCGCGGGCTCTCCAGCTGCTACAGATGTACTACGAGGGTAAATTTCCCACCGTGGACGAGAGCGAGGACTCCGCCCCAAACATCATCCCATCAGTCAGCAGCGAGGTAACGCTGAGGAACCAACGGTTCTTCCAGGATTTTACTGCAGGTTTTATTGTTTTGTTTCTAAAACGACTCATTTCTAAAGAAATTTTATGAGCGGTGAGGCTGCACGGTGGCCTCACAGCAAGAAGGTCAGGGGTTTGAGTCCTGGGGTGGGGATGAGACTTTAAACACTGGTCTTTCTGTGTGTAGTTTACATGTTCTCCTGTGTATGTGTGGGTTTTCTCTGGTTTCCTCCAAAAACATACAGGTTAGGTTGATTGGCTGCTATTACATTAGTCCTAGGAGTGTGTGTGTGTGTGTGTGTGTGTGTGTGTGTGTGTGGGTGTGTGTGTGTGGTCAGGTCGTCTCAGTCTCGGCTCTGCCAAGACTGGGTTCAGACATTTTTAAGTCTCAACCCGGAGCCTCGGCTCTGCCAAGACTGCACCGACTCCTTCAGACACGTTGATCTGGTTCTATGAGCTGGTTGCTCATGTAAACACCATGACCAAGCAAAACAAGGACGGGGAGCTAGCCGTTTGGGGTTAGCCATTTGGGAACTAGCCGGGCGAGAAAAAACGCCCCAGCCATCCGACGTAAAACAATGCGGTCTTGATCTGTGGCGAGCTCCTTTGGAGTGCGGCCATCGTTCATCCAGCATACACGTCATGCTCGTCTGGATCAGGATGTCCATGTTGGAGACTCGATCCTGCCAGGTGATGCCTAGGAGACGTCTGACGTTACGAAGGTGGAAGGCGTTTAGTTTCCGCTCTAAGGGGTAAACAGTGTCCCAGCTTCACTGCCCTACAGTAGGGTGCTCATCGCACACGCTCAGTAAGCCTTCATCTTGAGAGTCAGCATGGCGTCGTCCTGCACACGCTCTAGTAGGCGGGTCACACCCGGCTACATGCCCTTCAAGTTTTAAAAGAATCAATGTGATACTTTAAAATCTCCGACTGCGGGCATCTGGTAGAGGTCCGGATCCAAGAAAGAGCTTCAGAACACCTGCTTGGTGGAATGTGGGTTACCGTGGTAACGATGTCTGAAGCTCCAGTGAATCATAAGAAGATCTTAAACGCTCCACATCTTTGACACCGTGTCCCACGCTGTCTGTTGTTCCACCATCTTTCATTCTGCTGCGTAGCTCCTCTAACAGGGATCCAGTGAAGTGAAGCAGGTTGTGTTTCTCTTCCAGGCCGTCAGTCTGCTGGAGGAGGTGATCCGTCCTCGTAAAGAACTTCCTCCTTTACTGCTGAAGCTCAGCGAGAGGCGAGCGGAGCGACTGGACTACCTGGGCGTTTCCTACGGCCTCACCGCTCCGCTGCTAAAGTCGGTAAAACATCCGAGTGTTTTCTGTCCGGACGAGGCGCGGCTAACGGTTTTAAAACTGTTTCAGGTTCTGGAGGAAGGCGGGTTACACTCCGGTCTACCTGCGACAGACTCCGGTCAGTCACTCATGTTTATTTATTTATTCTTTAACAGGAAGTTTAACCTTCAACCGTTTCCAGGTCTGAATGTTTACGAGCAGCAGCGGATCGGTGCAGCGTCAGCAATAACTAGGACGCTGCATCGGTCCGTTGTGGTAAAGAAAGAGCTGAGCTTAAAAGTAAAGCTCTGGATTTACAAGTCAATCTACGTTCCTACCCTCACCATGGTAACCAGGATCTACGTTCCTACCCTCACCATGGTAACCAGGATCTATGTTCCTACCCTCACCATGGTAACCAGGATCTACGTTCCTACCCTCACCATGGTAACCAGGATCTACGTTCCTACCCTCACCATGGTAACCAGGATCTACATTCCTACCCTCACCATGGTAACTAGGATCTTTGTTCCTACCCTCACCATGGTAACCAGGATCTACATTCCTACCCTCACCATGGTAACCAGGATCTACGTTCCTACCCTCACCATGGTAACCAGGATCTTTGTTCCTACCTCCGCGATTCTGCCCCAGACAAGCGGAAGACGACGGAACAGATCTTTTTTCAGTCTTATTATTTTCTTGGGGTCCATTTTTAATTCTCAACCCGGAGCCTCGTGTTTGACATTCCTGTGTTTTTGTTTTTTTTTAAGAACGACCTGACGGGAGAACACTCGTGTGTGATGCTGAAGAAGCTGAACTCAGATGAAGCTGCCGAGCAGAGCCAGTGGCTCAGCGCCTTCTGGAAAGGTCTGTTTACCGTCACTCAGTACCAGCTGTTGATGAACTGATACAGTTCATCGGGTAGAGGCATAGGGCCCGGTCACACCGCCTAAACTTTGCTGGAGCGTTCTTCACCGCTCGTAACCGTTTAAAGCAACGCCGCACACGCTCGACCACCACTGACGTTTCTCGAGCGGCCCGCCCACAAAGTTTAGAGCGGTGAGGAGCGGTCAACGTTCCTTGCTCCACCAACGCCCAGTCAAAGTTTGGCACCATTAGACGCAAGTTGGTGTACGTTTGGCTTCGTCAGGTCGACGTTGGACCACCGCTGCTTCACCAGAGTTAAACTGGCAGCGACTAAGCGTTGCAGAAACGTTAGTGGAGCGGTTGTTTGTGTTTCACCAGCGGGCACGACGTTACTGGAACCGTGTCGGGCGTTGAAGCGGCGATCCATGGTGGTGATGAACTTTGGTTTGGCGTTGTTATCGAGGTGTCGGAGCGGGATTTGGCTCTAAACCTGAGGATAAATGAACCAGGAGCGTCACCATGGATACCGAGAGACCTGCTGTGATTGGTCGACCAGTCAAACCAGCAGGAGGATCAGAACCTTTTGATAGAAGGAGAGAGAGCGGTGCGGGCAGGCAGGGTGGGCTCTCAGAGATAAAGGGAGGAGCTCAGAGTAGAGCTGTTGCTCCTCTGGGTCAAGGGAACCCAGATGAGGTGGTTCAGGTTTCTGGTTAGGATGCCTTCCTCTCTGGTAAGATGTCCCGTCCCACCGGGAGGAGACCCAGAGGAAGACCCCAGACCTGCTGGAGAGACTATGTCTCACAGCTGGACAGGGAACACCTCAGGATCCTTCTGGGTGAGCTGGAGGATGCAGCCGGGGATGAGAGAAGCCTGGGCTTCCTGTCTGAGGCTGTTGCCCCCGGCGACCAGGCCCCGGATAAGAGGTCACCCAGGAGGGAATAAAGTCCATGTCCATCCACTACAGAAGTTGGCAGTGGTGCCCTGATTGTCAGAGTGTGTACCCGGGGTTTCAGCTCCACGGAGCGGGTGATAGAACGTGTTGTAAACAAGTGTTTTTTTTTCCTTCAGATTTCCGGCGGCGTTTTCTCGCCCTGCTTTCCTTCCAGTTCAGCCGCTTCGCTCCCAGCCTGGCGCTCACCATCCTGCAGAACAAACAGTGCCAGGACGCAAGCACCAGTAAGTCCACCTGCGCGGGTACGCTGCAGCTCGTTCGACCCGCTCTGATTCTCCTCTCTCTCACCTCAGCTCTCAGCAGCTCCGAGCTGGCCGTGCACCTCTCTCCGTACGACCTGCGGCGTCTGGAGCTGTACTCCAGGAGCATGGTGGACTACCACCTCATCATGGACCTCATCCCCACCGTGGCACGCATGTTCTTCCTGAAACAGCTGGGCGACATGTCGCTGTCAGCGGCTCAGTGTGTACGTACCAGCGTTTGTTTAAGTCGTTAGTGAAGCGGATGGTGACGGTCTCTCTGCAGGCGCTGCTTCTGGGAATCGGGCTGCAGCATAAATCCGTGGAGGATCTGGAGAAAGAAATGGAGCTGCCGAGCTCGCAGCTGCTCGGACTCTTCAACCGCCTCGTCCGCAAGTGTGTGCAGGTCCGTGACCTCCGAACGCTCCCGTTAACGTTACACGAACGCCTGGTGACCGAGCGGGTGTGTTTACAGGTGTTCACCAGGATCCAGGAGAACGCCATCGAAGCTGAGATGACGGCGAGTAAAGACGTTGAAATGGAGCCCACGATCCAGAGCCTGAATGAAGATCTGGTAAGAACCGAATCCTGGTAATCACCGGCTCCATGGAGACTCTCAGGGGTCCGGTCTAGTGTCTTCTTCTTATCCGGGGCCTGGTCAAGAGGGCAACAGCCTCAGACGGGAAACCCAGGATTCTCTCACCCTGGCTGTATGCGCCAGCTAAGCCGGAAGGATCCTGAGTTGTTCCCTGTCCAGCTGTGAGACATAGTCTCTCCAGCAGGTCCGGGGTCTGCCTCTGGGTCTCCTCCTGGTGGGAGGAAACACCTCACCAGTGAGGGAGGCATCCTTACGAGAGGCCCGAACCACCCCGTTTGATTTCCCTTGACCTGAGGAGCAACGGCTCTACACCGAGCTCCGCTGAGATGGCAGAGCTCCTCCCTTATCATTGTTTTGACCATCAGGACGTGCACGTCGTCGTCCACATGATGACTTTTTTTTTTCAGGGTGAAGCTGCTAAAGAGTTTGAGGAGCGACACAAACAGGAGGTGGAGAAAGTGAAGGAGCTTCAGCTGGAGGAGTGAGTAGAAGGAGAGAGGCTCTCTTTAAAACACATGAACAAACTTCAACCGAGTTTGTTTTTAGGTACAAAATCCGAGGAGACGATGAGGAGTGGGACCAGGTGCTGAAGACGGCAGGAAACACGGCGGTGGTCAGCATTAAAAGGTGGGGTTCATCCCTCAAAAAAACATCTCGTTCATCCGTCGTCTTTCACTTATCAAGGGACGGGTTGTGAGGGGAACGGCCAGGCCTTCTCACCCCGGCTGCATCCTCCATCTCACCCTGGAGGATCCTGAGGTGTTCCCTGTCCAGCTGTGAGATATAGTCTCTCCAGCAGGTCAAGGGTGTGCCTCAGGGTCTCTTACCGGTGGTATGAAACACCACACCAGAGGGAGGCGTCCTAACCAGATACCCAAACCACTACATCTGGTTTCTCTTGATCCGGAGGAGCAATGGCTCTACTCCAAGGTCCTCCCGGCTGGCAGAGCTCCGCCCTCTTCCTCTGAGCGAGTGCCCTGCCACCCTGCAGAGGAAGATCATTTCAGCCGCTTTTATCCATGATCTCATTCTTTCGGTCGCCACCCACAGCTGGTTACCATGGTGAGGGTAGGAATGTAGATCCTGGTTACCATGGTGAGGGTAGGAACGTAGATCCTGGTTACCATGGTGAGGGTAGGAACGTAGATCCTAGTTACCATGGTGAGGGTAGGACCGTTCATCCTGGTTACCATGGTGAGGCTAGGAACATGGATCCTGGTTACCATGATGAGGGTAGGAACGTTCATCCTGGTTACCATGGTGAGGGTAGGAACGTAGATCCCGGTTACCACGGTGAGGGTGGGAACGTGGATCCTGGTTACCTTGGTGAGGGTAGGAACGTTGATCCTGGTTATCATGGTGAGGGTAGGAACGTAGATCCTGGTTACCATGGTGAGGGTAGGAACGTAGATCCTGGTTACCATGGTGAGGGTAGGAACGTAGATCCTGGTTACCATGGTGAGGGTAGGAACGTTGATTCTGGTTACCATGGTGAGGGTAGGGTAGATCCTGGTTACCACGGTGAGGGTAGGAACGTAGATCCTGGTTACCATGGTGAGGGTAGGGTAGATCCTGGTTACCACGGTGAGGGTAGGAACGTAGAACCTGGCTACCACGGTGAGGGTAGGAACGTAGATTCTGGTTACCATGGTGAGGGTAGGAACGTAGAACCTGGTTACCATGGTGAGGGTAGGAACGTAGATCCTGGTTACCATGGTGAGGGTAGGAACGTAGATCCTGGTTACCACGGTGAGGGTAGGAACGTTGATCCTGGTTACCATGGTGAGGGTAGGGTAGATCCTGGTTACCATGGTGAGGGTAGGAACGTAGAACCTGGTTACCATGGTGAGGGTAGGAACGTAGAACCTGGTTACCATGGTGAGGGTAGGAACGTAGATCCTGGTTACCATGGTGAGGGTAGGAACGTAGATCCTGGTTACCATGGTGAGGGTAGGAACGTAGATCCTGGTTACCACGGTGAGGGTAGGAACGTAGATCCTGGTTACCATGGTGAGGGTAGGAACGTTGATCCTGGTTACCATGGTGAGGGTAGGAACGTAGATCCTGGTTACCATGGTGAGGGTAGGAACGTAGATCCTGGTTACCATGGTGAGGGTAGGAACGTAGATCCTGGTTACCATGGTGAGGGTAGGAACGTAGATCCTGGTTACCATGGTGAGGGTAGGAACGTTGATCCTGGTTACCATGGTGAGGGTAGGAACGTAGATCCTGGTTACCATGGTGAGGGTAGGAACATAGATCCTGGTTACTATGGTGAGGGTAGAAACGTAGATCCTGGTTACCATGGTGAGGGTAGGAACGTAGATCCTGGTTACTATGGTGAGGGTAGAAACGTAGATCCTGGTTACCATGGTGAGGGTAGGAACGTAGATCCTGGCTACCATGGTGAGGGTAGGAACGTAGATCCTGGCTACCACGGTGAGGGTAGGAACGTAGATCCTGGTTACCATGGTGAGGGTAGGAACATAGATCCTGGTTACCATGGTGAGGGTAGGGTAGATCCTGGTTACCACGGTGAGGGTAGGAACGTAGAACCTGGTTACCACGGTGAGGGTAGGAACGTAGATCCTGGTTACCATGGTGAGGGTAGGAACGTAGATCCTGGTTACCATGGTGAGGGTAGGAACGTAGATTCTGGTTACCACGGTGAGGGTAGGAACATAGATCCTGGTTACCATGGTGAGGGTAGGAACGTAGATCCTGGTTACCATGGTGAGGGTAGGAACGTAGATGCTGGTTACCATGGTGAGGGTAGGAACGTAGATCCTGGTTACCATGGTGAGGGTAGGAACGTAGATCCTGGTTACCATGGTGAGGGTAGGAACATAGATCCTGGTTACCATGGTGAGGGTAGGAACGTAGATCCTGGTTACCATGGTGAGGGTAGGAACGTAGATGCTGGTTACCATGGTGAGGGTAGGAACGTAGATCCTGGTTACCATGGTGAGGGTAGGAACGTAGATCCTGGTTACCATGGTGAGGGTAGGAACATAGATCCTGGTTACCATGGTGAGGGTAGGAACATAGATCCTGGTTACCATGGTGAGGGTAGGAACATAGATCCTGGTTACCACGGTGAGGGTAGGGTAGAACCTGGTTATCATGGTGAGGGTAGGAACGTAGATCCTGGTTACCATGGTGAGGGTAGGAACATAGATCCTGGTTACCACGGTGAGGATAGGGTAGAACCTGGTTATCATGGTGAGGGTAGGAACGTAGATCCTGGTTACCATGGTGAGGGTAGGAACGTAGATCCTGGTTACCATGGTGAGGGTAGGAACGTAGATCCTGGTTACCATGGTGAGGGTAGGAACGTTGATCCTGGTTACCATGGTGAGGGTAGGAACGTTGATCCTGGTTACCATGGTGAGGGTAGGAACATAGATCCTGGTTACCATGGTGAGGGTAGGGTAGATCCTGGTTACCATGGTGAGGGTAGGAACGTTGATCCTGGTTACCACGGTGAGGGTAGGAACGTAGAACCTGGTTACCATGGTGAGGGTAGGGTAGATCCTGGTTACCATGGTGAGGGTAGGAACGTTGATCCTGGTTACCACGGTGAGGGTAGGAACGTAGAACCTGGTTACCATGGTGAGGGTAGGGTAGATCCTGGTTACCATGGTGAGGGTAGGAACGTAGATCCTGGTTACCATGGTGAGGGTAGGAACGTAGATCCTGGTTACCATGGTGAGGGTAGGAACGTAGATCCTGGTTACCATGGTGAGGGTAGGAACGTAGATGCTGGTTACCATGGTGAGGGTAGGAACGTAGATCCTGGTTACCATGGTGAGGGTAGGAACGTAGATCCTGGTTACCATGGTGAGGGTAGGAACGTTGACCCTGGTTACCATGGTGAGGGTAGGAACGTAGATCCTGGTTACCATGGTGAGGGTAGGAACATAGATCCTGGTTACCACGGTGAGGGTAGGAACGTAGAACCTGATTACCACGGTGAGGGTAGGAACGTAGATTCTGGTTACCATGGTGAGGGTAGGAACGTAGAACCTGGTTATCATGGTGAGGGTAGGAACGTAGAACCTGGTTACCACGGTGAGGGTAGGAACGTAGATCCTGGTTACCATGGTGAGGGTAGGAACGTAGAACCTGGTTATCATGGTGAGGGTAGGAACGTAGAACCTGGTTACCACGGTGAGGGTAGGAACGTAGAACCTGGTTACCACGGTGAGGGTAGGAACGTAGATCCTGGTTACCATGGTGAGAGTGGGAACGTAAATTGACTTGTAAATCCAGAGCTTTTCTTTTCGGCTCAGCTCTTTCTGCATTATGACTGATCGATGCAGCATCCTAATTATGGCAGACGCGCACTGATCCGTCTGTCCATCTCCTGCTCCACGGGTATTATTTTGGTCTAACGGTTCTGTCTCCATAGCGACAAGAAGAGGAAATTGGAAGGAGGAACTGTGACGGCGAGTAACGGCGCTCCGAAGCACGGCAAGAACAAGAAGCTTGGATCGTTCAAGAGGAACAAGCACGGGAAGGCGGGGAAGAGGGCGTGACCCTGAAAGTGAAGGGGCGGGGCTTCCATATGTGGGAGGAGTTTATTTGACTCATTTCCATTAGAATTTTTTGTATGACATTTTTTTCCTGATTTTGTCAAAAAAAAAAAAAAAAAAAACTTCCAGTAATAAAAATATTTTATTAAACACTTTACAGTTTGTTTCCACGGTAACGCTTTAAGCCTCGGCCAGCGAGTCCCTCCAGCGTCACCTCAGACGCTGCTTCACATCATCTCCGGCGAAGATGCAGTCAATGGCGCGTTCAGAGAGCTTCCAAACGTCAGCGCGGCTCAGGCCGAAGGTGGACGCGGCCAGACAGTATCCTCAGACAGCTTGCTGCAGGACACGCCCTTTGTCCGTCTGGAAGAAAAACACAGATGAAAATGTTCTCACTGAATGAAGCTTTTATTTTGAAGGGTTTTTCATGGTCGGGCCTCGGCAGGGTTCACACGCTGCACTCTGATGGAAATAGTTCTAGGTTTTTATTTAATGGCATCAACTTAAAATAAACCAGTAATATGTTGGTAGCCACAAGAGGGCGCTGTAATCAGGGTGAAGAGGATGCCGACCCCTGGTCTAGAATAATAAACATCTAAGAAGTCATCGAGTAAAAATTCTAAAACGCAGAGAAAAAAATCATTAAAATCCTGCTAAACTCCAGCCGTGCGGCCGCCTGGAAACATGCTCTCAGTGCCAACTGTTCCACTCCAGCCTAAAAAAGAAAACATTTTGGGGCTGCGTCGAGGAGGCAACAGCCTAGGATGGGAGACCCTGGCTTCTCTCACACCGGCTGCATCCTCCAGCTCACCCAGAAGGATCCTAAGGTGTTCCCTGTCCAGCTGTGAGACAGGGAACACCTCAGGATCCTCCCGGGTGAGTTGCAGTCGGGGTGATGGAAGCCCGGGTTTCCTGACTAAGGCTTTTGCCCCTGAGACGAGTGTTAAGCGGAAGACGACGGAACAAAAATTCTTATTTAAAGCTAGAATTCTTTAGTTTTTTAGAATTCTGATCTCATAACAGAAATAAAATGGCGGCAGATACACGGTGCCGTCTCTTTCTCTACCGTTGGGTAACCGCTCAGGTCGACTCCCACCACCAAACCATCGGACGACAGCATCAAGTCCTCTGCCAATTTCACCGTCTCCATGGCAACCTGTGGTCCATTCCTCCAATCGATGGAGACCACAAACCTTGGAAGGAGAAAATGTTTCTCCACGATTCACTGCAGCAGTTAGTTTCAGGGGCGTGTCTACCTGACGTCACAGACCACGCCCTCTTCTTTAAACCACTTCATCGGGTCGATGACCGTCTCTACGTTCCCTTCTTGGATTTAGCACACCTGTTAGATTCAGAAACAGAGGATGAGGACTTGGATGGATTTAATAATGATGAGGATGAGATTAATTTATAAAGACCAGACTTTCTGCTCAGCAAGCGTTTTTGCAGACGAGTCCTGTTTTTTTCTTAATTTTATTTCTCTTGCTCTTCCTTTTTTTTCTGAGCTTTTAGGAACACATTCAAACACTAACTGCTGGTCTCTTGTTGGACCTTCTAGTGAGAAGGTTTTCTGCTCTTCATCAGATGAACACTCCTAGTCTGTGATGTAGTTTTCACTCTCATTTCCACCATCAGAGTCACAGTCTTAGAACATAGCTGAGGACCTGAGACATGTTGATGTCACACACACACACACACACACACACACACACACACACACACACACACACACACACACACACACACACACACACACACACACACACACGCCTTACTACTTTGTATGAATGAAGATAAGAAGACACTCAGATCTACCAGACCAGTGACGTGCGGTCAGGGGAGGCAGGTATGTACTCTGCTTCCATTGTCAGTTCTTCTGGTGACAAAATCTCCATTAAAACAGAGCGACTCTTAAACAAGAGGAGGAGCTGATAGAGGAGGGGCTGATAGAGGAGGAGCTGACAGAGGAGGAGCTGATAGAGGAGGGGCTGAAAGAGGAGGGGCTGATAGAGGAGGGGTTGATAGAGGAGGGGCTGACAGAGGAGGAGCTGATAGAGGAGAGGCTGAAAGAGGAGGGGCTGATAGAGGGGGGGTTGATAGAGGAGGGGCTGACAGAGGAGGAGCTGATAGAGGAGGGGTTGATAGAGGAGGGGCTTACAGAGGAGGAGCTGATAGAGGAGGAGCTGAAAGAGGAGGGGCTGTAAGCTGTTCCTCCTCCTCTCATTGGTGGATATAAGGAGATACAAACTTCACAGCTGAACAAATCTCCTCAGACCTCAAGATGCAGAGACTCTGAACTTCCTTAGTAGCTATGGTCAGAGCTCAGTGAAGAATCTGTGATTCAAGAAGAGTTTTCAGGATATGTTAGTTTTCTCCATCATATTTTAGTTTTTTGAGATTAAACTATTCGTTATTGTTGGAACTAATGTGGGCCAAAGGTATTTGTCCCACATGTGGTGGGACTTTAGATAAAAACTAGTTGGTGTCAGATGTGTTCGATTTTCTTCTACCTGTGTCTTTAATGTCGGGTGACTGTAAATAAAGAGCAGTTGTTAACCATGGCCTACAAAATGTACGGGGTGCTGAGCGACTGAGCCGGACCGCTCACCCCAGTTACATCTTACAATCCCTGGTGTCTAAACACACTGTAGTTCTAGATCATCAGTTAAGATGCTCAGATAACCCTGGCGCTAGAAGTTTGCATTTGTATAAGAGCTTTTTCAACATATGGATGTACAATGACTTATGGTAGAGATAGTATTGGTTGGTTTTGTTATGGCATTGGTTGGTCTTGTGCCTGTCCTATGGATGGACGGTGATGCTTGCGTTTGATTTCTTACCGTGACATCATCTCCATGTTTTGAGAGTATGCAGCAGCTCTAGCAGGAGTGTGGCATTCTTGGGTGGTGAGAGGTTCCGCAGCTTCATCGCTTACGGATCTGGGCAGATATTGTTTAGAATGTAAGGTTTGTAAGCTGCTGTAAGGATTAGGGAAAGACAGACTGATCGTCTGGAATTGTCACGAGTTTACTTTTACAGAGGAAGTCAGATTATTGATCTTGCTTCAGTCTCAAAACAAGCTTAAAGAAATCTCAATGTACGCTCCTTTAAGAAGTGGTTTTCTGAGGAACTGTTCTCAGTCTACTGACTACAGTGTTCTGTAGGAACCATACAGCGAGGAGAGTTATGATGTTAATGTTGTACCAATAAATAGCAAAGTCCACCATTTAAAAATTGAGCGAAAATCATAGACAAGATATCTTTCAAGATCATTGTTTAAGAAAATTAGAGACAGAAATTTAAATAGAACACCAGCTCTTTGATTTTTGCAGTATATAAACTGTAAACATGGTGTCACTATTTCATAAATTTTTCTCTTTTGTGGCGAATATCAAAGAAATAAGAATTCTTTGAAGCAAAACAAATGGAGAACACAGTGTTTTTTACCATGTTTTTTACCATTTACTCATTTACCATGAGATTTTTCTGGAAGTGTTTACCAGAAAACAGTCTTCATTGCAATGTGTGATTAGGAGTTAATCACAGCTAATAATTCTGATCACTTTCTACAGTGTTTTAGGTATTTGTACACTTCATCTGGGTAACCTCGTAAAAATCCAGCAGTTGTCGGCCATCATACTTTTGTCCCAGCGACCGGCCTTGTTGTCACTCACAGCCCCCAAGTTTACAGGGAGCTGATTAAGATTTTTTTTTTAGGTGATGATAATTTGGTTTCACCAATGGTTTGTAACCCAGTTGTCTTTCTGTGACTTTCCACCATCGTCTTCCTCCTACAGTAGCAGCCAGACCTTTGGTAACGTCCCTGTTCACTATAGAATGCATCGGTGTAGTTGTGGTTATATCTGGATTTGGTAGATGGTTGGTTGAACTTGAAGCACTTCCAGTTTGAGAAAGTTCTCTGTTGGATTCGGAACGCTGATTGTGTCAAAGGTTTTTTGTGATGCTCTGCATCAGAGAGAGTAACCAAAATGGAAAAGGTCCGATACCACTTCTGTGTCTCATGAAGGATGGTGTTCTAACTGATGAGGGTATCAGAGAGATCAACACTTCCCTTGTGGTGATATCCTCTTTGATGGCTGCTACATGCACCTCTGACCAACCCTTGTTTTTTTACTTGACTGTCTCTTTTCTACATGGAGTGTGAGTGGTTGAACACACAACGATCTCTCGAATGTTCTTCCACTTCACAAAAAATTCAGCATCCCGAAACCAGCTGATGGTCCCTCGAGAGTCATTCACAGTGATTTCAGGGAATCCAACACGATTTGCTTTGATAGTGCTGCAAGCACCAATCTATCGGACAATTAGATCTTTGAGGGTGAGGACTTTAGTAAAAACTGTCTATAAGAGGTGGTAACCAGACTCGTAAAACTTTCCTGTGTGTCCAGTGTCGGAGACAGCAAGCACAAGAAGTCCATAGCCCCACTTAGTCGGATTATTTATGTATTGTTTGAGGGCTGTTCTTGTTTTTGTGGCCAACATACGATCATTAAGGGAAAAGTTCAACCCAGGAATAAATTTTGGCGTGCCCAATAGTGCTTGATTTTGTGCATCATCCTCTTATGAGCAAAGAAGCATTGCTTGGCAAACATTTGTTCCTGGACATGACAGATCGTGGGAATGAAAAGTTGAAAATGTCTAGCTGTTTCCAGTAAAACATCTAGACAACCGTCAAATTTGTCCAGTTGTCAAAAAGCGTTGTCATCAAGATATTTGTGAAAAAAGATCTTGAAAGAAATCATGTGGAGATGCAACCCGCCTAATCCAGGACTAACCGGTTTAAAAAGCAGTGGTTGGGGTTCAAAAAGAAATGAGGAAACTGAAATGGGCAATTAAGCTAACCATTTGGGTTAAAATCAGTCATGAAATAAGTATAAGATCAAGTTCAAATAAACATTAGTTTTGTGTTTTCTTCAGACATTGATGAAATAATGAAAGAGGCTACTGTATTTATCGAGATGGTTTGCATAGAGTTTTTCTAGAATTTTTGAAAATTGTGTTACTAATGAGATGGGCCTATAGTTTGTAAATTTATGTTGATCTTTTAAAGATGGGTCTCACCTTTGCAGTTTTCATTTTTGATGGAAACATACCAGTGTTAAAAGATTGATTACATATGTAATGTAAGTGAAAGGCTGAACAACACAAAAAAAATTTATTTCAACCACTTCATATCCAGTCCCAAACAATCAGTTGTCTTATTCTTGAATTTGCTTTCAATGTCCATGATTTCATTACTTTCAACATTTCTTAGAAAGAAAGAGTTTACATGTGGGTTGAAGATTTTTGAGTCAATTTTGTTCGTTTGTTTGGAAACCGTCATTTTGTTGGCCAAAGAAGGACCAACATTAACAATAAAATGATTGAAAGCATTTGTAATGTCCTCCATTCTATTTATAATTTCACCAATAAAGTGATCAGGGTATGGAGATCTTTTAGTTTGGTCATTTTTGATGATACTGTTTAAGACTATCCATCCACCCTGAGTAGAATTTTTATGCCGTTCTAATAAGTTACAACCGCGGTAATAAAGCAGTTTTTTTTTTTTTTCCAACTGCAAGGACTGTGGACTGAAAGCGCCTCCTTTCAGACTCCTCCAGCCATGGTAGAAATAGTTCTGAGAGCTAGTTGCAGGTTGTGTGCACGCAAACAAAGTGGGACGACTTCATGAGCAGCTTCTCAAGCCCGGCTAAAAACAGCCATAAATTGATTTATTTGGGCTTTGTTTCTCCTTTTGGGGGCCCCACCGTAATTTTCTATCTTTTCAGTTTACTTTATCAGTTACAATGTGCATTTGCTGTCATTATAGTTGGTTAAAAAACAAATTGGACTTTATGGAGATTATTTATCTTGATAATGTGTTTGCTTGATAATTGCTAACTAATCAGTCAAAGAGAACTTTTTCTCGTCACGACAAGCATGTTGGTATCCCTGGTGTAGATGCAGTTTTCTGTGATTCACAGGATTCTTCCAAACTGCTCTTTCAGGGCCACATCTGCTGTGGATATCGATCATTTCTATTTGTAGAGCCCCAGAATTTACCCACATCAAGTGTTATGTGACATCATATGAGAATGCTCTGACATCTTATGATTAGACATGGGTTCTTTATGAACATGATGAGCTGCTTCCCAATGCTGAAGTAATCAAACCGTTTGCTGAAGTTTTCAATCAACTTGTCAACAAAGTTTGCAATGGAGGGCACATCTCTGTCCCTGCATCTGTTTGTTAAGTTTTGGGAAGTGTGTGTAGTGTCTTTGCAGGTCTTCTTTGAACACCTGAAGTTATAGCTAACATGAGCAGAGAGCTGTTTTGCAAATTAAGTCATTCAGGTGTGACAATATCAGCCTAAAAGGCTACAAAATCCATGTTCTGGTTGTCATTTAAGTGGGCAGAATAAATAGGTTCTTTCTGACTTCCCAGCTCTTCCGAGAAAGCTGGTACTTGTCCAATGGCCAAAAGTGCTTTTAGCAGGCTTGCCTTTGCTTTGCTTTGGATTGCTTTGGATTTTGGATTTGCTTGAGATGCTTTGCCATCTCACATTGTTGTGAAGCAAAAGATCTTCAGAGTCTGGATCAACCTCATTGAGGAATTCCCTGAGCATACGATGCTGACATTGTTTCGACCACCTCAGTGTACCCCTCTTTGTAGCAAATACTAGGGACGGGATTCAAACGAAATAAACTGCTTTAGTCTATTCTGTTATGAAAAGTGTGTTTTCAGTGTTTGCTTTTCTTCTTAATTGAAAGTGCCATAGTTTTTAAACCTTGTGTGCCTCCGACTTACAAACATGACTGATTGATCTATCTGACTGCAGTTGTGCTTTTAGTTGATGGTCTTTAATCTCAACATCATAAAGTATCCAAAGATAAAATAAAACCAAAGTACAAAAAATTAAGAGAAATGACTGAAAATGTAAAGTATATGAGGAGGAGGAGCTGAAAGCAGTTCCACCTCCTCTCTCCTCCCAAAGGAGTGACTCACTGGACAACGAGCTCAAACAGCTCCAGCAAGGCTCAGAAATCTGTGAATTAGTTAAAGTTTAAAATGTCGGTCAAACAGACCAGGATACGATTCAAGAAGTGTTATTTGGTTTGTATTAAAACCAAAAACAGTTGTGGAGAAAAAGGTTTTGTAATCAGAATCAGTGACATCTTGTGTTTTTGGCTTTTTTTTTATGTAAGGTTTTTCCTGTTTTCTCCATATTTTAAGTATTTGTTCCTCAAAATGTAACTGATTTCTAATGAGCTAAAAACTGTTGATCTATGCATAGAAGCTTTCCTGTGTGTGTAGACTGGCAGCGTTTCTAAATCATTAGTTCGTACAAACTTGGAAAGTCATCTTTCAGCATGGTTATTTCTACCTTTCAAACTAGGAAATAGTTTGTGAATAAATTCTGCACTCATGTCAAGATCGTTATAATTTGTTGTCCTGTTTTGACTTAAGATGTTGTTCTTTGAGTCAGTCTTTTGGCAGATTTCAGCTCCATGATTCTATTGAGACTACTTTACTGGATTTCATCTCTATTTGCTCTCACGTTTTTAGGATGTTGTTCCTAAATGAAAAGCATGTGTGATAAATTTGGTTTTTGTATTTTTCCGTTCTGTTCTTCACCACATGAAAGGATGGTTTGTTGGTAGTTGGATTCACTCTGGTTCGCCAGTGCTTACAAAAAAACATGGCATCCTCGTTCCACTTTTGAGGATTATGACACCCTCTCTCCCCTTATTACCTTGTTGGCGGTGTCCTGTCAAACGACAGAGATACAAAGTAAATTCTCTTAAGTTACTGAGTGAAGGAAGATTTCTGGAAAAGTTCTTGTCCTAACAGAAAAACATGAAAACCAGTTGTTACTTTAAATTCCTGCAAAAACAAAATAACCCAACAGTGTAACCTGTTGGAAAGATGTGTGAGCAAATGTTGCTGTTGTCCGTGACATCTCTCTATTTTTTAAAGAATGAGACAAATTCATGACTATTTTCTTGGTACCTTAAAGCAGGTTTAAAGATAAGTCTGTATATTATCTTCACATCACAATATTAGGCGCGCTGTTCCAAGACTACTGGGCAATAAAAATATTAATAGCAGATAGTTCGTAGCCTGCGCATCACCCACTTGCGCGTCTGGAAACAGTGAAAACAGTTGTTTTGATTTGGTGCAGTCTCTTCGAAGGGTATCAACATGTGAGCGGTGCTGAGATGTGACGTGGGTGTAGAGCCTAAGATGTTTCCAGGTAGTGAGGCAATGCGTCATTCTTGTCCCAGTTGGCTTGACTTTTCTTGCAAATCTTTATATTTATTTCTTTTCGTTACCTGCCTGTATTTGCAGTTTGCAGACAGCATTGTGTGCCGTCTGTCATCAGCCTCCACTTTAGGGTGAAGATTTCTTTCTCGGTTAGAAATCCTTGCTGAATGATTCAATCGAGAATACTTTATTGGATTTCATCACTATTTGCTCTCAGGTTTTTAGGAAATTGTCTCTAAAGAAAAAACATGTGTGATTAGTTGGGTTTTTATAACTCTCCTCTGTTTATCTCCACAAGAAAGGACAGTTTGTTTGTTAGCAGTTGGATTGACCTAATTGATGCCAATGCTTACGGACAATCATGGCATCCTCGTCTGCCCCCTTCAATACACGTCTCCTTTTCCACTTTTGAGGATGATGACACCCTCTTTCTCCTTGTTGGCGGTGTCCTGTCAAGCTAAAGAATAGTCAAACAACAGAGATACATAGTAGATTCTCTTGAGTGGCCGAGTGAAGGAAAATTTCTGGAGAAGTTCTTGTCTTAACAGAAAAACATAAAAACCAGTTGTTACTTTAAATTCCTGCTAAAACAAAAAACCCAACAGGAAAGATGTGTGAGCAAATGTTGCTGTTGTTCGTGACGTCTCTATATTTCCTGAAGAACGTGACGAATTCCTGACTATTTACTTGGTATCTTAAAGCAGGATTAAAGATAAGTCTGTATATTATCTTCACATCACAATATTAGGCGCGCTGTTCCAAGACCACTGGGCAATAAAAATATTAATAGCAGAACCTTTATATTTAAGCTTTATGGTTCGTAGCCTGCGCATCACCCACTCGCAGGTCTGGAACCAGTGAAAACAGTCGTTTTAAAGTTGTGCATTCTCTTTTCGAAAGGTATAGCTGAGATATGGTGTTGGTGTACGATGTTTCCAGGTGGCGAGGTGAGTCATTGTCACTCCCTGTTGGCTCGGCTTTTCTTGCCAACCTTCATACTTGCCTCTTTCCGTTACCTGCTACAGCATCGTGTGCCACCAAAAGCCTTTTCTTTAGGTCGGTTAGTTTCTTCCTTCATTAGAAAACCTTGTTGTTCTAACTCTTATGCACGCTGAATGTCTGTCTTGTTGCGGCCTTCACCAACCACTTTCGTCCGTTCTCTAATGAAGAAAACCTTCCAGCACTAATAGATAATCATAAATAAAACGGTAGCAGACAGCTTGTGGAATCTAGTTTGATGTCCACAAGTACGTCAGAGGATCGCTGTGGGCAAGTGCAGTGAAATCACTTACAAACAAATATACGTTTTTTCTGTTATCGCCCACTTGAGTGCCAAAAACACTTTGATTGTAAGCAGAGTTTCTGCTTTTATTGCATTACAATCTTCTTGTGTACGACACTGCTCTGTGTTTCTCTTCATGCTCGTCATGTTGGACCAAAGTCAAACAAATGTTTGAAATAATTCTCATTTGTAAATCTTCAGATACGGTACCATTTTGGGCCTTTGTAGTCATCTACCACTTCGGATACAAGTTCCACATTTTATTTTTTTCTAATCAAAATGTGTCAATAGTGACTGTAGTTCTTTAGGGGTTCTTTGTAGAGATGTCAGATCTCAGCATCAAAAAATGTTGGTCTTCAAAAAAAGAAACAAGTACAAAAACCTGCTTCATGTTGTGGTTCACATCCTTGGTTGACTGATGTTTTGGTGGAAAGTGTAACTGAGAAACAGATAGACTTGGTTGTAATCATCATCAGACTTGTGCTCCATGATGAGCAGGTCCGCCTGTGAGAGAAAATAAATGATTTCCAAAAGAATACAAAGATTGAGACGCAGATGCCTTGTAAACTGTCCCTGGCTTGATAGATAATAATAATCTTCTCCCAGATCTCATATGGGAGTCTGAATAAGGCGCTGTTATCCTCAAAAACACGTGTCGCTTTTTCCTGAGAAAATGTGGAAAAGCTTGTTTCTGTAATGCTAGCCTGAAGATGTTTCTCCACTCTTCCTCCAGTTACTCTCCAGTGACTCTGGATTGAGCCCCTTTTACTCAGACCGCTGTTTGTTTGGCAGTTTGTTTCACAAACTTCTGAATCGCACGACGTGGCATCGCGGCATACTACCTGCAGAGGTGAAAAAACGAGGAGCAACTATGATTATAAACCAGCTCCTGTAGTTGGTAGATTTGATTTAATAAAATTCTCTATTCCTCTTCTTCGTTCCACCTCTCCACCATGCCCACAAGCCTAATGCTTCTCAGCCATGAATATTTTTCTTTTCGGAAAAAAAAGGATTCTGCAAAACTTCCCAAAGCCTATAGAACTCTTGTTTGATCCAACTTGTTTGTCAGTGTCTGGGTTAGCCGGTGAGTTTGGTGAATGATAAGGAAATAATGGATTTTTTTTTTACATATAGGAGATGTTTAAAAGTTTTCTAATGATTTTAAACAAAGTTAATAATAAATTGATTCCTTACGTTTTACTTAAAGTGTTTGAATAAAAAGGAGGTGAACGATTTTTTACTGTTTGAAAGAAACTTGCGTCTGTCTCATTTTTGGGAGAATTGTGGTGACGTTAGAGCAGCTCAATGTGGAGAAACACTTGACTTAGTTTCATGAAGCTACCATGGTAATTATCCACCAGGACTAAAACTAATAACATGCAATTAGATTTCTATTTTGTTTTCAAATCTGAGAGTAGTTTATGTTCAGGCCTCTGTTGCTGAGTCTTTGGTTCTAATCACCTGTCTTTAAAGTGGTAGTTTAGATGTGTAAGTGAGCGAGAATCTGAAATCTTATTCATAAAAACAGCAAAGCATTGTTTTCTGTTTAAATGAGATGAAATAATAAAGATAAAACACAAAGTAAATGTTCTTCTTTCATTTACAGGCCAAGTGGCATTTCCCCTTTTAGCTGAATGGACTTTTCTTGAGCAGAAACTCCTTCCAGGTCATCTGATGCACCATGTCCCGGTTCCTGTACAGGGATAACACTTTTATAGGACAGTAGGCCGAGTGATGACAGTGGTGGTCTCACTCACCTCAGAGTCAGAGCATCAGAGTTACTGACTCTTCAGAAGACTGCTGTTCAGTCTTTTTGATTTGAGTAACTTGTTTATAAGTGCCTTATGTTTATGTAAAACGTGTCTAGTTTTTTTACAGAGCATGCTGTTAGCATCAGTGTAAGTCAAAAATGTGACCTGATGTTAAAAACTAAATGTTAAAACACAAGTTGTTTTAATAAATAGGACATGGTGTGAGTGCTTGTACAGTGAACACAATATTTTCCTGCTTCTTTGGATCATTTTATTGTAGAGCTTCATATTGGCTGGTGATTGGTATCTGAGTCTAGGTTCATATTTCAGACGGTTGGCCTCCCAAGAAAGGTGTTTAAAGTAGAAAAAACAACCTGCTGTTTAGTCTGGGAGATGGGGTTTTATCCTGCTGATTACAGCCACCTGATCTCAGCTTCTCTCTTTTTAACTGGAGGTTCTTCTTCACTCGAACAGGGGATTCCATCCTGTGCACACTGAAAAACAAAAATGATACTTTGTTGTTAACCTAAAACATTGGTGTAAATTATTGGTTTCCTTCATGACTTGATTAAAAGTATAACTTTTTTTTAAACTTAAGGAACTTGATTGTTTTCACCTCAAAAACAATAGTTGACTCTCACTACTTTGCGCTCTGACTATAGCAGATTGATGATGTTGCAGAATGTCTTTTGTTTCATGTGTTGAAGAGAAAATTGCAGATTTTGCAAAATTTAAAAAGCAGTTGAAAGGTAATTAATCTTTTGTACTTCATCCAAATGT
This sequence comes from Neostethus bicornis, assembly GCA_902685375.1. Taxonomy (NCBI): domain Eukaryota; kingdom Metazoa; phylum Chordata; class Actinopteri; order Atheriniformes; family Phallostethidae; genus Neostethus; species Neostethus bicornis. Next base: position 32,163,924 of record LR738544.1, read on the forward strand.
TTGTTGTAATAAATCTATCCTACAATAAATTAAGCATAAAACAGATTGAAGCATGTAAACCTAGTATTTAAATTTGTAAGTAGAAAGTAAGAACTTTTAAATATTATGAGCGTGGTGTCCCGTAGACATGGTGTCCCTGTTTTATGGATTAAATCTTTTACTTATTTATTTATTTCTTTATTTTGAATTACTCTAAAGTGAAACAAAGGGGGAACACTCTACGTGTTTCATTAAAAGAATGACTTGTTTTTAGTCATTTTAAGTGTGCTGAGTTAAGATCTGAACTTAGAATTTTTCTGTAAGCTACAGATTTTATGTAATCTTTGATATTTTTTTTTAAAAAACAGGACACTAAAGTCAGCCTCAAACATTAAATATGAATTTAGATTAAAATGCACCATCGTTGCCATGTGTTTTTTCCGGAAGTGTTTCCCAGAGAAAAGTCTTTATTGCACATTTGATAAGAGTCATTAAGAATGTTCTTTCGATAAGAGTTGATCACAGCTGATAATGCTGATCACTTTCTGCTTGAAACTGTTGCATTTGTACACTCCAACCTCCTTTATACTCCACATTAATATTCTAATCCTTTTCCCACTCATTTCTCTCCAGGCACAAATAATTTAATAAAATAAACAAAAAAAGGCCCGCTTTACACTCGCTTCACACTCTCCGTCCCATCTGCCTCCCCTTAGTTCTGTTCACATGTACCAGGTATGTGTCGCCACATGCACTTCCTGATAAAACTCTACCATTGACATAACATTTGCCACTACTGTCCGTGGTGGAACTAGTATCTTCCTTCGACGGGCAATATTTCTTGCCCGCCACAGAGCGTCTTTTACACACGTAACCGCAACCCACCAGCGCTGGAAGGGCGTCTGGTCGCCAACAGTCTGCCCATGTAGCACAAGGCTATCGGTCAGTTTGGTCTTGCCCATTTGATCTAACCAGGGTGTCAACCATCGCCAGATTGTGCACACAAAAGGGCAAGTCCAAAGGAGGTGCCTTACAGTCTCCAGGTTCCCGCACCGTGGACAATTCCCATTCTTCGTGAAGCCCCTTCTCAACAACAAGTCTCCCACTGGTAGGCGCTCATGAGCCAGCCCAGATCTTTGTGGGGGTTGGTCCAGCAGTAGTCTGCGATCATGCTTTTGTCTCAGCGACCCGGGTACTGCTGGAATGCTTTGTTCTCACTCGCATTCTCCAGGTTTTCAGAGAACTGATAGTTTCCCTGGTAGAGGTTATGATCTTTTTTTTTAAACTAAGGGTTTGTTCTGTACGGAGGGGGTTTGTGTGTGGGGGTCCAAAAAAATTCTTTTCTTCCCACTTCTTTTTGAGTATTGTTTGTTGTACACATTGTTTGGAAATGCCTGATGTCATACCTGCTCAAAATTAAGCTTGATACTCATGTTACACGAAAAGCAAGAGGAATTCTGTTCACTAGTGGTTCTCTGCCTGCTTGTTTCCAATTAACTTCTGAACGACTGCCTCAAAGAATAACAATGCTACCTTCTTCAAAGACTCATCTTGGCAATAAACTGATCATCCCAAATGAGGGTTTGATTTCAAACTCGTACGGTTTAAATCTTCTCAAACCTTTACCGTTTTGCGGCATGGAACTTTATCTAGAGGCTTAATATTTTTGTTAGGTAAGTGAATCCCTTCTCCTTCAACCATAGAAAATGGTCGGCCATCTTTAAAAATTATGTCAACAATAGGAAAATCTCTTGACAATTCTGTCTCATCTGACTGATTACGACCTACAATTGCAAAAAGTTCAAATCGTTTGACTGCCTTTGTCATCAATGTGGGAACCATCAAGTTTCCTGTAGCTCTGCTGTACATGGCATCTCAAAATTTTTCTTCATAATGCAGTCTGAAGTTTCTACCTAATCCAAACAAATTTCTTATTGTCATTCATCAACTGCTCCATTGTGTCTAAAATTCCATCAGGTAGAATAAGCTGTGTTTTGAGCGAACAACTGTTTCACTGTTTTTTTTTCAGAGCTTATGCGATATTTTGAAATTTGAATGATTGAACACAAAGCATGTAAATATGGCCACGACGGTTTGTGAAGATTGCTGATGAAATCTTGGCAAGTGGGTCAGACGTGTCTGCCAAGTCTTGCTTGCATGGATCGAAATGGTGACTTCCCAAATGTCTGCAATGAAGTTTATAATGTTTAAGAAGCTCAGTAGAGGAACGGCAAAAACATAAACTAACTCACCCACTCAGAACAACTGTTAATACTCCTGGTAACAAAATGTGGAACAGATTGATTCTGGAGTGAAACCATTTTAATAACCTTCCCTTTGGTTGGTTGGTAAATGCCATTATCGTGTAATGTGAAATCGTGCAAAGTGAAACACCAACTTGGAATGAACTTGTGGTTTCTTTAAGTCCTTCATAATGAAAACAAACAGACAAAATAAAAATTACATGAAGATTCACATATTTTTTTTCTTCATTTAATTTCTTCAACTTTTTACATATTACCGCTATCTTGACTTTGTCTTTTTCAACCCTCCTCTGGTCCCCGTTGGATAGATAATACATTTTACTTATAACACACTTTACATTTCCAGTGGAGATTTCAAAGAGCTAGTGAGATAGTGATCACTGTCCTGGGGTATCTGCTAGAATACCACTTTGAAGCCCAGATGAAACTCATGTGGATGGTGAGTGGAGACTATGAGGAAGTAATGGGTGTCTTTTGCTAAATTTTCAAAAGACTTTACCTTCAGCTACTTACAAAAAACTAAAGGAAATTAATCCCTTCAACAGGTTCCCTTCTTGGTGACACTGATGATAGCAGTCTTGACCAGATATAACGCAAAGAAGAACTTCGCAGGTTCTGCAATCTACAGTTGTTTTTCTGTGACTATCCACGGTCGTCTTCCTACAGTAGTAGGCATACCTTTTGGAATGTCCATGCCCGCTTTGAAATGCTTCTGTGTATTTGTGGTTATATCTGGACTTGTGGAGGATGGTTGGTTAAACTTGAAGCACTTCCACTCTGACAAAGTTCTCTAACGAGTTGGATTTGAAACTCCGATTGTGTCAAAAGTTTATCATGACGCTCAGCATTGTCGAGAACAACCGCCATGTTCAAAAAATGAAAGAAAAATGTCCAGGACCACTTCTGTGTCTTATGAAGGACGATGAGCTAACCGGTCAGGGCATCAGAGAGATCAACACCTCCCATGTGGCAGTTATATTCTTTGATTGCTACTGGGATTGGTACATGCACCTCTGATCGACCATCATGGTGTGACTGTCTCTAATTACAGTGTCAGTGGTTGAACACATGTCGATCTGTGGAGTGTCCTTCCAATTCACAAATAATAACTCAGCATCCCAGATCCACCTGATGTTCCCCCGAGAGTCTAAGTCAGTCACAGTGGTTCTACGAAACCCAACAATATTTGTTCTGATAGTGCCGCAAGCACCAATCTAGAGAGCAAACAGACCTTGGAAAGGAGAGGACTTGTGTAAAAACTGTCTAAAAGAGGTGATAACTGGTTGCTGTTTGTTGGATTTGAATATCCATTAGGGACATCACAGAATCAAAACACTTTCTTGCTCCATAAACAAAACAGTTCCCAGTAAGCACAAAAAGTTTAATAGGCCCACTTAGTCGGTTTATTTTTTATGTATTGCTTTAGGGCTGTTCTTTCTTTAGTGACCACCATGTGCTCATCGAGGGAAAGGTTCAACCGAGAATGAAAATTTTCCTTACAGACAGTCACTATTTGGTTATAGATAGGCTTTGTCTTGCCTAGAAGATCATAGCTTTACTCTAAAGCTGAACTTGGTGTTCGCAATAAATGGTAGTTACAATTAAGATACAAAAAAGATATCAATAACCAAACTCGTTACATCATGATTAGGTATAGTAATATGATATTCATATAAAGTTTACCTTGGGTTTAATACCTTAGGTTACATCCATGTTCTCTATGATGAGGCAGGCTTTAAAAAGCTAATTTAGCTGAAACGTCTCAGCCTCTTCAGGTGTGAAAAAGAGGTGAATTTTGCCCTTGTGCAGAACCCTAATCTTACGTGGCTAAAGTGTGAATCTCTGGAAAGTTCCAGAATCAACAAACTTCTTCTTCACATTGTTGAATTAGCTCCTTGTCTTTAGAGTTTCAGATCTCTAAAGATCTGAAATTTGCGTAAGACAGAAGGTCTTGCGCAAAGAAAAGCTTTTGACCCTCGTGTGTGATGCCTCGGCGTTTGGCTGCATAAAACACAACGGTCTTGACTCGAATAACTGCTGTTTTGCCTGGTTTGGAATTGCTAACGTGCGATGAACGCGCTCCAGCTTGAACGACTTCATGTTAGCATCAGATCCTAGCCAAACTGGCAGCATACGTTCAATTAATTTAAAAATAGGCCGTGTACCTTCAGCGCCTTCAGCCAGTCCCACCGACTGGAGGTTTTTCCTTCTACCACAATCTGTCTTTGACAGGTATTGCTCATGTGTTATTACATGTGTTGCTCAAATTTGTCCAGTTTTGCACCAACACTGTCTATGGTACTCAGCTTTAGAGGAAACATTAGCCCGCTGAGATTGTAGCTCCATTAACACCACGGCTATGTCGCCATTAGCATCGATCACACCAACAGCAGTCTGCGCGGTCAATACCAGAGGATTTTTAGACTTGCAGTTCTTATGCGTCACATCTACAATTGTTGTTTGTTTAGCCATCTTTTCTGGTCATAGTTACGTGAGTGAAGTATGGGATTTACCATATTAGTGGAGTTGCGAGGAACTCCCAGCTAAAGCTGCCATCTTGGTCAAGGCTAGGTCATAGCTTGGGGTGCCCATTATTGTCTGAGTTTTTGTATTGAAGAATACCCGCCCTTTAAGAGGTATTGCCAAAAAACGCTTCAAGCTAAGATCAATGATGACTAAGGACCGAGGTCCCACCTATGCTGGATCTACTCATAACTCATCCACACTTCCTCACACATGCACTCTCTTCACTTACCTTGAATCAGGTGTCAGCGAGGAAGAAGTAAAAAATGAATGGGTAAAAATTGAGTAAAAAATAATAGAAAAAATTGATAGAGAAAATAATAGAAAAAAACGATAGAAAATACTGGGTGACTTTTTTAGGGATTTTATTACATAACACGGAGCATAACAAGAAAATAACTCTTTATTAATGCATCATCTGGGTTCCTGTTGCCAGATGAGTGACATCAATACCTCCGGTACTTGGACTAAGTGAGAAACGTAAAAGGTTTTATTAATGTGTTATCTGGGTGCCTGTTGCCAGATAAGTAACATCAAAAACCCTCAGTTACTCGGACTGAGTGAGAACGAAGGAGGATTTAGCTGTAACACTGCACCAGTGATAAAGCTCTCTATGGAGTTTCTCGGAGTGGTGCAGCAGAAATACAGCAAAGAGTCAAAATCTTGTGCCTCGGGGTGGATGACTGTATCTAGACCAAACGGTTTAGATACCTATCCCTGTCACCACCGAGGAGCACTGAATTTTCGACTCATATTTATACCTGAATTTGTACGGAGAATCTGCACCTGCAAGCATGAAACCACAAACACTCATCTTTTGATGTAGAATAGCTGGCACATAGCCAGGATCACATGCTGAAGGCAGACACTTCACAGCATATAACCATATAAGGTATTTCCTTACATCAACTTAGCTTTCTCAAAATCAAAGGCAGTCATTTTAAGTAGATCACACAATTTTGTTCTAAATCAGTTTAACTTTTTTCACATGCAGTTCTAACAGTTTACAACCATATTTGGGCATTACTTTCCAGTTTTACACAATCATAGCTGTTTTCACCTTTTAGTGACCCCAATCCCTTAACAGTATCATCCTCTGATGAGCAAAGGAGCATTGCTTGGCACTTACGCAAAAAATTTGTTCCTGAACATGACAGATGGTTCCAGTAAAAAAGCAAGACAACCTTTAGGTCAAAGATTGTGAAATTTGTCCAGGTTTTATCTTTGTTCGGTCCCAAATGCGATTGTATTTTCCTAAAAGTGTTTTATCAAGATATCTATAATCTGATAAAAAATCTAGTGGAGATGCAACCCGCCTAACCCAGGTTTGTTGTCCAGTTTGCCTTGGCGTTTTGAAGAGGAGTAGTTGGGATGTAGAATCCTGTTCATCAATAATATGCCATCCTTACTTGGATGATGGATTGTGTGCCTCTTGGTTTCTCCCTAGTTCTCCTCGTCCCTTGTTTTACTGAGGTTGGGCTGCTGGTGCAGACAGAGACCTTCTCTGCTTTATGTCAGGTGGGGTGAAGATCGTTTCAGCAGGAGGCTCCAAGTCACTTTCATCCACATTGTCCTCTGCATGCTACCTATGAACAACATAGCCATGTGTTGAAAAAAAACCCCAAGATACTAAAATAATGTACAATCATACAATAGTGATTATATAAAATGATGACAACTGACGAGTTATATCTTTCATTCAAAGCAATGTTTTACTTTATGTACTCATTGATCAAGTATTGGGTTCATTCCATGTTCAATCAGAGCTTCATCATCTGAATTATATTCACTGTCTTCTTCAGATTCTAAGATTAGTTCAAGGTCCCTTCTCTCTTGAATAAAGTCGTTTCTTTTGCCTTAAAGCATGTTTTTCGACTGTTAACCTGTTTGTGACTGCATGCATCAGGTAATTTGTTTTTACTAAGATGTTGTTCTGATCAAGTTCTGATTCAGTCCATCGAGCTCAGCCTGACAGTACCATAAACAAAATCTCTGTAGTTTTGGGGTTATGCCTCTTCTTCTGGTAAAAATCCTTTTTTCTTCAATTGGATCCTCTGGACTAATGCAGATATGTAAAACACAGCAGGCCATGATGGTGCATGTTGTGACATGCAGTTGCTTTTGGTGGATGAATTTAAGCCTCCTGAATTTGCTTTTTGGTATGCCAAAAGCATGCTCAGCGACAGCCCGGTCGGAATTCAAGCAGGCTTTCACAAGCTGGATGGAAAGGGGATTGGCCGAAGCCCCTGTAAAACAAGTTCTTGAAGGAAGTAGCCACGGTAGATTATCCTCTAGAATTGCACAGGTTGGCTTTTGAATGTGTAACTGACACCCATATAAGACTCCTGGTTTGCCAACGTGCTTGTATTTAAGGGCACCTGAGTGGGCTCTCTATTATTGTAGAGGGACCCCAGAGTGTTCAAAAGTTCCTGTGGTGATAGAGTAAAGTGGAAATGGTCATGGAACCATAACCTGGAGAGCCTACCTCCACCTGCCCAGTTGACAGTCTGAAGTGAAGTCACTGATCCTGTACAAAGAGACAACATCCTCCACAAAATTGGAGATTCTAGGGATCCGTCTGAGGAGATGCAACAGGAACTCCTAGATTCTTACATTTTAAAAGGAAGGCTGTCAGGTTTATTTTTTTTTTTTTATTATATCAATCCTAATTATTGTGACGTGAGGGTTTAACAGACTGCAATGACAACGCCACCCAGGAAGCTTAGCCCTGGGACAATGGAGGCCTGGTTACTGTAAAACACCAGGACCGCGCCAGGTCTGGACACGAGTCGGGTGCACAAAATACAACAAATCAAAATGACTTTAATTACACAATAAAATGGATCTACAAAGGAAAGCTACAAGCAGACAAAGAAACTGGTAATCCGTTGAATCAAATATAGTTATGACAGAAGAGTAGGATCATGCACAGATGGGTTCCTACACAGTTCCTCGTCTGATGAGCAAAGTACTCATCAAACTGATGAGTTACAATCATATGGACAAAACAACGGCTTTCTGCTGAACGGTGACGCCAACGAGCAGCCACACACCTAGAAACAAAACACGATAATGAGAGGAGGCATAAAGAAAAAGCTAACACTGTTTAATGGCTTACCTGCCGGTATCGTGATTGTTAATAGTGCAGCAAAACGAGGAAGGGGCTGCAGGCAACCACCGGCCGGTACGAACTCTGCTCATAACATGGCGCGCCTGACGTGCGCGTTCTGTATAGGGTGAGGGGCAGGGAGCTGGAGAACCCAGCAGGTCTCGAGTAGTCCTGTAGATCAGGATGAGGTTTGGATCCTCTGATCCAAACCGTGAGTCCACTCACTCAAGCCTGTTGTGTGGAGGCGAGCACATGTCCAAAATGGCGCTAGTACCGCCCACCAGACACGTCATAGAGGTCCCACCTGCCACATTATGATAAAACATTTAATTTGTACAGCGTTTAAAAAGGGACACAAAGACACTTTACATACAGCACATACTAAAAAACAGTTACAATAACGAGCTATCACAAGATGAAGACATACATTTAGCCATTTTGAAAAGATGAGTCTGCGTGACTTTAGATACAAGCTTCTCCTTTCCTCGTCATAGAAAAAACACAGATCTTCGTAATCAATTTCTTCAGACAGCATAAACACCAACACAAATCTTTCCTCTTTTAGAACCAAGACATAGACTACTTTATACTTCCTGTTCTCGTCTGTCTGAGCTGCTAAGTCAGCAGGTCAATGTTTCAAACACAAATGCATGCAGTCCCAAATGGGTCACATGTAGATTAAACACTGAGTAAATGTTGTTGGAGGGTGATTGTGACAATAGGGTCAAAGCTTCGTCTCGTCCCTGCCAGGAGCATAAACTCCTGACGACATAGCTCTAGTGGTTATGGAGACACAGAGACAGCCCCAAAACAGTAAAGTGACGATCCTTCAGGGGCAGGGAAAGAGAGGAAAAGAGGAAACTGGAATGAGCAATTTAGGCAACCATTTGGGTCGGACACAGGCATAAAATTTGTATTTATTGTTTCATTTCATTCAAAACAAAAGAACAAACGCATCTTAAAAAAAGGTCTTCAGTAAAAAGAAATTATGAATGAAAGGGTACAGAAAGAAGCAAAAGCTTATAATATCTGCCCCATAGCAACAGAAATTATATACTGTATAATCAGGGTGATGCGCGACAAAAAAAAAAAACATCAAACAACAACAACAACAAGAGAGAGTTTTCTGCTACACATATTTATTAATTAATAGTTGTTTCACATTTTTCTTAAATGCATGAATGGACTTACATGATTTAATTTTACTGTCCAGGTTGTTCCACAGATTAACACCTTGAATTGAAACACATCTTTGTTTTGGTTTGGTTCGAAACTGTGATTTAACAAATAGATCAGTTCCTCTTAAATTATGGATACTTTCTGTCTTTTTTAATTGTTTTTGTAATCTATATGGTAATCTATATGACCAACCTTGTTCACCTGTAAACACACAAGAGAAACACGGCGTCAATCCGTGAAAAAGTGACGCTTAGTGGGATTCTTAGGTACTACAGGAGGAAGAATTTTTAGTACTTGAATATTTTTATTTGCAAATTTCCATCAAATTACAAAAAGATCTGAATTTAATAAATAAATAAATAATAATCAGTCAGATTAATTAAAAAATGAATGAACATTTAAAATTATTCGTAAATCATCCAGCAGGAGGAGCCCTTCTCTCATTTATTATGAGGGAATGCTTTTTGTTCAGGTCTTACTTTGCATAAGGATCGTCAATGACACACACACACACACACACACACACACACACACACACACACACACACACACACACACACACACACACACACACACACACACACACACACACTCTACACCATAGTTTCAACATCATCAATAATACGTCGTGGATACTGATATCCTATACCAGTAAATGATGCTGCACATTTAGCTTTAGATTTATTCATTGATTTACTATAAAGTGTAGGCCCGTCCTCATGTCTGCTCATTTGTGAACAGATTTAACAGTTAGATTTATTTTTGTTTTTAAAGATGGTGTATACATAGCGATACCAAATATTTCTGAGGATTGGATGAGCATGTGTAGTGTTTACAGGTTGTAGGTGAAAGCCGTCAGGCTCCATCTCCGCTTCCTGCTGCTCACTTGAGAATCACCTCTGGGTTGTGAGAGAAACTGGAGACACAGCAACCAGGAAAAGTCTCTGGCAAAATCAAAATAAGCCAAAATAAATAGGGCCCAGTTTAGCTGATTTCTTCACCGCTTTGAGACGCTGGCCCCTATTGGCTACCAGCTCCTGTGTTACAGACTTTCACTGCTACCCCCGTTTGTCGTTGTGGCTCAAGCAATAGTTGAACTTTCTTGCAATGGCTCTGATGTATCCAGGAGGGCCTCTCAGTGATTTTCAGTGCTGTGGGTGTAGTCAGCAGAACTTGATGAGGTCCCTCCCACCCTCCCAAAAATTTGGGCAAATCTTGTCCTGCAAAACAGAATAAATATCCAGCCATCCAGATGATTGGTTATTTGCTTCCTGATTAGTTTTAAACAATTTGCTCATCCGTTCTGTTAAAGTATTTTCAGTCTTACTTTTAGCTTCGTAAGCTGAAAATCCAAACCTCGTAAACGTCAAGATATAATCTGATTTAATAAATGATTTAATAGAAGCTTTACTACTGTAAGTGAATCACAATGTTTAACAGGATATATTTCTATCTAATTTTAAACGAGACCAACTGTTACTAAATAGTACGTTACTCCTTGTGCCAATTAAAACTTTAAAAAAAAAAATCAAGGTGTAAATACTCAAATGGGTGATTTCTTTGGGGAAATCACCTCTCCTTGGTCTTAAGTGACCTTTACTGTTTTATTTATAGCAGATCAAACATGATCAACAAAAACTTTTTGTCAAAGTAAAATGGACTAATTAAATAAACTATCTCTCCTCTTGAGCGATGGGTAAGTCCCATGGCTCACTATAGTTACAGTTTTAAATTACATCTGGTCTATCTGTGTGTATGGTGATCACATGCCTGATAAAGATTCCAGTGCTCTCAGTGCTGCATAAAGTTCTGCAATTTGTGCTGAACCGTTTTAAATTTAATTATTTATTTCTGTAGTCAGAGCAAATCCAAACCAGAGGTTTTAAAAGTACCAACATTTTCTACTCAAGTAGAAGTATAGATACCCAGTTAAAAAACTACTTTAGTAAAAGTAAAATTATCAACTCAAGTTTTCTACTTAAGTAAAAGTAAAAAGTAACCTATTGTCAAAACTACTTAAAGTAAAAAAGTAAAAGTAATTTTCAGGAAAAACAAATATCATTAACAAAAGCGTATGAACATATTTTGTAACTATTATCACATGCTTTAAGGAGCAGAAAATATGATGATAAATGAAAGTGTTTTGGTGAAACTTTATGAATCGGAAACATTTATTTCTTAATAATCTTTATTGGAAATTGATTAATGAACACAATCAAATGTATTAACATAAGCAGGGCATTATGTAATGTCCCTTCAGCTACCAAGCTTCACTCTGCATCACCTAATTTAACCAACTTCAGCAGACACAAACACACTCAATGTAAAAAAAAAGCAAAAAAAACAAACAAACAAACACACTCAATGTAAAAAAATAATAAAAATAACAATACAAATACCCAAAAGGCTTTTTTAAGACAGCTAGTTTTCAAAGTTCTTTGAGGCAATTATGAATAGTCTTTAACAAGTTTCTAAGGTTGGGAGTGCCACATAGGTGTTCCCCCTGCGTGACACCTGAAACACAGCAGGGGGGAGGGTATGTGTGCATGCATGAGCGCGTGCTGTGTGTCACGTGATGAAGCAAGAGGAAGTCGTATTGAGATTGCGTCAGCTCTCCTCATCCAACCACATTCAAATCAAATGGCGCGATTGATCCGGATTGGTTTTTATTGACTTTTTTATTTATTTTTAACGGTGACAAAATGGCGAAAGTAGCAAATACTTTTTATAAAACTAACGAAGTAAAAGTACAGATAGTTGCATAAAAAAGTAGTGAGTAAAAGTAAAAAGTAGACAAAAAATAATTACTTCGTTAAAGTAAAGATAACAAGATTTTCTACTTGAGTAAAGTAACGAAGTAGTTCTACTTCGCTACTTGACACCTCTGGATTCCAAACTAATGCTTCCTAAAGTTATCTTTCGTAGCTGAAGCATCAACAAAATGAACGGAAGTAATCATATATGTTTACATATGTAAACATATATACTGTTTACCTTCAAAGGTAAATCCAACAAAGACTGAGTCTGGATGTAAGGGAACAGAGAAAAATGCATTGATTAGAAAATCTTTTTGTCTGAGGTTGGTTAAGCTATGTTTGTGGATTAGGTACATTAGGCACTACATGTTTGTAGAGTTATTTATTAACCTAAGTTCATGAACTGGTCTTTATTTTCCAGTAATGCTTTCTGAACTGGGAAAATGGGTGTATCATAAACTCCATCTGTGGTTTTTCTCAGTACTCCTTCTTCAGTCATGTTGTTTATGAGTGGCCTAATCCCCTCAATGGCTTCTGGTTTCTAAAGATACAACCTACTTTTCAGTCTGCAGAGGTGTCAAGTAGCGAAGTAAGACTACTTCGTTACCTTACTCAAGTAGAAAATCCCGTTATCTTTACTTTAACGAAGTAATTATTTTTTTGTCTACTTTTTACTTTTACTCACTACTTTTTTATGCAATTATCTGTACTTTTACTTCGTTCATTTTATAAAAAGTAGTCGCTACTTTCTCCATTTTGTCACCGTTAAAAAGCCGCGACTGTTTGTCAGATTTTTTTTTTTTATGAACCCTGAATGCATCAAACAAAGGAACAGATGAATGATTGGCTGAAAGGTCCAGTCAATCATTACTTTGGGCCGAGTAGTCCCGCCCACAAACTTTTAAAGAGCAGGAACGTCAATTTCCGTGTTAGAGACTTGTTGCGGGCTCAGAAAAGAAAGAAAAGAAAGACTGACTGAGGAGATTAAAACTACACATCACTTAGATTTTGTATCATGTAGATGTTTCGGTTAACATTAAAAAAACCTTATATGTACACATATATATGTAGATATGTATATATATAAATTTATATATACCGTCTCCTAAGTCCCGCCCCTACTGGTTTCGTTCTGGGTTTCTTAAAATCTTATTTCCCTGGTTAGTTTTTCATTTTTACAGTTCTTAAAATTTTAGAAAAAGAATCCAAGGATTTTTCCTCCTGTGTGTTTCCTTCACTCCCACTGCCTTACGAGTGCATGTAAAGGGTGTTATTTTGTCAATGGGCGTGGTTTTACTGGGTGTACGATATTTTTTGTAAAATACAATAATTTTACGTCATTAGTACGATAATCCAGCACCTCCCACCTGGCAACGCTGCCCAGGCTGTATGTGGCACTCCCATACTTACCAACTTGTTAAAGACGATTCAGTATTGCCTCAAAGAACTTTGAAAACTAGCTGCCTTCAAGGCTTGAAAAAGCCTTTTGGTTATTTTATTTATTTATTTATTTTTACATTGAGTGTGTTTGTGTCTGCTGAAGTTGGTTAAATTAGGTGATGCAGAGTGAAGCTTGGTAGCTGAAGGGACGTTACATAATGCCCTGCTTATGATAATACATTTGATTGTGTTCATTAATCGATTTCCAATAAAGATTATTAAGAAATAAATGTTTCTAATTCATAAAGTTTAACACCAAAACACTTTATTTATTATCATATTTTCTGCTCCTTAAAGCATGTGATAATAGTTAAAAAATATGTTCATACGCTTTTGTTAACAAAATTCCTTTTTTTCTGAAAATTACTTTTACTTTTTTACTTGAAGTAGTTTTAAAATAGGTTACTTTTTACTTTTACTTAAGTAGAAATCTTGAGTTGATACTTCTAGTTTTACTAAAGTAGTTTTTTAACTCGGTATTTATACTTCTACTTGAGTAGAAAATGTTGGTACTTTTGACACCTCTGTCAATCTGTAGGATGAAGTCAAAGTCCTTTGTCAACCCGACATCAGTGGATAAACACAGCTAAAATTCAGAGGGGACCTTGGCTAATTCTGGACGGTCAGAAATCTGGACCATAGTGTGATCATTTTCTGTGGATCATCTAACATCTACATTTCAGAGTAAACTTGTACCAGAACAGTTTGACTAAATCTAAGGCTCTGTTTTACTTCAAACTTTTACAGTTTATTCCTTCATTTAATATTGTTTTGCTATTTTTATTAATTTGATTTACCTTGTTTGAGGTAATAGTTTTACAAACTTGTTTTAATCTTAAAAACTGGTATCATAACCCGGCTTTCTGAGTCCCAAAAATGAACCTGGCCGGGTTCAATTTTATAAACATTATATGGACAGTTGGTCAGTGAGATGATGAGTCAGTTTTTACAGATCTGCGTGCTTCTTTCTATTTTAATTTTTGTCTATTTATCCAATTCTGAGATCTGTAAAGTCACTTACTCCTCCTGTTTCTGTTTGTTTCATTTTATTTGTTTATTTTCACTACAAGTCCAGTGAAGGAGTTCTCTTGCATGAGACGTAGGAGAGGACACTGATCGGGCCTTCTACTGTGTGCTAATCACACAGCGAAATCAGTCTTCAGGGATGAAACCCATCCTTTATCTTCAAGTCACCAGTATGTCGTTCTTCACAGGCAGAACAATAACTGGTGAGATTCTGCTAGACTCTTTAACACTAGCAAGACTGAAATTTTGGATACTCCTTCAAGGACTACAGTGGGTCATTTGACCCACAACACTGGCATATAATGGCTGAGTAGTCCCTGTTGTTATTCTAATGTACCACTAGTGGCAGGCATCCACATCCTGGGAGTACAACGCAAAGTGTGAAATGTTTGTGTGAAAAAGTAAAAAATTAGTGTGAAAATTTTGTGGCTTTGGGTCTTCTAGACATTTGGCTTAAATGGTCCAATAGCAGCTTGGGCTAACGTGTGTGCTGGCACTGTTGTCCGAGCTTTCCCAAAAGCAGGCATCATTTCCGAGGAGCCACACGGTACAGAAAGTGACTCTGACAGTGAGGAAAGTGAACCTGCTGTGTTGGATTTAGAGCAGCTGTTAGATTCTGAAACAGAGGATGAGGACTTGGATTGATTTGATAAATGACTTTATGACGACTGTGAATAATATTTAAATAAAGACAAACAAAATCAGTTTTAGTCCTGAATTATTTTTAAATACACACACTTGTCTGCTTGTGTGTGTGTTGTTTAAAGGTGGACGTACGTAGTAGAAGATACGTATATAAAACCCACCCCTCTCATCAGGTGTGCCTTATGTGTGTGTTAAATACAGAGCACAAGAAACTGGGACTGCGCTTTTAATACGGTGCGCCTCGTGAAAACACGATATGTTTAAAATAAGCAATAATCAATTATCCAAAAGTATTCAAAACTTTTTTCACAAGGTGAATACTGTGTATAATATTAGAGGATGTGATGTGTTTAAAAGATCAATGTAAGAACAAATATTTAAAAAAAAACCATTGTGTTTCAGTTGTTGGTTTAAATCTTTGGAAAAGCTTTGATCAGGAGTTAAAAGGATGTAAACATTTCAACAGTTCAGTACTTTATACAAGAAAAATATTTTAAAAAATTCTATGTGGAAAAAGAACGGTAAAGATAAATACTTGAAGTTTTTTGTAAACTGCTATAATGTGGATTTTTTGCTTATTAAACAAGCTGGAAGAGTTCATGTTCAATGCCAGAGCTTCTGCTGATAAAATCAGACTTGAAATCCTGGTCAAAGTGACTACCAAGATCTCCCTGGGGGGTCAGACTCCTCTGGAGGATCTGGATATAAAACAGTTTCATAAAACACATTGTCTTTTTTTTCCTGCTTGATCAGTTTGTTGGAACATGAATCCTCTGCAGCTCCTCCTACCTGTCCTCCCTCTATCACAGGTAGAAATGTGTTTCATTCCAGGAAACAGCTCACCTGTGAGTCAGTTTGTGGACTGGAGAGTCTTCTCTCAACAAACTGTAAGTCTGAACCTTTTTTTTGAAAATGTACTTTATTGATCCCTCACCGGGAAATTTGTGTGCTGCATCACGTACCCGCTGCTCTCATTTTTTTTCTGATCGCTCTGAAAGATCATTATTTCCTCTGATCTGGAACAACTTATCTCACCATCAGACTTCTCCCCACTCGTCATCACGCCATCACAGAACCTGTCAAACCAGTCCGACAGAATATATCTGCTTCACAAACAAACTGCAGCTTCTTTTCATTTCCTGCAGTCACACACTCTAAAACACACACCCAGTTATTTTAACTGCAGAAAAACTGAACTGATTGAGGATTAATTGGTAGAGGTCGGTAAATGTGGAAGACCAGAAACATTTGAGGAATTGTAAGTTAAAACAAGGAGTCTCACCTCTTCAACTAGTTCTACCATAAAGTGTCAGAGTAAGACCTTTAAATGGTTTCAAAGCAGCAGATGATGGAAAGGAGGACTTCAGATTATCTTTATGTGACCAGACCGCCGGTTCTGGACCACCGGCACCTCTTCGTCCTGGTCCGCAGCATTTACGGGCCCATTCCTCGTCCCGGGTCTGCCCTTTATGGGCCCACTCATCCAAACCGCTGACTGCGGGAACCTTGCTGCATCCTCTTCGGTCACACCAACTATCTTCATGTCTTCCTTCACTGTATCCATGAACCTCCTCTTTGGTCTTCCTCTAGGCCTCTTTCCTGGTGGTTCCAAATCCAGCATCCTTCTTCTGATGTCCTCTCTCTCTCTCCTCTGCACATGTCCAAACCATCTCAGTCTGACCTCTCTGACTTCAAAACCTCTAACATGTGCTGTTCCTCTGATCCTGTCCATCCTGGTCACTCCCAGAGAGATCCTCAGCATCTTCATCTCTGCTACAAACATCTCTGTTTCCTGTCTTTGAATCAGTGACACTGTCTCTAGACCAATCAGCGTGGCCGCTCTCACCACACTGTCTCTAGACCAATCAGCATGGCCGCTCTCACCACACTGTCTCTAGACCAATCAGCATGGCCGCTCTCACCACACTGTCTCTAGACCAATCAGCATGGCCGCTCTCACCACACTGTCTCTAGACCAATCAGCGTGGCCGCTCTCACCACACTGTCTCTAGACCAATCAGCATGGCCGCTCTCACCACACTGTCTCTAGACCAATCAGCGTGGCCGCTCTCACCACACTGTCTCTAGACCAATCAGCATGGCCGCTCTCACCATGGTTTAAATAATATTTAATAAAATACTTTTCAAATATTTTAAAATAATTATATAATTATTTATTTAATTAATATTTATTAAATATTATAAATTATATAAATAGTTGATATCAACAATTATCACGGTTAAAATAGTTAAGACAATTAAAACATGCAAAATAAAACTATAAAAACCATGAATAAAATAATAAAATACCTGCTACATTCAGATGAATGATGTGTGTTTCCTCTGCAGCTAGAAAGTGTGTGAGAGCTGATGTGGATTCAGCATCATGGATCTGGACGAAGAGGAAGGAGACCCCCTCTCTAAACCCACTCAGAGGTCAGATGATCATCTCTAACTGTTCATGACTCTTCTCCATGTCAGAGACCAATACTCACATCAACAAACAACTGGATTCACAGAAACCAGCCAGACCCAGAGGTCCTCAGAGTTCTAGATGGTTCATGTTTAGTCCTGACTCTAGACACCAGCAGGAGCCCGGTCCCAGAGGTCCTCAGAGTTCTAGATGGTTCATGTTTAGTCCTGACTCTAGACACCAGCAGGAGCCCGGTCCCAGAGGTCCTCAGAGTTCTAGATGGTTCATGTTTAGTCCTGACTCTAGACACCAGCAGGAGGCCGGTCCCAGAGGTCCTCAGAGTTCTAGATGGTCCATGTTTAGTCCTGACTCTAGACACCAGCAGGAGGCCGGTCCCAGAGGTCCTCAGAGTTCTAGATGGTTCATGTTTAGTCCTGACTCTAGACACCAGCAGGAGGCCGGTCCCAGAGGTCCTCAGAGTTCTAGATGGTTCATGTTTAGTCCTGACTCTAGACACCAGCAGGAGGCCGGTCTCAGAGGTCCTCAGAGCTCTAGATGGTTCATAAGGTACTAGCATATCACAGATGTAATACGCTTCTTAAATCTAGTTTACGATTCTCTCATTTCTCCAGATTAATGTAATCACACTTTTCTTCTAACACAGCTGCCAGTGTTGCATGCCTTCCGTGGGAATGTCTTCCATGTAACTATTTTTTTTAACTGACAACTTCAGAGTAAACTTTCAGACATTGGTGATGAATGCAAATGATTTGGTCCAAGAAATGTTGAATCCTCTGTTCTCAGTTATTTTTTATTATTATTTTCTTTAATAAAGGGAGTGTCTTATAACCTTTTGGTCTTTTTCTTTTTGGGGAAAAAGAGAAAATAGTCGATCATCCAGCTGCCACCTGCCTGGCATTCAACCCTGCTGATAGAAACGTGTGTCACAATATGACGCAAATATTCTTGACAAAAATGTTGAAACCAAATATTTTTCTACACATTTTAACATGATGGAAAACGTTGATAATATTTGTGTCGTGTTTTTTTTCCTACAAAAAACATAAATACAGTATTTATATCTTTTCCCCCATTTATTTAATTTTCAAACATTTTTGAAAAGCTCCAGGGAGCCACCAGAGCTGCACTACAGTGTAACTATGTTATTAAATAAAATGTTTTCTAAAGAATCTAAACATCTGGATTCACAGGAACCAGCCCCGGCCTGGATCTGGACCAGGACCTGAACCCAGCTGTGTGTCCATGAGGAGTGACCGGTCAAAGGATTTTTATATTCACTTTAAATCAGATCCAAACAGGTAATAAAAGTTTAAATATCTGTAGTTTTGTTCATTCTTTTTAAAGTTCTGTTTCTATGATATTAAATATTGAATAAATGTTGAAAATTTTAACCAAAAATAAAATGTTTTTAAATAATTTAAACATCTGGATTCACAGGAACCAGCCTGGATCTGGACCTGAACCCAGCTGTGTATCCATTGGGAGTGACCGGTCAAAGGATCATCCTATTGACTCTAAATCCGATCCAGGGAGGTAATAAAAGTTTAAATACTCTGCCAGTAGTATTTATTTTTACTGGCAGAGTACTTTGTAGTTTAAATACCACTTTCTTCTGTCTTTTTAAAGTTGTGTTTCTATGTCAATAAATAATGACTATTAAAACTAATAATCAAATGTTTTCTAAATAATCTAAACATCTGGATCCACAGGAACCAGTCTGGATCTCAGAGTTGTTATTTGTTTATTTTTTTTTATGGTGTAGTTTGTTTTACATTTTCATTGGATGTGGAAAGTTTGAACATTTTGAAATTGTTTTGGGGAATTTTTGTCTTTTGTTAAAAAAGTGCTTTTAAATTGAAAAGTCAGGTCTCTTAAAAAGTACAACTTCAGAATTAAAAGAGGTTGAAAAGTATTTTTTTTTTCTGTAAATACTACTGACTACATTCAAAAAACATTTTTATAACAATAAAAATAATAAATTATATTTAAAAGCACCTTTCAGGACCTGAGGTTGCTGTACTGTACATAAAATATCAATAAACCAGAAATCAGAAATAAAATAACAAGAAAAATAGATAACAATAAATAACAATAAAACTAAACTAGAAACAGATCAAAACAAAGCAGAGCAAAATGAATCAACATATAAATCTGGATTAACTGAAAAGATGAGTTTTTAGGTTGGTTTTGAATGATAATAATAATAATAATAATAATACATTTTATTTGTAATGCACTCTACACCTTAAATCAAGCCTCAGAGTGCTACAAGGTTAAAACATTAAAAACAATTAAAACAGTACAGCACAATAAAAACAAACATACAATGAAAACAAAATTTAAAAATGATAATCTTTTTTAAAAAGGTGGGTTTTTAGTCCTTTTTTAAAGGCATCCTCCGTCTGTGGGGCCCTGAGGTAGTCTGGGAGGGCATTCCACAGGCGGGGAGCAGCAGCCTTGAAGGCCCTGTCGCCCATTGTTTTTAGCCGTGTCCTGGGTGGGTTCAGACGATGCTGTTGGCCTGACCGGGTCCTGGTTGAGGTGTTGAGTGTGAGTAGTTCTGAGAGGTAAGTGGGGGCCTCACCGTGCAGACAGTGATGGGTGTGAAGGAGGACCTTATATTCACTACGGAGGTGAACGGGAAGCCAGTGAAGGCTGTGATGGATGGGGGTGATGTGCTCGTATTTCCGAACCCTCATCAGGACCCTGGCAGCGCTGTTCTGAACATACTGGAGCTTTTGAATGCTCCTGCCAGGGATCCCGATGAAAAGCGCATTACAGTAATCCAGCCTGGAGGAGACAAAGGCATGGACGAGCTTCTCAGCAGCCGGGAGGGAGAGAGATGGACGAAGTTTTGAGATGTTACGGAGGTGAAAGAAGGAAGTTTTGCAAATGTGGGTGACATGATTGTCAAAGGTGAGGTGGGGGTCGAACTTAACCCTGAGGTTGGTAACAGAGGGAGAGAGGGGAATGTTGTGGCCAAAGAGGGAAATTGAGTTTATGGGGGAGGAGCGAAGTTGTTGAGGGGTACCAATTTGAATGGCTTCGGTTTTAGAGTCGTTCAACTGAAGAAAATTTTGGCTCATCCATGCCTTTATGTCCTCCAGGCAGGAGCTGAGGTGTTTGAGAGTGGCAGAGGGAGACCCAGAGGGAGTGACTTTGAGGTAGAGCTGTGTGTCGTCCGCATAGCATTGGAAATTAATGCCATGTGTGCTGATGACACTACCAAGGGGGAGCATGTAAATTGTGAAGAGGGTAGGACCGAGCACGGAGCCCTGGGGGACCCCACAGGTGACTGTGTGGGTTCTGGATTTAGCTTCCCCCAGGACCACGCACTCGGTCCGATCAGTGAGGTAGGACTAAAACCATTGAAGCACAGTGCCTGAGAGTCCAATGTGGTGCTGAAGACGGTGGAGAAGGATGTTGTGATCAATGGTGTCAAATGCAGCAGAGAGGTCGAGGAGAATAAGGAGGGATGTAGAACCGGAATCAGAGACCATCAGCAGGTCACTGGTGACTCTGATCAAAGCTGTCTCTGTGCTGTGGAATGGGCGAAAACCAGATTGAAATTTCTCATAGAGGTTATTTGATTTTAGATGATTATGAAGCTGAGAGGAGACAATTTTTTCAAGAATTTTGGATATGAAAGGAAGATTTGAGATTGGGCGGTAATTTGATAAGACTTCAGGGTCGAGGGTGGGTTTTTTGAGAAATGGTTTGATGAGAGCTGTTTTGAGGGATGGCGGGATGATGCCGGTATCAAGAGAGAGATTGATGATTTTGGTTATGAGGGGAGTGATCAGTTTGTTATGGTTTTTAAGCAGAGGGGAGGGGGTCCAAAAATGATGTGGATGATTTAGAGTTACGGATAGTCTTCTCGACCTCCTGCTGCGCTGTGGGGGAAAAGTGAGAAAAATGCTTTAGGAAAGACGGCGATGGAGTTTCATTTGTGAAACTGTGTTTCAGGGTAGAACGAATATTATCAATTTTGGAGGTGAAATAATCAAGGAACCGGTTGCAGTTTGTTACTGTGGGAGTTTGATGTGTGGAAATCTGTGGTCTGAGAAGATGATTGATGGTTGAGAATAGTTTGGATGAATGGTTCTTTTATTTATTCATTCCAAAACTAAACATCTGAATTCACACTGTAAGAACAACCTTTTTTTTTTAACTCCTGAAGATTCACACTTAAAACACATCTTTTACTCCATACTGCCAGCATGACCAACAACTGTTCCGGGAGCTCTATCCAGCTTCTCTTGGGTCAGCCACCTGCTGTTTGAAGGTTTATTAGAGGGGATAAAAAGAAAAGAACAAATTGGCTGCATATCTGTGTTTATCTGGGGCATACCTGGGATTTGTTTCCCGTGCCTGATCCTAACTTCACTTCACTGAAGGGTTGGATTGATTTAAAGATCTGTTGGTACATCCATACCCCTTTTGTTTGTTTTTTTAAAGAGCCTGGGGTGGGAGGGAGGGTTTTATGTTTTGTTTTATTTTTCTCTACTTTGTCATTTATGTATACATGATTAATACCTACCAATTTCATAGCAATGTTGTGTGGGAGAGGGAATGAGGAGGATCCAAATGCAGGTTTAACAGTTTATTAAGTGCTTAACAAAGGAATCCACAGCAGAGAGATAACAGCTTCAGGCAGTGCTGGATGGCCAAGAGGAAGGGCTGAAGGTTCCTGTGAGGAGAATAAGAAAATTAGTCTGATATCAAAATTTGACTCAGCTTAGAGGTTGTCAGTTTACCACTAGAATCGTTGAAGACCTGACGAAGACTGTGGGTGACACCAGGTCTTTTATAGCCACCGGTAAGTCTGGGCAGCTGGGAGCAATCAGCCAATCCTCCCGTTAGAAGCCATCCAGCACCTGTGAGTTTTGGGCGAGAAAAAAGAAACAAGCAGGCCTAAAAAGGCCTCACACCACAAGCAATGTAAATGATTATTGCTGTTTGGAAAATTGATAAATAAATTATGAAAAAAAAAAAGATCTGTTGGTAAAATTCTAACTACAAACACTAATATGAAAGAAAACTTTGAGTGACTGAAATTAATGGGAATTCATTCATACAGAAAAAGTTGGAGAAGAATTTTCTATTATTCTTTTAGCTGCAAAGTGCTCGTCGTTCTTGATAAATTTTACAATTGACTGCAAAAGATCAACGATTCTTTTGGCAGAAACATCAAGTGGATAAAAAACTTTTTTAAATATTATTTAACACTTATGTGTTGGTCCGATAAGGCTCAACAAATAAATGAATCAATTATAACTATTAGCATGTATCACTGCACATATTAATAATTATCAGCTTGAGCTTAGTTATGGTTGTTTGATTTTTTTTCGAATATTTTTTTTGAACTTTCCCTCAAATTTACATGTAAAGTTGGACATCTGTACAAAAAAAGCACTGGAAGGTAAAAATAACATGACTGTGTCCTGGAGCCTTTGTGGAGGCGTTTGTAGTTTTTGGAAAAAAAAAGAATTGACACGGTAAACTGTGTTACATAATTCAGATTAATGATGACATCTGATTGATCCTGATTCCTCCACAGAGTGGACCAGCAAACCTCAGAGCTTCCCAGTGGTCAGTCTACCCCGCAGCATCAAACACAGCTGGACTCCATATTTAAGGTCTGTACATGTCCAACAACTACTTTTCTATCTCTTCTATTCAGTCATCTTCATGCTGCACTTTGTAGACCAGTGGATTGTCAGCGTGTCCAACATGGATCTGATGTTTGGCTCCATGATTTCAGTCTGATTGGCTCCTTCATGTCCTTTTTTCTTCCAGATGCTGGAGGACAACATCATCACTTTTGTGAAGAACCAGCTGAAGAACTTCCAGAAGCTTCTGAGTCCAGATTACCCAGAATGCTCAGTGTTGGAGGGTGAGGATGAAGAGCAGAGGAGCAGAGAGGCGTTAGTGAAGATCACAGTGGACTTCCTGAGGAGAATGAAGCAGGAGGAGCTGGCTGAGCATCTGCAGAGCAGTAAGAGGATTTCTCTAAAGATTGAAGCTGCTGATGAAACATTTACTGATGTCTCAGCAGCTGGAACATCACATGTACACATCCTCATTCTTAACAGGATTGAAATATTTACTGACTGATGTTTTTTCTTCTTCTCATTTAGCATATTTTGCTGCACCCTGTGGATGTAAACTAAAATCCTCTCTGAAGAAGAAGTTCCAGTGTGTGTTTGAGGGGATTCCTAAAGCAGGAATTCCAACTCTTCTGGAGCTGATCTACACAGAGCTCTACATCACAGAGGGAGGGACTGCAGAGGTCAATGATGAACATGAGGTCAGACAGATTGAAGCAGCATCCAGGAAACCACACAGACCAGAAACAAGCATCAGACAAGAAGACCTCTTTAAAGTCCCACCTGGAAGAGATCAACCAATCAGAACAGTGATGACCAAGGGCGTGGCCGGCATTGGGAAAACTGTCCTAACACAGAAGTTCACTCTGGACTGGGCTGAAGACAGAGCCAACCAGGACATCCAGTTCATGTTCCCACTGACTTTCAGAGAGCTGAATGTGCTGAAAGAGAGAAAGTTCAGCTTGGTGCAACTTGTTCATCACTTCTTTACTGAAACCAAAGAAGCAGGAATCTGCAGCTTTCAAGACTTCCAGGTACTCTTCATCTTTGATGGTCTGGATGAGTGTCGACTTCCTCTGGACTTCCACAATAATGAGATCCTGACTGATGTTACAGAGTCCACCTCAGTGGATGTGCTGCTGACCAACCTCATCAGGGGGAACCTGCTTCCCTCTGCTCGCCTCTGGATAACCACACGGCCTGCAGCAGCCAATCAGATCCCTTCTCAATGTGTCGGCATGGTGACAGAGATCAGAGGCTTCACTGACCCACAGAAGGAGGAGTACTTCAGGAAAAGGTTCAGAGATGGAGAGCAGGCCAGCAGGATCATCTCCCACATAAAGACATCACGAAGCCTCCACATCATGTGCCACATCCCAGTCTTCTGCTGGATCACTGCTACAGTTCTGGAGGTTCTACTGGAAACAAGTAAGAGAGGAGAGCTGCCCAGTACCCTGACTGAGATGTACATCCACTTCCTGGTGCTTCAGACCAAAGTCAAGAAGATCAAGTATGATGGAGGAGCTGAGACAGATCCACACTGGAGTCCAGAGAGCAGGGAGATGATTGAGTCTCTGGGAAAACTGGCTTTTGAACAGCTGCAGAAAGGAAACCTGATCTTCTATGAATCAGACCTGACAGAGTGTGGCATCGATATCAGAGCAGCCTCAGTGTACTCAGGACTGTTCACACAGATCTTTAGAGAGGAGAAAGGACTGTACCAGGTGAAGATGTTCAGCTTCATCCATCTGACTGTTCAGGAGTTTCTGGCTGCTCTTCATGTCCGTCTGACCTTCATCAAATCTGGAGTTAATCTGATGGAGGAGATAAAAACATCTGGGTGGTCCTCATTATTTAAAAAAACAAATGATGACCTCAATCAGAGTGCTGTGATGAAGGCCTTACAGAGTCCAAATGGAAACCTGGACATGTTCCTCCGCTTCCTCCTGGGTCTTTCACTGCAGACCAATCAGAACCTCCTACAAGGCCTGCTGACACAGACAGGAAGTAGATCACAGACCAATCAGAAAACAGTTCAGTTCATCAAGAAGAAGGTCAGAGAGAACCTGTCTGCAGAGAGAAGCATCAACCTGTTCCACTGTCTGAATGAACTGAATGATCGTTCTCTGGTGGAGGAGATTCAACAGTCTCTGAGATCAGGAAAGCTCTCCACAGATAAACTGTCTCCTGCTCAGTGGTCAGCTCTGGCCTTCATCTTAGTGTCATCAGAAGAAGATCTGGATGTGTTTGACCTGCAGAAATTTTCTCCTTCAGAGGAGGTTCTTCTGAGGCTGCTGCCAGTGGTCAAAGTCTCCAACAAAGCTCTGTAAGAACAAGATTAAACTTTCTAAATCCCTTCTTTTAGTGTCTAAAAGCAGACAGGAAAGGCGTTTTATAAGTAGAGTCCATTTACCATCTCCATTTCATTGCACGTTTAGATGTTGTAATCCCCAGTGAAACATCTAAACGCTAACCATCCAAATGGTTGTGCAATGGGCATTAGTCCAGATCATCACAGGGGTTGTGTCAGAAAGGGCAGCCGACGTAAAACTACGCCAAATATAAATATGCAAGTCAGTTCAAGAAATGAAAGGCTCTGGGTCCTGATGATATCCCTGTAGAAGTATGGAAATGCTTAGGTGATGTGGCAGTTGAGTTTCTGACTGGGCTGTTTAACAGGATATTAGAAAGTAAGAAGATGCCTGATGAATGGAGGAGAAGTGTGCTGGTTCCTATTTTTAAGAACAAGGGAGATGTGCAGAGTTGTGGTAACTACAGAGGAATAAAACTGATCAGTCATACGATGAAGTTATGGGAACAAGTTGTCGAAGGTAGGCTAAGGTCTGAAGTACAAATTTGTGAGCAGCAGTATGGTTTTATGCCTAAAAAGAGCACTACAAATGCAGTATTTGCCTTGAGGATGCTGATAGAGAAGTACAGAGAAGGTCAGAGGGAGCTGCACTGTGTCTTCGTAGATCTAGAGAAAGCGTATGACAGGGTACCTAGAGAAGAACTATGGTATTGTATGAGGAAGTCTGGTGTGACAGAGAAGTATGTTAGAGTGGTCCAGGACATGTATGAGGGCTGTAAGACAGTGGTGAGGTGTGCTGTAGGTGAGACAGAGGAGTTCAGTGTGGGGGTGGGACTGCACCAAGGATCTGCTCTGAGTCCTTTGCTGTTTGCTATGGTGATGGACAGGCTGACAGACGAGGTCAGACAGGAATCCCCATGGACAATGATGTTTGCAGATGACTGTGATCTGTAGTGAGAGGAGGGAAGAGGTGGAGGAAAAGCTGGAGAGGTGGAGGTTTGCACTAGAAAGAAGAGGAATGAAGATTAGTCAGAGTAAAACAGAGTACATGTGTGTGAATGAGAGGGATCCAAATGGAAAAGTGAGGTTACAGGGAGAAGAGATAAAGAAGGTGGAAGATTTTAAGTATCTAGGATCAACAGTCCAGAGCAATGGAGAGTGTGGAAAAGAGGTGAAGAAGCGTGTTCAAGCAGGCTGGAATGGGTGGACAAAAGTATCAGGTGTGATGTGTGATAGAAGAGTTTCAGCTAGAATGAAAGGGAAAGTGTACAAAACCGTGGTGAGACCGGCCATGCTGATTGGTCTAGAGACAGTGTCACTGAGGAAAAGACTGGAAACAGAGATGGAAGTAGCAGAGATGAAGATGCTGAGGATCTCTCTGGGAGTGACCAGGATGGACAGGATTAGAAATGAGTACATCAGGGGAACAGCACATGTTAGAGGTTTTGGGGATAAAGTTTGAGAGGCCAGACTGAGATGGTTTGGACATGTACAGAGGAGAGAGAGAGAGTACATCAGAAGAAGGATGCTGGGTTTAGAACCACCAGGAAAGAGGACTAGAGGAAGACCAAAGAGGAGGTTCATGGACGCAGTGAAGGAAGACATGAAGATAGTTGGTGTGACCAAAGAGGATACAGCAGATAGGGTTAGATGGAAGAAACTGACTTGCTGTGGCGACCCCTAAAGGGAAAAGCCGAAAGAAGAAGAAGAGTGTCTAAAAGCAGACAGATGAAAAAAGGAGAAATCCACCATCATCAGGTCTCATTTAGTCATTGATTGATTTTTGAAGTTGGTTTATTTTCTTCATGATTTCAGGTATCATCAGGTATTTGTACATCATGTGTATCGTGTTTTCATCTCGTCTAAAAGTAAACAACTTGTTTAGTTAACCTGATAAAATCCCACAGCCTTCTTATAATCTCATAGAAATATAAAAGGTTCTGTACTATTTTTTCAGCTACTATATCACACTATGAGGGACGTGGTTGGTCTTCACACAGTTCAACAATACAAAGATTTGTAGATTAAACATGGGAATATCTTCTATTCTCCTTCTAAAGATGCAGAACTGATCCAGTAACCCTGTGATAGAGCACATCCTCTAGTTCCAGTTTAAAGAGTTTTATTTTAGAATAAATATTTTATACACACTCACTTAAAAAGGCAACAGGCTTGATGCAGATGAAACACCTGAGTAAACAGCCTCCGCTGCAGGAGGCTCCTCACATTGAATCTCCAGCCATGATCCAAGGATAGGAGACATGGCTGGCGAGAGATCTCCACGGGGGGACGAGAGGCGAGGCCGGAGCCAGATCTCCACCAGGGGATGAGAAACGAGGCCTGAGCCAGATCTCCACCGGGGGATGAGAGACGAGGCCGGAGCCAGATCTCCACCAGAAGATGAGAGACGAGGCCGGAGCCAGATCTCCACCAGGGGATGAGAGACGAGGCCGGAGCCAGATCTCCATCAGGGGATGAGAGACGAGGCCAGAGCCAGATCTCCACCAGGGGATGAGAGACGAGGCCGGAGCCAGATCTCCACCAGGGGATGAGAGACGAGGCCGGAGCCAGATCTCAACTAGGGGATGAGAGACGAGGCCTTGATGTGCCTTGAACCTGTTTTTAAAACTGTTTCTCTCCTGGTAACTGTTGGGACGACCTTTAGCCTTCCTGTCACACTGCATGTAGAAATATTAAAAGTGTAAAGACACACTTTTTAAACGAGTCCATATATTTATAGTTTGTTTGTTTTTATTTTTTTTAACAGACATCATATTAATATTTTATTGTTTCCTCTCTCCTCCTCCTCAGACTGAGAGGCTGTAATCTCTCAGAGAGAAGCTGTGAAGCTTTGTCCTCACTTCTCAGCTCCCCGTCCTCCAGGCTGAGAGAACTGGACCTGAGTAACAACGACCTGCAGGATTCAGGAGTGAAGAGGCTGAGTGATGGATTGAAGAGTCCAAACTGTAAACTGGAATCTCTCAGGTCAGGATTCATACACCAGTTCACATGATGATCTTTAGAACTCTCAGAAACTGATGATGGAAGCAGAATGTCTGTCAAACTACAAACACTGGCTCATAATAAAAATAAACATCACATATGTTAATATTACAGTGTCTTGGTGATCTCCTGTCTTTGTTATATAGCGCCACCATGAGGTCAGGTTTAATTCTAGCTGTAGTTCCACAGCAGTTCTCTCAGTGTTTCTGGTAAATGTCTTGTTTCCTTCAGGCTGTCAGGATGTCTGATCACAGAGGAAGGCTGTGCTTCTCTGGCCTCAGCTCTGACCTCCAACCCCTCCCATCTGAGAGAGCTGGACCTGAGCTACAACCATCCAGGAGATTCAGGAGTGAAGCTGCTAACAGCTGGACTGGAGGATCCACACTGGAGACTGGAGAAGCTCAGGTATGGAGAGATTTCTGCACACAGCAGATCCACATTTCTCTAAACACATGAGGAAGAACTGTTTCTATTTCTCTGTCCTTCACTCAGCTTCTGATTCCATCTTGATTCTGAGTTTTCTTAAAACAATGCAGGAGACTTTTTACTTCATTTAAACTTGATAAAAAGTCTAAGAACTTCATTTAAAAACATTTTTCTCACAGAAGTGTCTTCACTGAGGATCAGTAAATTCTCAGTATTAATTCATATTTGATGTTTCTGTAGAAACAGAAAGTAAAAAACTAGTTTAGTTTAGTTTATTAGTGGAATGCCCCTTGAGATGTAACATCTTATTTTCAAGAGGGTCTAAAAAACAACAAAAAACAACATTATGAAACAGTTTAACAAATAAAACAAACAAACAAAAACCCACAAACACAAACAAACAAACTCACTCCAAACTTTCAACTTCACACCAGCTATCAATAGATCATAAAGAGAAAGAAAATAAATTAGAATATATACATATGCATATATACAGTATATATACTGTATATACACTATATTGCCAAAAGTATTGTCTCACCTGCCTTTACTCATTCTATGAACTGAAGTGCCATCCCATTCCTAACTCATAGAATTCAATATGATGTCGGTCCACCTTTTGCAGCTATTACAGCTTCAACTCTTCTGGGAAGACTGTCCACAATGTTGAGGAGAGTGTTTATAGGAATTTTTGACCATTCTTCCAAAAGCGCATTGGTGAGATCACACATTGATGTTGGTCGAGAAGGCCCGGCTCTCAGTCTCCGCTCTAATTCATCCCAAAGGTGTTCTATCTGGTTCAGGTCAGGACTCTGTGCAGGCCAGTCAAGTTCATCCACACCAGACTCTGTCATCCACGTCTTTATGGACCTTGCTTTGTGCACTGGTGCACAGTCACATTGGAAGAGGAAGGGGCCCGCTCCAAACTGTTCCTACAAGGTTGGGAGCATGAAATTGTCCAAAATGTTTTGGTATCCTGAAGCTTTAAATGTTCCTTTCACTGAAACTGAGGGGCCAAGCCCAGCTCCTGAAAAACAACCCCATACCATAATTCCTCATCCACCAAATTTCACAGTTGGCACAATGCAGTCTGAAATGTACCGTTCTCCTGGCAACCTCCAAACCCAGGCTCGTCCATCAGATTGCCAGATGGAAAAGCGTGATTTATCACTTCAGAGAACGCGTCTCCACTGCTCTAGAGGCCAGTGGCGGCGTGCTTTACACCATTGCATCCGACGCCTTGCATTGCACTTGGTGATGTGTGGCTTGGCTGCAGCTGCTCAGCCATGGAAACCCATACCATGAAGCTCTCTGCGTACTGTACTTGGGCTAATCTGAAGGTCACATGAAGTTTGTAGCTCTGTGCAGAAAGTCAGCGACCTCTTTGCACTATGCGCTTCAGCATCCGCTGACCCCTCTCCGTCACTTTATGTGGCCTACTGCTTCGTGGCTGAGTTGCTGTTGTTCCCAAACGCTTCCATTTTGTTATAATAGAGCTGACAGTTGACTGTGGAATATTTAGGAGCGAGGAAATTTCACGACTGGATTTGTTGCACAAGTGGCATCCTATGACAGTTCCACGTTGGAATTCACTGAGCTCCTGAGAGCGGCCCATTCTTTCACAAATGTCTTGTTTCACAGTCTGCATGCCTGAGTGCTTGAATTTATACACCTGGGGCCAGGCCAAGTGATTAGAACACCTGATTCCGATCATTTGAATGGGTGAGCGAATACTTTTGGCAATATAGTGTATATATATAGACAATCAAAATGATCAAATAAAATAAACAGTCAATATAAGGACACTCAATCTAATACAAGTAAGTTTACTTAATATGTACATGTTTACAAATCACAAAATAAACATTTTCAATGTAACTATAAAGTTAAAATAAGGTTATGATTAAAAAAAAAACAACTTAAAGACATTGACAGGAGGTTTTCAAATATGTGAATAGAGATGATTTAAATAATGATGTCATGGATCTTAACGAGGTGGGCAACTTAGTCCAATCAGAGGGAGCTTTGTGTTGAAATGCTCTACGACCGACTTCTTTGTGAATGTGTGGAACTGAAAAGGTGAGACAGTGAGTACTCCTAAGTGAGAATGAATAGGTTACTGGAACTAAAAATTGCTTCAGATAAAAAAGAAAAATAATTAAATTTAAAAATGAGTTGAATCCAGTGTAGTTGACGCCTCTGGGAACGCTGTAACCAGTTAAGTTGATCAAATAAAAAACAATGATGAGTTAGATAAGGACACTTTAAAATAAATCTGCAAAGTGTATTGAAGAGAACATCAATGGTTTCAGATGTGAGGCATATGTATTTTGATATGTTGTATGGGCATAATCAATAATAGGTCAAACTAACTGAGTAATTATTCTTTTTTTAACATCAAATGTAAAACAATTAGAAGATCGAAAAAGAGGATTTAATATGGCAGATGTTCTTTTAATAATGTAATCAATATGAGGTTTAAAATTAAGGTCGGGGTCCAGCCAGAGACCAAGATATTTAACACGACCAAGAATCCCTCACTGAATCGGAGTGGAGGCGTTAGATACATTCTGCCCGGGATTTACAGCAGCATTCTGAAACCATGGAACAAAGAGGACACCTCGTGACTCAGATTCACGCCTTTCGTTAGCAGGAATTTCTATTCACCAGGCTTTTAGTATTATGATAATAGGTTTCGGTTTCTGGTCATTGGCTACAATAGGAGCCATTCACGACCATCATAGGTAAACAATGCTCATTGGTCGAGCCTTTCCTTACTATTTTTTACCTTTTACTCAGGTTAGTATATAGATATCCTGTTCCAGTCCATTTCTATCAGATTGAAAATGATTTCCGGATGGAAGTCGAAACGTCTCGATCAAGAATTAAACTGTCCAGAAGACTTTTTTGAAATGTTTTCTAATATGGATCACTCCTGGATGAATGAGGGACTACACAGATTTAAGATCAGAGCAGTTATATAATTTCTGATGAGTACCAAAAAGTAAACAGCAAGATTTTTTCATATTTAAAAGCAGTTGATTATTTAACAGCCAGTTTTGGACTAAATCAAAATCAAACTGCAACTTAGTTTGTAAAAATGAAGGATCAGAATGAGAAATGTAAATAACTGTGTCGTCAGCATAAAGATTTACAGAACAATGTGAAATAACTTGAGGAAGATCATTAATAAAAATAGAAAACAAAAGGGGCCCAAGAATAGAGCCTTGAGGCACACCCTTTACCATGATACATCTATCAGACTGAACACCATGAGTAATAACATACTGAGTTCTGAAATGAAGATAAGAGTTAAACCATAAAATTGCAGTGGAATCCAAACCCATGGCATGCAGTTTATATAAAAGTAAATAATGATCCACAAGATCAAAAGCTTTTGAAAAGTCAAGAAAAATAGAGCCACATATTGATTTTGGTCAAAAGAAGTAAACAGATCATTGGTAAATTATAATAAAGCAGTGGTGGTGGAAAACCCAGGTCGGAAACCAGACTGTAGTGGAGATAAGATGTTATATACACTTAAGTGGCTGAAAAGCTGTTTAAAAATAATTTTTCAAAGACCTTGGCTACACAACAAATAATGTAAATCGGTCTATAATTGTTTCAATCAGAAGTATCTCCACCTTTAAAAAGAGGAGTCACTCTGGCTGTCTTCCACATGATGGAAATTGAGATGTTTTCAAGGACAAATTAAACAGATCGGCTAAAGGAAACATGAATATATGGGCTTTTGAGAATTTCACATCCAAACCATCTGGACCGACACTGCAGTTAGAATTCAAATTAATCCATAATTAATGATAGACATCCATAGGAGAAAATTTGATAAACAAAAAGAATGACCACAGGATGGATTATTAAATGAACATTCAGAAATATAATTAGAATTAATAATAGAACTGATGGAGGAAAAATGTAGATGCAAATAATGTGATTAATCATTTTACTTTTATCTTTATTAAGAAGTGAATTAAGGTGAGACCAGAACTTTTTGGGATTGTTCAAATTTTTATCAAAACCCTCTTTATAGTAATTACATTTAGCATTTCTAGTTTGTGTTTTGCAAGAGTTTCTCAGTGATTTATAAGTGTCCCAGTCAGCTGGATTCTTAGAAACTTTATGTTTTTTCCAGACCTGGTCCCTTTTTCTAAAAAGACAAAGCAGGTCAGAATTAATCCAGGGCAGGTGTCGGCCTTTCACACGTATCGTTTTTAGGGGAGCATGCTTATCAATAACATTTAGAACTTCAGTAAGAAAATAATTCCAAGCATCTTCAACATTTGGAATAAGTTTGAATCGTTCCCAATTTTTAAGAATATTGAGTTATTATTGTGATTATTGTGTATGTTTGGATTGTTTAATTTTGATATACCTCGGTGGAGATCTAGATAATTTAATCTTCCATAAACAAAAAACAACAGAGTGATCACTGAAACAATCAGACATGACACCAGATGAAGATATTCTAGTATCCAGTCTAAAAGTGAGGAGGAGTGATGATCTACTCTGGTAGGTTCTGTTATGATTTGAGTGAGATTAATACTGTTAATTAAAGACCTTTAATTAGAAGACGAACGATGAAGCCAATTGCTGTTAAAATCCCCAGGACTCTAAGTTCGTTCTGCTTTTGGAATGAGTTAATAGCAGAAATTACGGAATTTATCGAATCCACTGGAGCATTTGGAGGTCTGTAAACATTAAAAACAATTAAGTGTTTATTTGTGTGAAATTTTATGTCAATTGACAGACATTCAAAATGAACTGGCTCCACAGGTGGAAATACACACATCGATGTTAAAATGGAAGATACATAAGTGGCTACACCACCTCCTCTTGTACCTCTGTCAGCGCGATACAAAATAAAACCATCCATTTTGACGACATCTTCTGAAATATTGCTCTGGAGCCAGGTCTCAGAGATTGTGATTCCATCTGGTTCATATTGGACGACCCAAGTCCTAAGAAGGTCAATTTTAAGGACTAAACTCCTTATGATGACGTGTATCATTTTTAATCCTTTAAATGTATCTATTTATATAAGTTTTTTAACGACCAGACAGCAGGTGAGAGAGAGAGAGAGAGAGAGAGAGAGAGATGAGCATGTTAGGATTCATTCATCTCACATTTAATAGATTATAAAAATAGATCTGATCTGTTTTATAATAATTACTGAAAAACTTCCTTCAGTTCATTAACAAGAAAACAAGGAGGAGATGAATAAAAATCCAAATAAAGGTGGTGAAGAGGTGGAGGAGAAATATGTGGGAGAAGTATTGATCAAGTAGGTCCACCATGATGCTTTATAAATAGGAGACAGAACTTCTTGCTACGGCCCTGGCTGTGTGAGAATCAGCAGCTGTGATTGGACAGAGAAAGACATGAGACTGCAGCTCATCTTGTCAGGATGCTGAAAATACCAGTGTGGATGTTTGACTCAGTAGAAGCTGGATGATGGTACTGAAGCAGCAGACTGGATCAGATCTGGAAGGAGTGTGGTGAGATGATGCTGCTGATCCCTCTGATTGTCTTGCTGTCCACACACCAGCAGGATCTGCAGGAAGAATGTTCTGGAACAAATCCTCAGTGATGATGCTGTCAGCTGTCTCAGCTCCAAACAGGCTGGAAGACACAACGTGTCCTCAAACAGAGTCTCTGACAGTCATTTAGATTCATGTCACTTTAACATTTCACAGATGATCAGAACAAAGAATCTGATCCAATCTGCTCTGCACAGGAAGCTGATCAATAAGACTTCAGGTCAGACAGAAGATGGCAGCTCTTGGTTAGATCAGGACTTTCTGCAGAGTTCTTCATCTGTGAAGGAGAAGACTTCTGAAAGAAGAAACTGGGACTTCCACAAAGTAACTTTGTTGCTGTGGACCAATCAGCTTCCTGATTCTGCTCCTTCTAGTCTGGAGATGCTCCATTCAGGTGGAGGTGTCCAGATGTTGGACTGCTCCTTTCTCAGTGTAGAACAAAGTGTGTATGAGAGCCATGTAATGTCCATGTTAGCATGCTCTGACCCCCTCCTCCTTTCAGGGTGGAACCTGCTGGAGAACCATGGCTGAGACCAGGTCTGAGGAAGTGTAAGTGTGTTCTTCATTGGATTCATCCCATCCAGCCATCTTCACTCTGTCACATCAGTCATTCAAAGAGTCAGTAGATCAATAACTGCAGCTGGATTGTGTTTGTTCTCTCCATCAGATTCCTGTCCACTCACAATTGACATCAACACCATGAGCAGAAACCTCAAACTGTCTGAGAACAAAAGGAAGGTGACATGTGTGAAGGAGCTTCAGTCATATCCTGATCATCCAGACAGATTTAACAACCCTCAGCTTCTGTGTGGAAATGTTCTGACTGGTCGCTGTTACTGGGAGATCCAGTGGAGAGGAGTGGTTTATATATCAGTGAGTTACAGAGAAATCAGCAGGAGGAGAAACAGCAAAGACTGTTTGTTAGGATTCAATGATCAGTCCTGGAGTCTGAGATGTTCTGATCATGATGGTTACTCTGTCTGGCACAATGACAGAGAAACCCGTCTCTCCTCCTCCTCTGTCTCCTACAGAGTAGCAGTGTATGTGGACTGTCCTGCTGGCTCTCTGTCCTTCTACAGAGTCTCCTCTGACTCTCTGATCCACATCCACACCTTCACCACCACATTCACTAAACCTCTCTATGCTGGCTTTGGGGTCTGGTTTGGTTCCAGTGTGTCTCTGTGCTGAGTGTAAAGAGTCTGATCCTAGCAGAGAAACTCTGACTGATGAACAAATAGTTCAGTTTTATGTTTGGATGTTTGTAGAATTACAAGCACATAAAATAGAACAATAATTCTTTCTGATGTAAAAACAGAGGAATTCTACTTCCATATCACACATGTAACGTGTCCCAGAGTTCTTTGTTCTTCAGAAAGTCACTCAAACAAATTAAAAGCAGTGTTCAAGTTCCTCCGTTACCATGACGATTCACACCGAGGAGAAGAGCCTCCGGAGGAACCATGTCCTTACCGGCCACCCGGTAAACACCGGCCACCGCCGCGCCTGCAGAGAGACACACGGTCATGAACACACAAAGAGACACACAGAGCCATCACCGTGGTAAACAGGATCTACGTTCCTACCCTCACCATGGTAACGAGGATCTATGTTCCTACCCTCACCATGGTAACCAGGATCTACGTTCCTACCCTCACCATGGTAACCAGGATCTATGTTCCTACCCTCACCATGGTAACCAGGATCTACGTTCCTACCCTCACCGTGGTAACCAGGATCTATGTTCCTACCCTGACTGTGGTAACTAGGATCTACGTTCCTACCCTCACCATGCTAACCAGGATCTACGTTCCTACCCTCACCGTGGTAACCAGGATCTATGTTCCTACCCTCACCATGGTAACCAGATCTATGTTCCTACCCTCACCATGGTAACCAGGATCTATGTTCCTACCCTGACTGTGGTAACTAGGATCTACGTTCCTACCCTCACCATGCTAACCAGGATCTACGTTCCTACCCTCACCGTGGTAACCAGGATCTACGTTCCTACCCTCACCATGGTAACCAGGATCTACGTTCCTACCCTCACCATGGTAACCAGGATCTACGTTCCTACCCTCACCATGGTAACCAGGATCTACGTTCCTACCCTCACCATGGTAACCAGGATCTACGTTCCTACCCTCACCGTGGTAACCAGGATCTGCGTTCCTACCTTCACCGTGGTAGCCAGGATCTACGTTCCTACCCTCACCGTGGTAACCAGGATCTACGTTCCTACCCTCACCACGGTAACCAGGATCTGTGATCCTACCCTCACCGTGGTAACCAGGATCTACGTTCCTACCCTCACCATGGTAACCAGGATCTATTTTCCTACCCTCACCATGGTAACCAGGATCTATGTTCCTACCCTCACCATGGTAACCAGGATCTACGTTCCTACCCTCACCATGGTAACCAGGATCTACGTTCCTACCCTCAACATGTTAACCAGCTGCGGGTGGTGACTGAAAGAATGAGATCGCGGATACTAGCGGATAAAACGATCTTCCTCTGCAGGGTGACTGGACTCTCACTCAGAGATAGAGGGAGGATCTGGGAATAAAGCCACAGCTCCTCTGGGTTGAGAGAAGCCAGATGGAGTGGTTCGGGCATCTGGTTAGGATGCGTCATTAATAAATTTTGATTACATTTTAAATCCGGAAATATCTGGATTACAAGGAGCAAAACTTCCGGGTACCAAATATTTCATTTTTTTTTGCTTGTTATTCCTCTTTTTTTTATAACTTCCGGGTCTCAAAATGTATTTTCAAATTATTTATTTTGTTCCTCCCAATATTTTTCTAATTTTTCTTTTTTCACTTTAATATTTTCTTATTTTAAATAGAAAAGCTACAAACATCATGGCGTCGATGTTATTATGTGAAGAAATGGCGGCACTACGTGGATTGTTTTGGATTGTAAAATTTAACCTGAATTTAACATTCAGGTTAAATTTTGGGGGGAAAAAAATTCTTATTTTATTTTTTAAAAATTTTGTTGTTGTTTTTTCTCCCATTTTTTTCTAATTTTCCACTAATAAAAAACCCCCAGCTAAAATCAAAGTGTAATTAATTTTGTTTGATTGAATGGCAGCTCACTGGAAACTTCCGGACTACAAAAATCACCACTTTCGGTGTTTTGTTTTTTTTTTCCTTAACAATCAGATCTTAAAACCTCTTATTTGATTTTTTATCAATTTTCCTCTCTCTTTTTTTTTTGGTTGATTTTCTTTTCTTTTACTAAATCATTGTGGTAAAAACTACAAACATGGCACCACCTGCAGTTCATTTTAACACTATCGGACTACATTTAAATGTACTTTCTTCTTCTTTTTTACTTCCGGGACCAAAATCTCACATTTTAATTTTTTTTTGTTTACTTTTTTTTTTTTGTCATTATTTCTTTTTAATGTCAATACTGACCAAAAAAAAAAGACTACAACCAACATAACGTTAACTTATCACTTTGATGAAATGGCGGCACTCAGCGGACACTTTTAGTACTACATGAGGCAGACGTCTTTTTTTATTCTTTTTCTTTCCTTATATATATTTTCAAAAAGACTTAAAAAAAATAAATAAATTGACTAAATTATTTAAATAAAATGGCGGCACGAAGTGGAACCTTCTGGTACTACAGCAGGTAAAACATATTTTTCGCTTTGTTTTGTCAATATTAAAAAACTACAAACATGGCGTCAATCCTTTACTTTTCCGTGAAAAGCGACGCTTAGTGGGATTCTTAGGTACTACAGGAGGAAGAATTTTTAGTACTTGAATATTTTTATTTTTTAATCAAATTACAAAAAGATCTGAATTAAATAAATAAATAATAATCAGTCAGATTAATTAAAAAATATATGAGCATTTAAAAATATTCGTGAATCATCCAGCAGGAGGAGCCCATCTCTCATTTATTATGAGGGAATGCTTTTTGTTCAGGTCTTACTTTGCATAAGGATCGTCAATGACACACACACACACACACACACACACACACACACACACACACACACACACACACACACACACACACACACTCTACACCATAGTTTCAACATCATCAATAATACGTCGTGGATACTGATATCCTATACCAGCAAATGATGCTGCACATTTAGCTTTAGATTTATTCATTGATTTACTATAAAGTGTAGGCCCGTCCTCATG
The DNA here is from genome assembly GCA_902685375.1 of Neostethus bicornis. Lineage (NCBI taxonomy): Eukaryota > Metazoa > Chordata > Actinopteri > Atheriniformes > Phallostethidae > Neostethus > Neostethus bicornis. The sequence continues at coordinate 32,202,361 of LR738544.1, forward strand.
TCTGCTCATTTGTGAACAGATTTAACAGTTAGATTTATTTTTGTTTTTAAAGATGGTGTATACATAGCGATACCAAAAATTTCTGAGTAATGGATGAGCATGTGTAGTGTTTACAGGTTGTAGGTGAAAGCCGTCAGGCTCCATCTCCGCTTCCTGCTGCTCACTTGAGAATCACCTGTAGGTTGTGAGAGAAACTGGAGACACAGCAACCAGGAAAAGTCTCTGGCAAAATCAAAATAAGCCAAAATAAATAGGGCCCAGTTTAGCTGATTTCTTCACCGCTTTGAGACGCTGGCCCCTATTGGCTACCAGCTGCTGTGTTACAGACTTTCACTGCTACCCCCATCTGTCGTTGTGGCTCAAGCAATAGTTGAACGTTCTTGCAGTGGCTCTGATGTATCCAGGAGGGCCTCTCAGTGATTTTCAGTGCTGTGGGTGTAGTCAGCAGAACTTGATGAGGTCCCTCCCACCCTCCCAAAACCTTGGGCAAATCTTGTCCTGTGAAACAGAATAAAAACTAGTGTTCCAGCCATCCAGATGATTGTTTTTTTGCTTCCTGATTAGTTTTAACCTCTTAATTCCCACCTATTTTCGGGCTGTGCACAATAGTTGGACATACCCAAATGCCATTGCTTATTACAGCAGCATCTTTCAAGTCACATGCTTGTACTATACATCAAAATAAAGCTTAGACCTTCTAGTTTCTGTAGATATGTACATGAAGAGTGTCAGAATTTCAGAACCTATCCTACAGTAGTTCAAACATAAAAAAAATTGTAGTATTTTAGCCTCGCCTAATATTTTTCATTTTCCAATGTCCCTAGCCAAGACATACTTCTTAGTAGGCATAATTCCTTCCATTTGTATGACAAAAATCTTGTTGACAACAACTGTGTAAAGTTTCAGATCTCTAGGTACAAGTGTTTTTGACCTATTGACCTTTTACTATAAAAAGTGTCCATTCGGCACAAGCTGTCCAAATCTGTGCCAAAATGTGCCAAAGTGAATTTTTGCCATTCTATCACTTTTTTAGTCATAAAAAATGCATATTAGTGTTTCTGTGACTTTGAATGCCCCCCACAGATAATTTCTTTCCATAATTTTTTAAATGTATATTTTAATATTTTTTACTGTAATTATCAATTTTTCCATAAAAATCATGCACAAGAAATGAAATATACAACTGGATAAATGATATGTTTTATTTAGATAAAACTAAGACCTCAGATGTTAAAAAAAAGAATCTTCAATAACAAAAAAATAGATATACATAAAAAAAATCTTTCTTTTGTGCAACTAAATGATATTGAGAATTGTAGTAAAATTATTACCGTCGTCTCCCTGCAGTAGCAGACAGATGTTTGGGAACACTCTGACAAAGTTCTCTAATCAGTTGGATTCAGAACTCCAACTGTGTCAAAGTGGTTCTAGGAAACCCAACATGGTTGGTTCTGATAGTGCCACAGTGAAGCAAAGAGGTGATATCCAGTTCCTAGGTTTTGAATATCTATTAGAGACGTTACAGTCATAACTCAATCCTTTCCCAGTGTCAGAAGCCTTGCCTTCGTACACAAAAAAGTTTCACGTATATCCTGTGGCAGAGTCAGCAAGCACAAAAGGTTTATAGCCCCACTTAGTTGGTTTGTTTTTTTTTATATTGTTTTAGGGCTGCTCTCTTTACACCCACCTATCTTTGAGCTGTGCACAATAGTTGGACATACCCAAATGCCATTGCTTATTACAGCAACATCTTTCAAGTCACATGCTTGTACTATAAATCAAAATAAAGCTTAGACCTTCTAGTTTCTGTAGATATGTACATGGAGAATGTCAGAGCTTCAGAACCTATCCTACAGTAGTTCAAACATAAAAAAAAAATTGTAAACAAAATCATCTAATGTTGTTCATTTTCCAATGTCCCTAGCCAAGACATACTTCTTAGTAGCCATAATTCCTTCCATATGTATGATAATAATCTTATTGACAACAACTGTGTAACGTTTCAGATCTCTAGGTACAAAAGTGTTTGATTTATTGACCTTTTAGTATAAAAATGTCTAATCTGAACAAGCAACAAATTGAATTTTTGTTATTCTATCACTTTTTTAGTCATAAAAAAATGCATATTAGTGTTTCTGTGACTTTAAAAATCTCCCAGATCTTTTTTTTCCCTTTTTTTTATTTGTTTGTTTTTTATTTATTTAGATCATTTTGGCTGTAATTATATTTTTTTTTTTTTCATAAAAATCATGCACAATAAAATTTTTTCGGATAAAAAATATGCTCCAAAACCCCAGAAATATAGTTTGCCAAAAGAAAAGTGGAAAATAAACTAAAAATAAATAAATCTTTCAATCCTTGATCATCTCCCTTACCAAGCCTGTCTCCTCCTCATGCAGAAGAAGCTCTGCGTCTTTTACGCACAAAGATGGCGTCTGTTTGTTATTGTAAATCTCCGTTACGCAGTTGAATAACACGCGATCGGATAGGTCCGGTTTTGAACCAATCCCCTCGTTTTGAAGGTGGAAGTATCAAATCCGTGTAGTCCCTTTCATCCAGGAGTGATCCATAGTAGAAAAAGTTTCAAAAAAGTCTTCTGGACAGTTTAATTCTTCAACGAGACGTTTCGACTTCCATCCGGAAATCATTTTCAATCTGAATGAAATGGACTGAAACCTGGATCCATTTATACTAACCTGAGTAACAGGTAAAAAAAATAGTAAGAAGGGCTCGACCAATGAGACTGTGTTCCTTAAGATGGCCGTGAATGGCTCCTATTGTAGCCACAGACCAGATACAAACCTATTATAAAAATGCTAAAAGCCTAGTGAATAGAGAAACCTGCTAACGAGAGGCGTGAAACTGAGTCACGAGGTGTCATCTTAAAATGGAAAGTAAAAATGGAAAAAAAAAATAATATAATTACACGTTTGTCCTTGAAGATTATTGCTTTTTTTTCCAAAGCAAACTTTATTAAAATTTGTTAAAAGACCAGGATTTAAAGTTTGAAACATATTTTTTTTTACTGTTGGTCAAAATAAAATCTTTGTATTTTAATTTGTTTACAGTATTGATGAATTTCTTAAAACTCTATCCATAGCTTTAAAAGATTGATCTGTTCCTGTGTTTATGTTTGTGGTTGAAAGAGAAATGCTGATTGGATATGAACCATTATGAGTAGTAGGATGCCGTTGTATGAATGCTGAAATAAGATGTATTTTTCAGTTCTTATGATTATAAATCTAACTCTTGAGGAGTCAGTGCCTCCCCAGACATGACCCTCACCGCCCGTCACTGGAGCTGACTTATAATCTCGCCCACGGCTACGACCTGCCCATTATTTGCTAAATCCATGGAGATTATCACCATCATGGGAAAAAAATAATCACAAATATGTGAGACTTTAATCAGAGGGTAATAAAAAATTTTGTTGCAGAAAGAAATATTTACTTTTATAGTTAGATTATATTTATTACGTTTTTCTGTCTTTTATTTTGAAGGCCTGATTAGAAACAGAAAGTTGCGACAAGAAGTCGGCCGTTTTGTTTCTGCATTTCAGTTAGCACATGAGCACAAGTGCCATCCGTCTATTTTTTCTAATCCTTTGTGACATCACAGTCTGTAAGTTTGTTTTATATGTTCATGAAGTACATTATCACTGCATGTAGGCGTATTTTCATGGTGATAAACTACTTTAAACATATTTTTGCACTATGTTAGGTGTATATTTTCTTTCTGTTTTACAGTTTTACTCTGTTCTGAAGACATCTTTTCTATTGTCATTAAAATGGAGCTTAGACGCTACATGCTGATTCCGCGCATGTTTTCAGAAGGAGTTAGGCTTACTGCTGAATTGTGTTAGATACACACAAGTGAGAGCAGGAAAGTAACAATACTGTATAAGTAACAAGACGTTACACACCGGATAACAAAATAGGACAGCACGGCACATAATCAAACATGGATAAAGTAAATCAGGAATGCACTCCGGAGCCTACTCAGTGTTCTAGACCCAACAATAACTCCCAAGATGGCGGGTCAGTGAAAACTCTCAGAAGTTCCAATTCCAATCGTTCATCTGTGAGCGCCGCAGCAGCTAAAGCCAGAGCAGATGCTGAAGCCGCCCGCGCTCGTGTAGCATTTGCTGAAAAAGAAAAATCCATAAAAGCTTAAAAAGCCATATTAAAAGCCGATCTGGAAGCTTTACAGTATGAAAGAGAGGCTGCAGCCGCTAACGCCAAAGCGGAAGCACTGGAAGCAGCAGCAGATCTAGAGGACGGAGAAACCCGTAGCAGGAGAAGCTCCCCTGTTTCAGCCCAAAACGTCCATGTGTACAACAAACAAAGCCCAAGTGTAAGCAATTACGTCGAACAACAAAATGTTCACCTTGACAACAGGCCTGCTCCAGTCTATATTCAGGACACCACAGAGCAATGTATTGAGCCCCAGTATAACCCCCCAACACCACACATCTTCAGAGCACAGGACTATGTTGTGAAAGATTCCTGGTCAGCATCATCTCAAAGTCCACAAAGGACAGTACCCTCTCACCCCCACCAGATGGTGCTCAACTATCATCTGTCTCCACAACAGCACACTCAAAACCCCACTCAAAGCAGTGTAAAGACAGAGTTTAAACCCAAGTCAAGTTTTCCAAACTACGCGGACACATCTCACACACGTAGAGCAGAATCTTCAGTAATGATGGATATGGCAAAATATTTAGCACGTAAAGAACTCGTACGCACTGGCTTATCACAATTTGATGACCGGCCCGAAACATATAGGGCGTGGAAGTCCTCGTTTTTCAACACAATCAGAGACGTGGATCTGTCTGCGAGTGAACAGTTGGATTTGCTCTTGAAGTGGCTGGGAAAAGAATCAAGTGAACACGTCAAACGTCTGAGAGCGGTCAATATAGCCAATCCAGCCGCCGCATTACAAACAGCGTGGGAAAGGCTCGATGATTGCTACGGTGCTCCAGAAGTCATCGAGAGTGCTCTCTTCTCGAAGCTTGATAATTTTCCAAAGATCTCTAATAAAGAAAACTACAAGTTGAGAGAGCTCGGAGATCTACTAAACGAGGTGCTTGCAGCTAAAGAAGATGGATACTTGTCAGGCTTGTCGTATCTGGATACCGCACGTGGCATAAAGCCAATTGTGGAGAAGTTGCCATACAGCCTACAGGAAAAGTGGCTCAACCAGGGATCTAAATACAAAGAAACTAATCAAGTCAGTTATCCACCATTCTCGTATTTCACCTCTTTCGTCTGCTACCAAACTAAAACAAGTAACGATCCCAGCTTTTCATATTCTGGAAACAAAGTTCGTTCAGAACAAGTTATGCAAAGACGCGTCAATCCAAGAAATACAATCTCAGTGCACAAGACCAAGGTAACAAACGACGGAAGTCCAACAGAAGTGGCTTCTAAAGAAGATTTAGTCAAGCAGTGCCCTATCCACAAGAAGCCCCACCCCCTAAAGAAATGTCGAGGATTCAGACTTAAGACTCTCGAAGACAGGAAAGCTTATTTAAAGGAACAAGGCATCTGCTTCAAATGTTGTTCATCGTAAAACTTAAAACCTTTTTCTCCTGCTGTGAAGAAGACAACAGAAAAACAGGAGACAGATAGCTGGCACATCGGTCCACATTCATCCATTATAATTATGTACTGACTGAGGTTCTTCAAGAAATTCTTTGTCAGACACCCTGTTTACACATCAGGACAGAACCAATAAAATCTTAATGAAGTCTACCTCATTATTTCTCATGAGGAGACAACCAATTCCTGCACGACAAGATATTCAACACAATGCAGATATTTAGACAGAAATATTCACAAATCCTCTTCGTCTCAAATACATTACCCATATTAATAGATTCATCCTCGTACACTGACACGAACAACCAGCTTATACCTGCACAGCTTATCCTTCCAACAGTTGGACTTTGGTCATATAGTCCACAAAAGATCAGCAAAAAATGAATAGAGAACCAGACAATCTGGTTAGCAATGGCTCTCAGCTGGTCTTTAAAAGGGTTCGGTCGTTCTAACGTCTGTGCAGACGATTCTTGCGCCCTGCACTGTGTGTGGGAATGACCAACAGATTCCAAAAATCAGAGACTCAACTTCAGACACAAAAATAATCCAGGAGGACTCCCAACTACTTGGAGTTTTCATCCCAAAGTCAAAACAGGAGAGACAGAAAAAGATTCTGTCCGTGTTTTTGATTGTACAGTGTGTAGAATTTCAAGAGGACTTCCAACTGTTCATCTTCTCTTTATCTCTCTATTTAGCTCTGCTTCCAAGATGGCGCCTCAGATGGCTGCCTCGGTACTTCTATGCAACCTTTTTTCTCTGTTTTTTTGAGTAAATAGTGTAACAGCGTGCTCTTACACTCGTAAAGAGCTCTTAAACCTCAGAACATCGACCTCTACGGACCCACCACCAGTTTTTTTGGTGGTTGCTGCAGATTTAGTTCACTTATTAGCTAAAAAAGTGAGACAATGGAAGAGAGGAAAGCTTGTGGGAGTAGTCGTGTGTCTCCGGAGACGTGGCTTGCGCGCACCTTTACCGGGTCTTTTTCTCTCTAATGTCCGCTCACGTAGCAACAAGATGGTAGAACTAGCAGTGCTAATGCAACAAAACAGGGACTTCTCTTCCTCCTGTGTTCTATGCTTCACGGAGACATGGCTAAACGAGCAGATCCCGGACTGCCTGCTCCATCTGGAGGGATTCCAGCTTCTTCGGGCTGACAGACAGAGGGATTTATCCGGTGGAAAAACTAAACGTGGAGGGCTTTGTTTCTACATTAACAATTCCCGGTGTTCGGATGTGTCTGTGATCTCCCAGCTTTGCTCTCCGGTTCTGGAATACTTCTTTTTAAACTGTAGACCATTTTATTCTCCACGGGAGTTTGCTTCATTCATTCTGGCTGCTGTTTACATTCCACCATGTGCAAACATGCACGGGGCTCGACGAGCGCTAGCAGACCAACTTTTGTGTGAGGAGCAAAACCTCCCGGACTCTCTAGTTATTATCCTCGGGGATTTTAACAAAGGAAATCTGAGCCAGGAAATCCCAAAGTACACAGTTTGTAAACTGCCCAACCAGGGAAAAGAACACATTGGATCACTGCTACACTACAGCCAGTAAAGCCTACAAGGCTGTTTCTCGAGCTGCTCTGGGCTTCTCTGATCACGACATGGTTCACCTCATCCCGGCATACAGACAGAAGTTGAAGCTTTCTAAACCTGCAGTGAGGACTTCCAAGAAGTGGACCAGCAAAGCTGTGGACGAGCTTCGTATGTGTCTGGACACAACAGACTGGGGTGTGTTTAGAGCTGCCACAGATAGTCTGGATGACTACACAGACACAGTGACGTCATACATACGTTTCTGTGAGGACAGCATTATTCCATCTAAAACCAGAGTGATATATGATAAAGACAAACCCTGGTTCACACCCAGACTAAGACAGATCAGAAGGGAAAAGGAAGCAGCTCACAGAGCCAAGGACAAAGGCACCAGTGCAACAAATACAGCCACCGAGGCACCGAGTACCCGTCTCCAAGAGAGGTACAGCAGGCGAGATCCAGGTACAATAACCGTCTGAAGGAGCAATTCTCTGTCAATGACACCGCCTCTGTCTGGAGATCACTTCAGCAAATTACCAACTATAAGCCGAAAGCCCCACAGGCTGCAGGTGTCTTACAGCTGGCAGAACAACTCAACACCTTTTATGCCAGGTTTGATGAACCCTCTCCCCTCACTGATGAAGAACCTTCAGTCACTTTGAAGCCACTCCCCTCCTCCATCCAATGAACAACAGAGATCACTCCCACTGAACAGCCCTCCCCCTCCACTTTCTTTCTTGGTGACAAAACAGGATGTGCTCAAGCTCTTCTACAAGCGAAACCTTCAGAAAGCTTCAGGCCCAGATGGTGTCTCCCCCGTCACCCTGAAAAACTGTGCTGAGGAACTGTCTCTGGTTTTCACAGACATTTTTAACACTTCGCTGAAGACATGCCACGTTCCGGCCTGCTTCAAGCTGTCGACCATCGTTCCTGTCCCCAAGAAGCCTCGTATCACTGGATTTAATGACTACAGGCCTGTGGCACTTACGTCTGTAGTCATGAAGTCATTCGAACGCCTGGTCCTCCCTCATCTCAAGCACTTCAGATCTCCCTCTCTGGACCCTCTGCAGTTTGCATACATAGCCAACAGGTCTGTAGACGACACCATCAACCTGGCCCTCCAGGCGGACTAGTGGTAGAATTTCCCTCATTCGTTCGAGGGAACCTGGTTTGATTCCAACCGGGCCCAAGCCGTTTCTAGGCCTACCAGATAAATGAGAAAAGATTAAAAGAAAAAAAATAAATGCCCAGAAGATGCGATGAGATACCTGGATGGGGTGACCCGTGTCGGTACCCTATCCCACCCACCTGTGCAGTCTAATAGTTCACCATCATATAAGTAGACTGGATGATGTTCACTATTTTGAATGCCTGAAGGTCACTATGAAAAATTACAGATCTTTGGAAGTGCATACATTTTTTGTGTCTGGATGTCCAGACAGTAAATAACTACACCACAGAAGATGTCAGACCCTCATGGAGAGTAACCGTGGAACCTCATCATCCAGATGGACAGGTCATCCCAGCCCAATATGATACCATGGCAGGGTGAGAATTTTACTGTTTTTATCTTGACCTTCGACAAATAACTTGATCTTATTTTTAAAGCCTTTCTAAACTGTTTTCATGAATCAAGTCCTTTTTCTTTCAGTCTTAGGGAATCATGCTCCCACATAGATGGAGGCAGCGTTGAAGTTGGGAAACAAATCTGCTGTTTTACTTATGTAAAGACATCTGAAGTGTCCAGAATTAAGATTTACAAACAGCCTGCCCAGGAAAAGATTGTTAATGTAAAGAAAATAGAACTGAAATAGAGCAGATGACACTCCTGTCTGGTTTGGCCTCCATGAGTGAAAACATCATAGATCTCAGCAAATAGAAAAAGTACAGCCAGTCATTTTTTGGGCTGGGTCTCAATCCAACAAAACAGGAGCTCCCAAAAACAGGGAATTATACAAAGCAAGAAATACCAGCTGAAGTTACAGTGAAAACAATAATAAAAAGTTTCCAAAGAACAGGCAGCTACTAGAGAACAATCCCAATCAACAACATGGCAGAAGTTTTACAACATACCAAAACGCGTAACAACACTACCCATTCTGTACTTAAGTACCAACTATTGAGTGGAAGGAAGCATGAGGAGGAAGCCTTAAATCAATACACTTTAATTCATCATAAAGGGAAATAAAACCTTGCCACGTCGCCAACAGCAAGTTGTTTGTTCTTAAACCTGTTACTGTGGTCCAGAATGCAGCTCTGTTTTTGGGATTGCTGAAGCCACACGTAAACATTCAAAAGGGAATGTTTCTCAACCTGGACTCGATGAGAAGAAACTGTTTCTTGGTGTAACACCAGATGGGATTGTAATTTAAATAAAGTATCTATTTAAATACAGAGATTCTAGTTTACAATCATCATTAACAGACAGTCATGATGACTAGAAATCACAAGATGATTCAAACGGTCAGTACAAGTTTAAAAACACTAAAATTTAAACTGTTGTTTATTATTAACAGATAGTTTTGACATTTTTAGTTAACAATTTTATAAAAGCCAGAAATTTTCATCAAAACTAAGGAAATATTCCAAAGTCCTCCTAATCTCAAACACCACACCAATATTCAATGATAAACTCATCCGTGTACATTGGAACCACTCATCCTACTAGAGAAGAGTCCATAGACCCTTTAGCCACAGAAACAAACAGACAGAAGAACTAAACCCCGATGTCTTCAGGGTGGCTGTTCTCATATAAATAGAGACCTGAACCAACTGAACCAACCAGCACAAAGAATCATAATGATCCAGAGAGGCTTGGATCTGTTCTGTCTCAAGGTCATCGTTACTAAACTGGAGCAAAAGTCGACTTTGTTCATGAAATCCAAGCCTTACAGAAAAAAAATTAAACGCTGACCAAACAAATCTGGAGATATGGCTCTCAGCTGGGCCTTTGAAAGGTTTTATCGCTTAGAACTCATCCAGCTGAAGATAAATAAAAACGATCAAAAAGTTCCAGAGAGAAGGAAAACTTTCCTGTTGCCATAAAACAGTTTGGTGGTCATCTTTTAATGTCATCTAAAAACAAAGATGCTTCAACAAATATTCTGAATTCAAACGTTGAACCACAAACTGGAAATACCTACAAATTAATCAAGAAGCCACAACATACCACAAAATACAAATGTATAAGATAAACAAACATCAGGAGGATTCCCATCTGCTTGGTCTGTTCATCTCAAGTTAAAGAGAAAAACCATCACAGTCTAAACATGAGCAGAGAATTCCTCTACAGAAAAAGTCTCTTGTAGTTCGTACAAACTAATGGTTTGGAGATCCAGCCAGTCTACAAACACCACTCTGTACAGGTTCATCAGAGAAGTTTTAATGGTCATGTCCATTGATTAATAGTTTAAGCTCATCAGATAGTGGTCACATCTTAAGGAAACCCTTAAAGGAACAAAGACAAAGAACTTGAGACAAAAACCTCACATATTCTGATAAGAGAAAAGTTTCCCTCGTTGATGTGAAGAGATAACTTTTAAACAAAACCAACAAAGCTTCTTCAGTTTCATAGACTGACTCATCTGGTTTTAAGAGGACTGATACAATCCCATCTTCATCTGATTTTAAGACTGTTTACACTTTAGTGAACTTATTGAAAATTTAACTTTGATCTGTTTCACATATAAACAGATGAAGACATGTTTCTATAAATCCTTTAGAAACTGTGCAGTCCTGAAATCTCTATGTTCAACTGTTTCATAGGATTTGTGTTCTTCTTGTTCAGCTTCTGAAGCCTTTTAAAGAATAAACCAGATGTTCGCTGCATGACATCTTCTTAATTAAAAACTCATCTTTATTAACTAGATTCTTATATTTTTCAATTTAAAACTCCAGAAAAGCCAGATATTAAAATTAAGAAAATGGACCCAGTTGGTAGTGTCTTCTTAACTGATCAGCCGTATGATGAGCGTCTTCACTTACAGACATTTTTATTTGTGTGTAAACAGAAAATAGTTACAAGGACTTGTGAGATAGTCCTATCAAGACAGAAATACCTGGTTGACATTAATGGACTAAAATCCTGAGGAAAGACCACAACATGTGTGACATTAGAGGAAGAAATGAAGCAAACAAGAGTCAAAAATGACCTGTATATAAATTCTGTTCCAAAAAATCTTTGTAAAAATGTTACAATAATTTTTATTTTTTTATTGAGTCATAAATGCTTCTCTTTACTTTCATTTAATGGAAATTGGATTTTGTTCATACGGCCCAAGTTTTGTCTTGAAGAAAGGTTGAGAAGACAAACAATTTAAGAATAGGAGAAGCTAGAATACCAGAGGATGGCAATGACTCTCACCTTCAAAAGATTCATTTTAATCTCCAAGATCTAGAGTTTTCTGTGGATGAATCTTGGATGTGCTTCCACAGCAGAAACAGAGTTTCACCATGAGCTACTCCTGCTCTACATTAATACACATGGCAGGTAAAAACCTCCACGCAGGTGACACTTGAAAACCAGATGAATTTAAAAACAACCACAGACCACCAACACCTTCATTAGAATTACTAGCTGACAAACTTAGACACCTTAGACAGAATTAGTCTCAAATACATTAACCATATTAATAGATTCATCCACGTACACTGAGACGAACAACCAGCTTATACCTGCACAGCTTATCCTTCCAACAGTTGGACTTTGTTCATATAGTCCACAAAAGACCAGCAAAAAATGAATGGAGAACCAGACAATCTGGTTAAGCAATGGCTCTCAGCTGGTCTTTCAAAGGGTTCGGTCGTTTTAAAGTCTGTGCAGCCGATTCTTGCGCCCTGCCCTGCGTGTTTACTTGATACAAGAAGACCCTACGGGGGAAACAAAAGTTTATTCTCCATACCAGCAGAAAAATCCTGCAGAACTTAAAAACAACCACAGTCCAACTGAACCTGTTTTGAAATCCATGACAGGAAACCAAAGAAAATAAAAACAGTGAAACAATTCTATAGCAAAAGAACAAGTTCCTGATGCAAAAGACGTCTACTTAATACTGCAAAGCGGGGATACAGATACAGAGTATCAACATGAGCTTTTATAATTAAACAGAAATATAAATCTTTCTGGAACAATTTTTTTTTTATTATAATAGATTTTGTCATGTTCCTCCATCACATCAGATTTATTCAAAGTCTAACCGCGACATGAAGAAGAAACGGTTCACGACAACAAAGAAGTAAAAAATCTATTCCCAGATATTTAGGAAATGTTGATTAAAGGATCCTGTAAATAAAGTAAATTAACTCTAATAGACCAACGTGGTAAACATACAGGCAACTCTCCTGCTCCCTCTCGCAGTATCAGACAAGAAAACATCTGACAGCACCAACTCAATGGTATCTTTGGGATGACAACCTGTTCCTAAAGATTTAAAAATTAGAGACTCATGTTCACACACAGAAATAATTCAAGAGGACTCTCAACTACTTTGAGTGTTTATTTAAAGTTAAAACAGGAGGTGCACAGACAGAAAGCGAGTTCCTTCGAACTAGTTGATCCCTACAGTTTTTAGGCTCTACATATAAAACATTGTACACGTTATTATTTGTCATTAACATAAAGAAACCATCCCCAAATGGATTTCATCGCTTTCCACAAAAAATCATCAAAATCACAAGTGACTTCTTTGAATCAGAAAATCAAACTGGTCCACAAGTACTGAGTCGTACAGTACTGTCTCCCACTATAATCTGGTGGACACTGATATGGACGGTTTTATGAGGAATAATCCATAGTGGAAACTTTCCTCAGGTTTCCTAAAACTGAAGATTCCAGCACTGAGAAACAGTCCTATCATCTGAATGACAGATAAGGAAATACAACAAGAACATGTCTTCTCAATAATGATACCTGCATGGTCAAACGAAAGGAACCATTTCCATTTGGACAGTTTAAGGACAAAACATCAAGTCAATCAAGATTCTTTATGCTCATAGTTAAATACTTCAGGCTAAAGTCCAGACATACTTCTTCCCCAATAACTGCCCCATATAAGTCCTCTGAATACTGTAGCTCTGAAGACGCTGCATCTCCTTTTATATCCCTCAGTGAGTCCCTCCTGTGGGAGGAGAGATGAGGAGGAGCAACTGCTTTCAGATCTTCATGAGCATTCAATAAACAAAACAGAAGAACTAATTAACCAAGTTAAGATAGAAATAAGCCTTGATGGAACCATCTTAGCTGATGACATTTGGACTTATGATGGTCATCTTCCTATCACTACAGAAGGATTGGAGTCTATCCCTCACATCCCACCCAGTACCGCTGAACGCATGCAGATCAACTCTATGACAGAAGCATCGATGTCAGCTGGGTCCAAACAAAGACCACAAAGCTGTTAAAATGATACATTTAGACCATTTGGGTCTAAATTAAAAAACTAGAATGAGATAAAGTCAGCCAGTTCTCTAAAGGACACTACCTCTACAAATCAGGACTGAACCAATAAAATGTAAATGTTATCTACTTCATCATCACACATCATATACAACTGGCATGAGGAGCCAGCTGGTACCCACACGTCAGAACCAACAACCAATAAACTGGATCCTTATTTACTAAACTATATGTGAAATCCCAACAGAGACTGTTGATGTCTTCAGGCGGTTAAACACCGGTGGCTTGATATCGTCTGAAGGTGCTTCATAAATAGAAACCTGAACCATTTGTCAGGAGCAATACTCAGTACATAAAGAAAGCAGGTTCCACCAAAAAATTTAACAAAGTAAAAGGTAAGAAGGACGACTTCTCTTTGTCAAGAAAACAAAAACTATCTTCTGAGTAAGAAGCAAGAACCCTCTTCTTGAATCAGAACATGTCCGTTCAAGACAGCAACATTTAAATCATTTCAAATTCTTTGAGAGATATTAAAATAACTCCTGAGTAATATTACATCTTAAGAATCATCATCATTCCAGATAAATTCAAGCCAAACAAAATCCTTCTTTTCCTACTTTGAAGGTAAAATTAAATTAAATGTTCCTGACTGCACGTCACGATTCAACAATAAACCTCTCCATTTAAAACTCAAGCACCATGATCGCTCAACATGAACGTCTCCATGACGACGAGAAACCAGAAGAAAATTCAATTAAATTTATTAAAAATAACAATGAATACTGAGATGACAGGTTTTAAAACCATGGAATATTAACAGAATTTTAATCCCTTCAGGATTTTTTTTAACAGTTTAAATCTACATAAAACACATCGTTTACAAGAAAAGAAAATGGTCACCGTGGTCATCCAGACGTACGGTGGTCATCTTCACTTAAAGACATTTTCTTCAGAGTAAAAACTAAAACTCAAACAGTTGTGAGGACTCTCAAGATTATCAAACAAGACAAAAATACTTGGCTGACATTTTCTTAAAGAACTACAATCCTGAGGAACAAAACGACATGTGTGATCCTCACCTGATCAAAACTATACTGAACAAAAGTGTCTTTGTTACTGAAAAAATGTGACCCTGTGGAGAGGACGGAAACAACACAGTCAGAGGAAGACTCAGAGAAATTGTCTGTAGATATTCTTCCAAAACCGCTCTGTAAATAAATTTTTGAGTCAATCAGGTTAATATTTGTTTACTAAGAAATCCTTTTTTTTTTTTTTTTAAATGGCAGCACTAGTTTTAATCATAAAGTTTAACATTGATCAGAGTTTTAATCTAACTTCTGGAGCCAAAATACAGATATTTTCTCTCCATGGTTTAAAAACTGGTTTCTCTCCAACGTCTTCGTTTCACACTAAAAACAATCATCTTAAAATGTCTTGAATGTTTAGATTCACCTTAAAGCCTCATTTAGAAAACTAACATTCTCCCTGCCTTTTAATGGGAGATGGACTTTGCTCATATGATGTAGTCCAGGTTTTTATTTAAGAAAGATTGAAAAGAAAAACCATTAGAAAGAGTGAATGGAGGCAAAAAAAAAAAAAGAAGCCAAAGAAGACAATGTCTGTCATCTTGGAAAAATTCAATCATTTTAATCCAAGAGCTCTGGAAAGTTTCCTAAAGCATTTCCTGAAACATAGACTATCCTCTGAGCACGTCTGCAGTTTCTGCAGAACAGGATCAATCTATCTTTTTGTGGAGTAAAGCCTCCATTGTTTGTACCTCTGTGGTGATTCTTGTCAACAAAAATGTAAAAAACTAGAGTTTTCTACCGGTTGAGAAGTTACCGCAGGGAAGGAGTCCATCTTTACTCATCCAGCTTCAGCAGAGGCTTTTACTTGTTTGTGCCGATTTCACAAGACTGGTATCAACAACATGGCACGACATGCACATCGGACAAATAACAAGCCTCCTCCTTTACTTAAGAAGATACGAGTGCCAAGAAAAAATATTTTAAAGTACCAACTGGGGAAGGCGGTATGAGGAGGGAAGCCTTACACCGATCATAAAGGACATGCCAGCCTCGCCACAAACACCAACAGTGGATATCTAAATAGTTACTGGAGCAAAACGTAATCATACAAAAGGGAATGTTTTTCAATGTGAACTCGTTAATGGTCATGTTTCATTAATGAGAAACTGTTTCTTGGTTCAACACCATATAGAATTATGATTTAAATAAAGAATCCGTTTTAAAACAGAGATTCCAGTCTACGATCAGCACTGACAGACAGTTCCTTCTTAAACAGCTGAAAGCTGGCCTGTGATTGGTTAAATTCTATTTCCCATGGTTTACCCGTGTGCAGAGAACTTCAACATCCTCTTCTAAACATAGAGGCTAAAATCTGAAAACTTCTTTGTTTAAAAAGCCTGGGATTCTGTAAATTTTACAGACTTACTGACTGAATATGTCAGATGATAATTGTTAGGTTTCTGATGCAGCATGTGTCCAGTGTGGAATATTACACCAAGTAAAATCTATTTAGAGTGGGCAGCTTTTACAGACAAAACAGGAGTCTGATGCCCAACATGACGATGATTCATCTCATTTAATGGGAGATGGACTTTGTTCTAATAGTCCAGGGTTTTCATTAAGAAAATTTAACGAAAAAAAACAATTAAAAACAGTGAATGGAGACCATTTTTTACCAAAAAACAAGAAAAATAGAAAAAAGGCAATGTTCTCACCTTTAAAAAGTTCAATAATTTTAATCCCAGAGCTGTTGGGTAGTTTCCTACAACAATGGACGAGTCTCTACAGCAATCCAGAAAAATTTCTGTATTAAGTGTACAATTTAAATGGTGATTAATTTCAAAATCTGCTCAGATCCCAGATCATACAACAAGAAAATGTGTCCTGAACACATCAGAGAACAGACGACAGGATCTGTAGATGTGTGCTGTTCCACTGAGGATGAATGTCAATGTTTTTTAGGTTTTATTTAACAGCTGTTTACATTAAATTAAATACTCTGTGCACTTGTTTGTTATTGTCATTTTTCTCCTTCAGTAAAACTCCAACAAGGTATTTAAACCAACACAGTTTCAACCAGTCAAATCAGAGGAAATCACTTGATTTTAGAAGAGATTTTATTCACCTGCCACGTAAATTCTGTTTAAAGAAATCAGAAGAACCTTTGTTCATTACTTCATGGACTTTACTCCATTAAAAGTCTACAATAGTTCAAAAGAACCAACGATCTGGAAATACAACCAGTTTTTAGAGACAAAAATTCATATGAACTTGTTTATAAAAACACTATGTAGAGTGTCCAAGTGTCCGAAGTCCTTCTTGATGCACAGACATTACCATATTCTCAAGACATCCCACTCTGTACACATGAAGAGCAACTATCGCAGAAGCATCCCTGAGCCTGTCAGCTGGGGTATGAAGACAAGCTCGGCCGAGCAGACCTGAACGAAGGCTGCAAAGCTGTTAAATCTGAGGAAATCAACCTCCTCTTCATGTGGAAAGGAATCAAAAGGAGAGAATGAGAACAATGTCACTCCACCTCATGCATCACTGACACATTTTCACTGTAGGAACGTAAAACCTTTTTCTCCTGCTGTGAAGAAGGCAACAGAAAAACAGGACACAGATAGCTGGCACATCGGTCCACATTCATCCATTATAATTATGTACTGACTGAGGTTCTTCAAGAAATTCTTTATCAGACACCCTGTTTACACATCAGGACAGAACCAATAAAATCTTAATAAAGTCTACCTCATTATTTCTCATAACTGGAATGAGGAGACAACCAATTCCTGCACAAACAAAATATTGAACATAAAGCAGATATTTAGACACCTTAGACAGAAATATTCACAAATCCTCTTCGTCTCAAATACATTACCCATATTAATAGATTCATCCACGTACACTGACACGAACAACCAGCTTATACCTGCACAGCTTATCCTTCCAACAGTTGGACTTTGTTTATATAGTCCACAAAAGACCAGAAAAGAAATGAATGGAGAACCAGACAATCTGGTTAAGCAATGGGTCTCAGCTGGTCTTTCAAAGGGTTCGGTCGTTTTAACGTCTGTGCAGCCGATTCTTGCGCCCTGTCCTGCGTGTGCAATAGATAAGAGAAATACTTTATGAAGGATACCAAAGTTTATTCTCCATACCAGCAGAAAAATCCTGCTGAACTTAAAAACAACCGTAGTCCAACTGAACCTGTTTTAAAATCCTGGACTGGAAACCAAAGAAAATAAAAACAAGTTCCTGATGCAAAAGACGTCTACTTAACAGTGAGCTGATCAAAGCAGGGATACAGATACAGAGTTTCAACATGAGCGTTTATAAATAAACAGAAATATAAATCTTTCTTGAACAATTTTTTTTATTATAATAGATTTGGTCGTGTTCGTACATCACATCAGATTTATTTAAAGTCCAACCCAGACATGAAGAAGAAACGGTTCACGACAGCAACAAAGAAGTAAAAAATCTATGCCCAGATATTCAGGAAATGTTGATTAAAGGATCCGTAAATAAAGTAAATTAACTCCAATAGACCAACGTGGTAAACAGTCAAAAGACTAACACGTCTTTGACGTGGTGAGAAACCATATCTGTGTGAAACATGTGGAAAAGGTTTCACTCAGTGTGGGTGTTTGACAAAAGAAATCACACAGGTGAGAGACTGTAATTCATTGAAGCTCTGGGCTTCTCTAATCATGACATGGTTCACCTCATCCCGGCATACAGACAGAAGTTGGAGCTTTCTAAACCTGCAGTGAGGACTTCCAAGAAGTGACCAGCGAAGCTGTGGACGAGCTTCGTATGTGTCTGGACACAACAGACTGGGGTGTGTTTAGAGCTGCCACAGATAGTCTGGATGACTACACAGACACAGTGACGTCATACATACGATTCTGTGAGGACAGCATTATTCCATCAAAAACCAGAGTGATCAATAACAACAACAAACCCTGGTTCACATCAGACTAAGACAGATCAGGAGGGAAAAGGAAGCAGCTTACAGAGCCAAGGACAAAGGCACCAGCGCGACAAATCGAGGCACCGAGTACCGGTCTCCAAGAGAGGTACAGCAGGCAAGATCCAGGTACAATAACCGTCTGAAGGAGCAATTCTCTGTCAATGACACCGCCTCTGTCTGGAGATCACTTCAGCAAATTACCAATTATAAGCCGAAAGCCCCACATGCTACTGATGACTTACAACTGGCAGAGAAACTCAACACCTTTTAAGCCAGGTTTGATGAACCCTCTCCCCTCAATGATCAAGAACCTTCAGTCACTTTGAAGCCACTCCCCTCCTCCATCCAATGAACAACAGAGATCACTCCCACTGACCAGCCCTCCCCCTCCACTGCTTTCTTTCTTGGTGACAAAACAGGATGTGCTCAAGCTCTTCTACAAGCGAAACCTTCAGAAAGCTTCGGGCCCAGATGGTGTCTCCCCCGTCACCCTGAAAAACTGTGCTGAGGAACTGTCTCTGGTTTTCACAGACATTTTTAACACCTCGCTGAAGACATGCCACGTTCCGGCCTGCTTCAAGCTGTCGACCATCGTTCCTGTCCCCAAGAAGCCCCGTATCACTGGACTTAATGACTACAGGCCTGTGGCGCTTACGTCTGTAGTCATGAAGTCATTCGAACGCCTGGTCCTCCCTCATCTCAAGCACTTCACCTCTCCCTCTCTGGACCCTCTGCAGTTTGCCTACAGAGCCAACAGGTCTGTAGACGACGCCATCAACCTGGCCCTCCACTTCACCCTGCAGCACCTGGACTCCCCAGGAACCCATGCTAGGATCCTGTTTGTGGACTTCTTCTCTGCTTTCAACACCATCCTCCCTGCCCTGCTTCAGGACAAGCTCTCTCAGCTCAACGTGCCTGACTCCACTTGCAGGTGGATCACTGACTCCCTGACAGACCAGAGGTAGTGCGAGCCGCTGGGGAAGAATGTCTCCATCATTTTTATACTGTGAAGTGAGACAGCGGCAAAAGGACTTTCGATCAGATAGAATGGGAATACTTTTTGGTGTACTCTATAGATTTGGACTTGGGGATAGCTTTCTTAGATTTAATCATCAACGACTGTTTATTAATTAAAACTACAAACTTAGGAAATGGTCGTCAGTGTGGCCAGTTTGGAGTGGGGCTTAAACCCGATT
Source organism: Neostethus bicornis (assembly GCA_902685375.1). Taxonomy (NCBI): domain Eukaryota; kingdom Metazoa; phylum Chordata; class Actinopteri; order Atheriniformes; family Phallostethidae; genus Neostethus; species Neostethus bicornis. Next base: position 32,222,096 of record LR738544.1, read on the forward strand.
CGCTCCTTAAGAAGCTCCATCCTGGTCGCCGCATCGCCACGGTGACGGATATTTTGAACCGATTGAGAAGTTACCGCAGGGAAGGAGTCCGCCATTGCTCACCCAGGTCACGCAGCTTCAACAAATGTAGAGGTGTTTTCTTGTTTGTTCCGAATTTACAAAACTGGACTGAACCGATAAAACGGCACGACATGAACATTGGACGAATAACAACTTTTATGGCAGACTTTTTACAACAAGCTTTCTCCTTCTTTACTTAAGAAGATATGTGTGCCACAGAAAAAAAAAAACAAAGTACTGAGTGGGGAAGGAAGCATGAGGAGGAAGCCTTAAATCTTAATTCATCATAAAGAAAATGACAACCTGGCAACAACACCAACCAAGGCGTGTAAACCTTTCTGTTTAAATGCCCAAGAGATGGTTCCAGGAGAGGTGGCCTAGTGGTAGAATTTCCCTCATTCGACCGAGGGAACCTGGTTTGATTCCCGCCGGGCCCAAGCCGCTCCTAGGGCTACCAGATGAATGACAAAAGATTAAAAGAAAAAAAAACAAATGCCCAGAAGATGCGATAAGATACCTGGATGGGGTGACCCGTGTCTGTACCCCATCCCATCCACCTGTGCAGTCTAATAGTTCACCATCATATAAGTAGACTGGATGATGTTCACTATTTTGAATGCCTGAAGGTCACTATGGAAAATTACAGATCTTTGGAAGTGCATACATTTTTTGTGTCTGGATGTCCAGACAGTAAATAACTACACCACAGAAGATGTCAGACCCTCATGGAGAGTAACCGTGGAACCTCATCATCCAGATGGACAGGTCATCCCAGCCCAATATGATACCATGGCAGGGTGAGAATTTTACTGTTTTTATCTTGACCTTCGACAAATAACTTGATCTTATTTTTAAAGCCTTTCTAAACTGTTTTCATGAATCAAGTCCTTTTTCTTTCAGTCTTAGGGAATCATGCTCCCACATAGATGGAGGCAGCGTTGAAGTTGGGAAACAAATCTGCTGTTTTACTTATGTAAAGACATCTGAAGTGTCCAGAATTAAGATTTACAAACAGCCTGCCCAGGAAAAGATTGTTAATGTAAAGAAAATAGAACTGAAATAGAGCAGATGACACTCCTGTCTGGTTTGGCCTCCATGAGTGAAAACATCATAGGTCTCAGCAAATAGAAAAAGTACAGCCAGTCATTTTTTGGGCTGGGTCTCAATCCAACAAAACAGGAGCTCCCAAAAACAGGGAATTATACAAAGCAAGAAATACCAGCTGAAGTTACAGTGAAAACAATAATAAAAAGTTTCCAAAGAACAGGCAGCTACTAGAAAACAATCCCAATCAACAACATGGCAGAAGTTTTACAACATACCAAAACGCGTAACAACACTACCCATTCTGTACTTAAGTACCAACTATTGAGTGGAAGGAAGCATGAGGAGGAAGCCTTAAATCACTTTAATTATTCATAAAGGAAATGAAAACATTGCCACGTCACCAACAGCATATTGTTTGTTCTTAAACCTGTTACTGTGGTCCAGAATGTAGCTCTGTTTTTGGGATTGCTGAAGCCACACGTAAACATTCAAAAGGGAATGTTTCTCAACCTGGACTCGATGAGAAGAAACTGTTTCTTGGTGTAACACCAGATGGGATTGTAATTTAAATAAAGTATCTATTTAAATACAGAGATTCTAGTTTACAATCATCATTAACAGACAGTCATGATGACTAGAAATCAAACGGTCAGTATAAGTTTAAAAAACACTAGCATTTAAACTGTTTTTTATTATTGACAAATAGTTTTGTAATTTTTAGTTGACAATTTCCTAAAAGCCAGAAATTTTTAAGGAAATATTTCAAAGTCCTCCTAATCTCAAATACCACACCAATACTCAATGATAAACTCATCCGTGTACATTGGAACCACTCATCCTACTAGAGTCCATAGACCCTTTAGCCACAGAAACAAACAGACAGAAGAACTGAACCCCGATGTCTTCAGGGTGGCTGTTCTCATATAAATAGAGACCTGAACCAACTGAACCAACCAGCACAAAGAATCATAATGATCCAGAAAGGCTTGGATCTGTTCTGTCTCAAGGTCATCGTTACTAAACTGGAGCAAAAGTCGACTTTGTTCATGAAATCCAAGCCTTACAGAAAAAAAATTAAACGCTGACCAAACAAATCTGGAGATATGGCTCTCAGCTGGGCCTTTGAAAGGTTTTATCGCTTAGAACTCATCCAGCTGAAGATAAATAAAAACGATCAAAAAGTTCCAGAGAGAAGGAAAACTTTCCTGTTGCCATAAAACAGTTTGGTGGTCATCTTTTAATGTCATCTAAAAACAAAGATGCTTCAACAAATATTCTGAATTCAAACGTTGAACCACAAACTGGAAATACCTACAAATTAATCAAGAAGCCACAACATACCACAAAAAAAAAATGTATTAAATAAACAATCAAGAGGATTCCCATCTGCTTGGTCTGTTCATCTCAAGTTAAATAAGAGAAAAACCATCACAGTCTAAACATGAGCAGAGAATTCCTCTACAGAAAAAGTCTCTTGTAGTTCGTACAAACTAATGGTTTGGAGATCCAGCCAGTCTACAAACATCACTCTGTACAGGTTCATCAGAGAAGTTTTAATGGTCGTGTCCATTGATTAATAGTTTAAGCTCATCAGATAGTGGTCACATCTTAAGGAAACCCTTAAAGGAACAAAGACAAAGAACTTGAGACAAAAACCTCACATATTCTGATAAGAGAAAAGTTTCCCCCGTTGATGTGAAGAGATAACTTTTAAACAAAACCAACAAAACTTCTTCAGTTTCATAGACTGACTCATCTGGTTTTAAGAGGACTGATACAATCCCATCTTCATCTGATTTTAAGACTGATTACACTTTAGTGAACTTATTGAAAATTTAACTTTGATCTGTTTCACATATAAACAGATGAAGACATGTTTCTATAAATCCTTTAGAAACTGTGCAGTCCTGAAATCTCTATGTTCAACTGTTTCATAGGATTTGTGTTCTTCTTGTTCAGCTTCTGAAGCCTTTAAAAGAATAAACCAGATGTTCGCTGCATGACATCTTCTTAATTAAAAACTCATCTTTATTAACTAGATTCTTATATTTTTCAATTTAAAACTCCAGAAAAGCCAGATATTAAAATTAAGAAAATGGACCCAGTTGGTAGTGTCTTCTTAACTGATCAGCCGTATGATGAGCGTCTTCACTTACAGACATTTTTATTTGTGTGTAAACAGAAAATAGTTACAAGGACTTGTGAGATAGTCCTATCAAGACAGAAATACCTGGTTGACATTAATGGACTAAAATCCTGAGGAACGACCACAACATGTGTGACATTAGAGGAAGAAATGAAGCAAACAAGAGTCAAAAATGACCTGAATATAAATTCTGTTCCAAAAAATCTTTGTAAAAATGTTACAATAATTTTTATTTTTTTATTGAATCATAAATGCTTCTCTTTACTTTCATTTAATGGAAATTGGATTTTGTTCATAGAGCCCAAGTTTTGTCTTCAAGAAGACAAACAATTTAAGAATAGGAGAAGCTAGAATACCAGAGGATGGCAATGGCTCTCACCTTCAAAAGATTAATTTTAATCTCCAAGATCTAGAGTTTTCTGTGGATGAATCTTGGATGTGCTTCCACAGCAGAAACAGAGTTTCACCATGAGCTACTCCTGCTCTACATTAATACACATGGCAGGTAAAAACCTCCACGTAGGTGACACTTGAAAACCAGATGAATTTAAAAACAACCACAGACCACCAACACCTTCATTAGAATTACTAGCTGACAAACTTAGACACCTTAGACAGAATTAGTCTCAAATACATTAACCATATTAATAGATTCATCCGCGTACACTGAGACAAACAACCAGCTTATACCTGCACAGCTTATCCTTCCAACAGTTGGACTTTGTTCATATAGTCCACAAAAGACCAGCAAAAAATGAACGGAGAACCAGACAATCTGGTTAAGCAATGGCTCTCAGCTGGTCTTTCAAAGGGTTCGGTCGTTTTAACGTCTGTTCAGACGATTCTTGCGCCCTGCCCTCCGTGTGCAATAGATAAGAGAAATACTTTATGGAGGACATCAAAGTTTATTCTCCATACCAGCAGAAAAATCCTGCAGAACTTAAAAACAACCACAGTCCAACTGAACCTGTTTTGAAATCCATGACAGGAAACCAAAGAAAATAAAAACAGTGAAACAATTCTATAGCAAAAGAACAAGTTCCTGATGCAAAAGACGTCTACTTAATACTGCAAAGCGGGGATACACATACAGAGTATCAACATGAGCTTTTATAATTAAACAGAAATATAAATCATTCTGGAACAATTTTTTTTATTATAATAGATTTTGTCATGTTCCTCCATCACATCAGATTTATTCAAAGTCTAACCGAGACATGAAGAAGAAACGGTTCGCGACAACAAAGAAGTAAAAAATCTATTCCTAGATATTTAGGAAATGTTGATTAAAGGATCCTGTAAATAAAGTAAATTAACTCCAATAGACCAACGTGGTAAACATACAGGCAACTCTCCTGCTCCCACCCGCAGTATCAGACAAGAAAACATCTGACAGCACCAACTCAATGGTATCTTTGGGATGACAACCTGTTCCTAAAGATTTAAAAATTAGAGACTCATGTTCACACACAGAAATAATTCAAGAGGACTCTCAACTACTTGGAGTGTTTATTTAAAGTTAAAACAGGAGGTGCACAGACAGAAAGCGAGTTCCTTCGAACTAGTGATCCCTACAGATTTTAGGCTCTACATATAAAACATTGTACACGTTATTATTTATCATTAACATAAAGAAAGCATCCCCAAATGGATTTCATCTCTATCCACGAAAAATCATCAAAATCACAAGTGACTTCTTTGAATCAGAAAATCAAACTGGTCCACAAGCACTGAGTCGTACAATATTGTCTCCCACTATAAACTGGTGGACACTGATTATGGACGGTTTTATGAGGAATAATCCAAAGTGGAAACTTTCCTCAGGTTTCCAAAAACTGAAGATTCAGGCACTGAGAACCAGTCCTATCATCTGAATGACAGATAAGGAAATACAACAAGAACATGTCTTCTCAATAATGATACCTGCATGGTCAAACGAAAGGAACCATTTCCATTTGGACAGTTTAAGGACAAAACATCAAGTCAATCAAGATTCTTTATGCTCATAGTTAAATACTTCAGGCTAAAGTCAAGACATACTTCTTCCCCAATAACTGCCCCATATAAGTCCTCTGAATACTGTAGCTCTGAAGACGCTGCATCTCCTTTTATATCCCTCAGCGAGTCCCTCCTGTGGGAGGAGATGTGAGGAGGAGCAACTGCTTTCAGCTCCTCCTCCTTATCGGTTGTACTTTCTTCAAACCACAGGCTGCATTTTCAGTTGATCAGTTTGTATGAACTTGCACAGACTGTTTAAATGGACCAACATTCAGTTTAAACTCAGACTATTTCTCTGTAAAAACATTTTTTAGACTATGCATGGACTCAGGATTTGGAATCCTCTCCTATGATTCCTCCATCTTAACGTCTCCTTCTCTCAGTCCTGAAAGCTTTCATTTAGATGTTTAAAAACAGCATTAATCCTGTTTCACATGGTTATTTGGATAAACAGGTAGTTGGTGTCAGACAGTTGAACTTTTCACCCCAATAAGTGCTTCCCTGTTTGGTATTTTAAATGTTTTTTTATGTGATCGATCAGGTGGAGGACAGGTTGGTTTATCTGACCATCAGTTTCAGATCTGATTGTGGGTTTTGTTTCTTTGTGTGGCAGTAAAAAGTGTTAGCTAAAACCTGACCACACTGTTTTGGTGGAAGTCCTCTGTAACTGGAAAGTGTTCCTTTCCTCTGGGTCTGTTTCATCGTTTCTATTTGTCCTTCCGGCTTCAGGATTTTAATCACAGGTCCAGTAGGACCGTGGTTGTTTTTAAGATCTGATTGTAAAGGAAAGCAAACAATGACAATAAATCGTTGTGTCCTCAGTAAGGTCTCTGTCTCATCGTGTGAGCATGTGGGGAGTAAACGTTCTTTGCCTGCCATGTGCTTTTAATCTTTGTTGTGAAAGCACATCAAAAGTTCGTCCATCCAGAAAACTTTTCAAAAAGAAAACTTCTCAAAAGCCCAGAGAGCCAGCACTTTCTCTTTGGCTGGTTTGGTTCTTGGTTCTTTTTTTTTTTTTTAATTCTTGCCACATAAGAGAAGCAGCTGCCACACAGAAAGAGCCCAGATTTTCTGGTATTGCAACAGGACAAAGTTGTCACAAACTAATGTTGTATGCAGATGATATCCGCCTTCTAGTGTCAGACCCAGGTAACTCCCTCCCTCCTCTGCTCTCATTAATAAACAGGTTTTCCAATATTTCAGGTTATAAAGTTACTTTGCCTAAGTCTGAGGCCCTCCTACTAACTCACCAATGCCCTAAAACTCTTTCTCTCGCTGGTATGTTTTCATTACCCAAAAGAGGAATTAAATATCCAGGTTAACATCCCCGCTCTATCTGTCTACTCTTGTCAAAATTAAGATTGAACCCCTATTGGCCATACCAGCCTGTCAATGCCTGATCCCATCAGACCACTTCAAGGGCACTGAGTAACTCAAAGGGCTACCACTTTGATAACACACTTCTGAAATAACAAAGTTACACAGTTTAATTTTATATTTTTATTAATGATATTCTCCTGCCCCCTGCGGGTCAGGGACAGGGTCCTGCCCCAAGTGGAGAAGTTTAAGTATCTCGGGGTCTTGTTCACGAGTGGGGGAAGGATGGAGCGGGAGATCGACAGGCGGATCGGTGCGGCATCAGCAATAACTAGAACGCTGCATCGGTCCGTCGTGGTGAAGAGAGAGCTGAGCCGAAAAGCAAAGCTCTCGATTTACAAGTCGATCTACGTTCCTACCCTCACCACGGTAACCAGGATCTATGTTCCTACCCTCACCATGGTAACCAGGATCTACGTTCCTACCATCACCACGGTAACCAGGATCTATGTTCCTACCCTCACCATGGTAACCAGGATCTACGTTCCTACCCTCACCATGGTAACCAGGATCTACGTTCCTACCTTCACCATGGTAACCAGGATCTACGTTCCTACCCTCACCGTGGTAACCAGGATCTACGTTCCTACCCTCACCGTGGTAACCAGGATCTACGTTCCTACCTTCACCATGGTAACCAGGATCAACGTTCCTACCCTCAACGTGGTAACCAGGATCTACGTTCCTACCCTCACCATGGTAACCAGGATCTACATTCCTACCCTCACCATGGTAACCAGGATCTACGTTCCTACCCTCACCGTGGTAACCAGGATCTACGTTCCTACCCTCACCGTGGTAACCAGGATCTACGTTCCTACCCTCAACGTGGTAACCAGGATCTACGTTCCTACCCTCACCATGGTAACCAGGATCTACGTTCCTACCATCACCACGGTAACCAGGATCTATGTTCCTACCCTCACCATGGTAACCAGGATCTACGTTCCTACCCTCACCATGGTAACCAGGATCTACGTTCCTACCCTCACCATGGTAACCAGCTGTGGGTGGTGACCGAAAGAATGAGATCGCGGGTACAAGCGGCCGAAATGAGCTTCCTCCGCAGGGTGGCTGGGCTCTCACTCAGAGATCGGGTGAGGAGCTCTGCTATCCGGGAGGAGCTTGGTGTCGAGCCGCTCCTCCAGGTCGAGAGGAGCCAGATGGGGTGCTCCCCGAGCGCCTCGCTGGTGAGGCGTTTCGGGCTCATCCCACCGGGAGGAGACCAAGGGGGCAGACCCCGGACCCGCTGGAGAGACTATGTTTCACAGCTGGCCGGAGAACGACTTGGGATCCTTCTGGGTGAGCTGGAGGATGCAACCCGGGTGAGAGAAGCCTGGGCTTCACGTTTAAGGCTGTTGCCCCCGCAACCCGACCCCGGAGCAAGCAGAAGATAACAGAACGGAATGATACTCTCTGTGAAGACACTGATTGTTAATGATCCATCACAATAATTATTTCAGTATGATTAAACAGAAACAGATACATTTCAATATGCAAGATCCAAGTGTTTCATTTTCAAATGATCACTTCCACAACATTTTACAGGAAATCTTTTCCATTTTTTACTAGCCACCAACAGTTATGATCATTGCTTCTTTAAGAACCTCCCTGTCTGAGAACACCTTCTTCTTATTTATCCAAAAATGTGTAGCTCTAAATGAGGCTTCAGTTGCTTTTAGAGTTTTTTATCAGCCTCGTAAAAAAAAGACTGCTGTTTGCCCAAAGCTGCCTTTAACTCACAGGCTTTTTCCATCCGTACTGCGCTGCTTGGTGGGTAGTTAGCATGGTAGCTTTTGGGACATGTACTGAAATGTCTCTCCATGTTGTGCCGCTTACGCATCGCCTCAGTCGTACCGCAGATGAGACACACACAGTTTTCTTTTGCGTTAGTAAAAAAGAAGTCTTCCTCCCATTCACTGTGAAAATGATAAGTTTTCTTCCTTTTTTCTGCCATGTTTTTGTGGATAGAAAACACGTTCATAACCTCATCTTTGCAGCGCTCACGAGCTCATCTCAGCTCATCAAAGCTGGTTTGTCATGCGCACCAGAGTGTCCTCCAAACCCATACTACGTCAGAGTTTGTATATTAAACTTTTTTTTGTGATATACATTTTTTTAACGGTTGTATGTATTCGTTTTTAAATTGACATCACTTTAAATGAAATTCAAAAAGAATAACAACACAGTTAAATAAAAATTTAGACAGAGCTAATTTGTGATTAGTGCTATTTTTAGAACTGTCCGGCGGGCGACCTGGTGCCTGTGGGCACTGCGTTGCTGACCTATGCCTCAGAAGCTAAGCAGGCTGGGCCTGGGCTGTACTAGGATGGCAGACCGCCGGAACCCCCGGTGCCACGGTGGGACGACCGTTTAGATTAAAATTGCCATTGTGTCCCTGAGCAAGACACTTCACCCACGTTGCCTAGTCTGGATTTTGTGTGTGATTGGTTGGTGATGGTCAGAAGGGCCGATGGCGTAAAAATGGCAGCCTTGCTTCTGTCAGTTTGCCTCAGGGCAGCTTTGGCTACGACATTTGCTTACCTGGTATGGCGTGAATGAATAATTCATATGTGAAGCTTCTTAGAGAGTCTTGAAAAGTGATGGATAAATACAATTATTATTATTATACGGAATAAAAATGGATGTAGAACGTTGGACTCAGCTTTTTCTTTCTATGTGGAGTAAAATAAATACAATCAAAATGACCTGAACTCCTAAGTTTAACTATTTATTACAAACATGACCAGTTCACGTCCCTGCAACATATTTCAAGCAGTTTGACAAGCTTTATAATTTATTCATAAGAAATCAAGGCTAAACCTGAGGAAGTTACAGAATGAAGTGGAACGGGGCGGACACACATCAGGCTAAAAAAAACACACACACATATATATAAATATAAATCAGAAGCAGGAATAAAAGTAAAACTAACAAAAACAGTATAAAAAAAACTGGATGATTTTTATTAAAATAATTAACAGTGTTGTTAAAGTGTGTGTTGTTGTAAAGCAGGGGTTCTCAACCTTTTTTGTCCCAAGATCAACTTTTCAAGTAGCCCTCGTCCCCACCCGGGATTTTAACCCTGACCTACTTGCTGTGATGCTGCTGTGCTAACCACGCGCAGCTTCAATAAATGAAGATGAATGAATGAGTTTATTTTTGTGACTTTAATCTTTGCTGACATTACAGTGAAAACCTAATCAGTTCATCTATAGTAGGCGGTGAGTAATTTTATTAATAAGATTAAGTTTCAATATAGTTTCCAAACTCATAAAATTCAAACATAAACATTTAAATTTGGACATTTTTATTTATTCATGAATTTCACAATAAAATCACGGAAGTAAAAAAAAACTGTTCAGAATATTTCAGAATAAAATCTTATATTAAAATTTTTATATTAAAATAAACATAAAAAACTTTTCAGAAAAAAACAAAAACTGCAAAAAAATGTTTTAAAATTATTTTTTTGACAAAATAGTTTTACATAAAAAATGTACCTTAAAGAGTAAAAAAAAAAAAGGTGTGTGTGTGTGTGTGTGTGTGTGTGTGTGTGTGTGTGTGTGTGTGTGTGTGTGTGTGTGTGTGTGTGTGTGTGTGTGTGTGTGTGTGTGTGTGTGTGTGTGTGTGTGTGTGTGTGTGTGAGCAGAAATAATTCCAGTTTGCCATCTCGCTGCAGTTTACACAGACTTTAAAATCATCTTCAAACAGAATGATTTCAGTTCGGATCGACAGGAAGTAAAAATCACTTTTTATGACTGATGTGCTGCAGCCACTCCTTTAACATCTGGAAGCTGGGTCGAGCAGCTGGATCCAGGTTCCAGCACTGTTTCATTATGTTATAAACCACCTCTGGACAGCCGTCTGGACAGTCCATCTTGTAACCCTGCTCCACACGCGGCACCACGTCTTTCAGCGGCTGCAGAGTGGACACAAATAAAACAATCTGATCAGAGAAAACGATCTGATCCAGAACTCTGGAAAGAACTGAAGAAGAAGAAAAGAGGAGGAAAAACAAGATGACAGTGTTGTTTTCATCAACGATGACGAAAACGAAATGATTTTGTTGACGAAGCATTTTTTTATGACGTAACGATAACAAAATAAATGCGAAATTTTGGTGACGAAAACGTGACGTGACGTTTGCAAGTTTATGTTGACGAGAAGAAAACGTAACGAAATGGACGTCAGACTTTCATTTTTCTGTCTGTGAAAAGAAAAAAAACACAGCGGCTGCATTTCTCTCTCACGGCGGCACGCCCGCCACAATGCTGCACGTTCACACCGTCTACACAACACACCTGCAGCCATGAGGAAGTCACACACCATGGTGTAAACAGTAACAAAGGAGCTTGGTGGTCAGAAACTTAAAGTTTTACACAGATTTTTAAACAGCATGCTAACTTCAAGCTGATGACTGATTTAAAGACACAGTGCAATGTTTACTTTATTTACAGGGTTATTAAAAGGTGTCATTTTTAAGTATAAATAAGTTACAACGTTCCTCACTCACTGAAAAAATTATATTTATTTTACGTTGTTTTACAATGTTTGTTGTTTTTGCGCAAATTAAAGCTCGGTAGAGTTTTTTTTTTTTTTTTAAACAAACAACCTGCATTATTCTCAGCGATAAAGACACGATTGTTTAAGGTTTTTTTTGTTTTTTTTACACTAAAACTAGACTAAAAACGTTCTAAGTCTCCCAGACGAAAATTAGACAAAAACTCTTTTGGGTTTTTGTGACTAAAACTTCAATTAAAATTCGTCCAAAGACGAAGACTAAAACGAAAACTTAGATGGCGCCAAAAACAACAATGCAAGATGAAGACATGAGTTCCAGAGTCAAGCAGCCATGTTTATGAAGATTACTTATGTAGAGCCAAAGAGGGAGATAGAGAGGATACGTGGTGTAGTGCAGAGTGAGGGTTTGAGCAGGAACTCAGGTTTAAACCAACTTAATCTCCATCCCGCCCCAACCACACCTCCAGAACTCCATAAATTCTTTCTGTTCCATCGTCTTCCGCTTATCTGGGGCCGGATCGCTGGGGCAACAGCTTCAAACGGGAAGCCCGTGCTTCCCTGATCCTGGTTGTCCCTGTCCAGCTGTGAGACATGGTCTCTCCAGCAGGCCTGGGGTCTGTGTCTGGGTCTCCTCCCGCTGGGACGGAACACCTCACCAGTGAGGGAGGCATCCCAACCAGATGCCTGAACCACTCCATCTGGCTTCTCTCGATCCAGAGGAGCAATGGCTCTAAACCGAGCTCCTCCCTCTATCTCTGAGTGAGAGCCCAGCTAGTCTGCAGAGGAAGATCATTTCAGCCGCTTGTATCCGTGATCTTGTTCTTTCAATCTCCATCTATGGATCATGTAAATGATGTCATGCATACGTATTTAAATGAGCCGGTGACACCTGATGAGGTGTTAGCATGGTGTAACCAAGGTGACGTCTCCCTCAATGAGAGACCCATCCACTCAAAGATGCACAGAGAGGAAGGAGAGAGCAGCAGACCGGGAGAGAGCAGCATACCAGGAGAGAGCAGCAGACCGGGAGAGAGCAGCAGACCGGGAGAGAGTAGCATACCAGGAGAGAGCAGCAGACCGGGAGAGAGCAGCAGACCGGGAGAGAGCAGCAGACCGGGAGAGAGGAGCAGACCGGGAGAGAGCAGCAGACCGGGAGAGAGCAGCAGACCGGGAGAGAGTAGCATACCAGGAGAGAGCAGCAGACCGGGAGAGAGCAGCAGACCGGGATAGAGCAGCAGACCGGGAGAGAGGAGCAGACCGGGAGAGAGCAGCAGACCGGGAGAGAGCAGCAGACCGGGAGAGAGCAGCAGACCGGCAGAGAGCAGCAGACCGGGAGAGAGCAGCAGACCGGGAGAGAGCAGCAGACCGGGAGAGAGTAGCAGACCGGGAGAGAGCAGCAGACCGGGAGAGAGCAGCAGATCGGGAGAGAGTAGCAGACCGGGAGAGAGCAGCAGACCGGGAGAGAGCAGCAGACTGGGAGAGAGCAGCAGACCGGGAGAGGGCAGCAGACCGGGAGAGAGCAGCAGACCGGGAGAGAGCAGCAGACTGGGATCCTGATACTTACTATTCTCGGATAAGGAACTCGACCAAAAGAGTAAATCTCCCAAAGCAAGATGCCGTAGCTCCAAACGTCCGACTTGGTGGAAAATTTCTGGAGGGAAACACAAGTGTGACTTGGTGCTGTCGTGAGGAAGCGAGTGGAGGTCTTTACCTTCTCTCTGAGGGCCTCCGGTGCGGTCCACTTAACGGGAAGTTTGGCCGTATCCTCGGTGGAAGACGCCTCTTTGGTCAAACCAAAGTCACTGACTTTGGCCACGTTGTCTTCAGACACCAGGACGTTACGGGCGGCCAGGTCTCGGTGGACAAAGTTGTTGGTCTCCAGATAAGCCATGGCCTCACAGACGTCTCTAGAAAACAAAAGAGGAACACAAGATTTACTTTTACTGACATCATTATTACTTTACTTTTATTTCATCTCAAGCACTTCACCTCTCCCTCTCTGGACCCTCTGCAGTTTGCCTACAGAGCCAACAGGTCTGTAGACGACGCTATCAACCTGGCCCTCCACTTCACCCTGCAGCACCTGGACTCCCCGGGAACCTATGCCAGGATCCTGTTTATGGACTTCAGCTCTGCATTCAACACCATCCTCCCTACCCTGCTTCAGGACAAGCTCTCCCAGCTCAACGTGCCTGACTCCACTTGCAGGTGGATTACTGACTTCCTAACAGACCGGAGGCAGTGCGTGCGGCTGGGGAAGAATGTCTCTACCTCTCGGACTATCAGCACAGGGTCTCCACAGGGCTGTGTCCTCTCTCCCCTGCTCTTCTCCCTGTACACCAACTGCTGCACCTCCAGCCATGACTCTGTCAAACTGATCAAGTTTGCGGACGACACCACTCTCATCGGGCTCATCTCTGATGGTGATGAGTCGGCCTACATGATGGAGGTAGACCGGCTGGTGTCCTGGTGCAGCAACAACAACCTGGAGCTCAACGCTCAGAAGACAGTGGAGATGATCGTGGACTTTAGGAAAGCTATAGCACCCATTACCCCCCTTGCACTGACAGACTCCCCCATCACCACTGTAGACTCCTTCCGCTTCCTCGGCACTACCATCACACAGGACCTAAAGTGGGAGCCGTCCATCAGCTCCCTGATCAAAAAGGCCCAGCAGAGGATGTACTTTCTGCGGCAGTTGAAGAAAGCCAAGCTGCCCGCCCAGATGTTGGTGCAGTTTTACACAGCCATCATCGAGTCCATCCTCACCTCCTCCATCACCGTGTGGTACGCTGGAGCCACAGCCAGGGACAAACACAGACTGCAGTGCATTGTGCGCTCTGCAGAAAAGGTGATCGGCTGCAGCCTTCCATCTCTCGAAGACCTGTACATCTCCAGGACTCGGGGGCGTGCAGGTCGGATAGCAGCTGACCCTTCCCACCCTGGACATGGACTTTTTGAGCGACTCCCCTCGGGCAGAAGGCTCTGGTCCATTCGGACCAGAACGTCCCGCCACAAAAACAGCTTCTTCCCTTCTGCTGTTAGTCTAATTAATACTTTATAACCTGAACCCCACATCTCTTAGTCACCTCCCTCTTGTCACTTTACTATCTTTATTATTTTCTATTATTTTCTATGACATTGCACTACTTTTCTTTTTTCTTTCTGAGCACTCTGTTTTGTTAAAATTATTTTTATTTATTTTATTTTTTATTATTTTTATCTTATAATATTGCACAGCTGTATCAAAGCAAGTTCCTAGTCTCTGATATTCTCATTGACATGGCAATAAAAGCATTCTGATTCTGATTCTGATTTACGTATTTAATCACTGGAACTTAAAAATGAGACGCCGTAGAAATTGGTTCCTGTTCTGTCGTCTTCCTCTTATCCTGGGCCGGGTTGCTGGGGCCACACAGGTCTCTCTCACTCTGGCTGTATCCTCAACTCACCTCCGAGGTGTTCCCTGTCCAGCTGTGAGACATAGTCTCTTCAGCAGGTCCAGGGACTGCCTCTGGGTCGTCTCCTGTTGGGACACACCAGAATCACCTCACCAGCAAGGCTTTCGTGAGACATTCTAACCCAGGCATGGACAAACTTTGGACCGCGGGCAACTACAGGACCGTTAAACGGTCTCTGTGGGAGAGCCCAGCCACCCTGCAGAAGAAATTCAACGTAGAACTTGATTACCATGGTGAGGGTAGGAACGTAGATCCTGGTTACCATGGTGAGGGTAGGAACGTAGATCCTGGTTACCATGGTGAGGGCAGGAACCTAGATCCTGGTTACCACGGTGAGGGTAGGAACGTACATCCTGGTTACCATGGTGAGGGTAGGAACCTAGATCCTGGTTACCATGGTGAGGATAGGAACATAGATCCTGGTTACCACGGTGAGGGTAGGAACGTAGATCCTGGTTATCATGGTGAGGGTAGGAACGTAGATCCTGGTTACCATGGTGAGGGTAGGAACGTAGTTCCTGGTTATCACTGTGAGGGTAGGAACATAGATCCTGGTTACCACGGTGAGGGTAGGAACGTACATCCTGGTTACCATGGTGAGGGTAGGAACGTAGATCCTGGTTACCATGGTGAGGATAGGGACATAGATCCTGGTTACCATGGTGAGGGTAGGAACGTAGATCCTGGTTACCATAGTGAGGGTAGGAACGTAGATCCTGGTTACCACGGTGAGGGTAGGAACGTACATCCTGGCTACCATGATGAGGGTAGGAACGTAGATCCTGGTTACCATGGTGAGGATAGGAACATAGATCCTGGTTACCATGGTGAGGGTAGGAACGTAGATCCTGGTTACCATGGTGAGGGTAGGAACGTAGATCCTGGTTATCATGATGAGGGTAGGAACGTAGATCCTGGTTACCACGGTGAGGGTAGGAACGTAGTTCCTGGTTATCACTGTGAGGGTAGGAACGTAGATCCTGGTTACCACGGTGAGGGTAGGAACGTACATCCTGGTTACCATGGTGAGGGTAGGAACGTAGATCCTGGTTACCATGGTGAGGGTAGGAACATAGATCCTGGTTACCATGGTGAGGGTAGGAACGTAGATCCTGGTTACCATAGTGAGGGTAGGAACGTAGATCCTGGTTACCATGGTGAGGGTAGGAACGTAGATCCTGGTTACCATGGTGAGGATAGGAACATTGATCCTGGTTACCATGGTGAGGGTAGGAACGTAGATCCCGGTTACCATGGTGACGTAATGGTGAGCCATCTCCTGCTCCAACCTTCCCCCACTATGAACAAGACCTGACATATTTAAACTCCTCCACTTTGATCAGGACCCCCTCTCTGACCTGCAGGTGGCACTCCACACATTTCCAGGTCTATATAAAAAATAGCACATACATACATTTATTGTCACTAATAACAATGAAGAACATGTGTCCTGATCCATCAGACTGTCTCTTTGTCTCCATGGAAACAGTCTGACCTCACAGCATTAGGGCCCCTCGCTTCTTTTTAAACTCTGTCTTTAAATTCTCAATCAGGGGAATCGTTACCAACATAGACCATAAAGCATGGTTGATCTACAGAACTACAAACATGGAGGACGGACCGTACAGCATGGTGGATCTTTGGGGGAAGGATGGCTCAGTGAGTAGGGTGACCGCCCTGTAACCGGAGGGTTGCCGGTTCGATCCCCCGCCATGAGTTCATGCCGAGGTGTCCTTGAGCAAGACACTGAACCCCCAATTGCTCCTGATGGTGGTTTGCACCTTGCATGGCAGCAGCCCCATCAGGTATGAATGTGTGTGTGAATGGGTGAATGTGAGCTACACTGTAAAGCGCATTGAGTACCGATGCAGGTAGAAAAGCGCTATATAAGTAGAGTCCATCTACAAAACTACAAACATGGAGGACGAACCGTAAAGCATGGTGGATCTACAGAAATACAAACATGGAGGACGGACCGTAAAGCATGGTGGATCTACAGAACTACAAACATGGAGGACGGACCGTAAAGCATGGTGGATCTACAGAACTACAAACATGGAGAACGGACCGTATAGCATGGTGGATCTACAGAACTACAAACATGGAGGACCGATGCTTGTGTTCATGTCACACCGTCAACTCTGTTCTCTGATTGGATAGAATGTTCTCCCATCGCTGCGTTAAAGTGTTACAGAAGCATGGATGCACTATATCCTGACTTCTTAAAACTTCCTCCATATTCTGTGAGCGGAGGCATAAAAAAGGTTAAAAATAAAATCCACTCACAGAGTAAAGTTGATCAGAGCGTCTCCACCGAGCACGGAGCGACCTCTGGATCGCAGGAAGTCCACCAAACATCCCTGAAAGCAGCAGAGAACTCAGACCCCGGTCAGACTGACCAGCTGTGTGTGAAGCTGTCCTACCTTCGCCATGTATTCCGTCACTATGAAGAGACTCCCGTTCTCCTCCACGATTACCCCGAGCAGCTGGACCAGGTTATTGTGCCGTAGTTGCCTGGTAACGGAGATAAACGAAGGTGTGAGTAAGGGTTAGGAATTGTGTGTGGGTGTGTGTGTGTGTGTGTGTGTGTGTGTGTGTGTGTGTGTGTGTGTGTGTGGGGTGCTTACGTCATGACGGACGCTTCAGCGATAAAAGCTTGTGCCGTAGCATCATTTTTTATACATTTTACAGCCACTTTGGTCCCTCTGTAGTCGCCCACCATCACATCTGGAACATCAGGAGTCACAGTCAGACAGTGAGAGGGTTAAACTGGTGGAAATCATTCTCTAGGATGTCTGTGAGAGGGTGATGTGTGTTACCAGTTGGTTTAGATGGATTTCTGTCCAAACCTAAACCCTAAACGCTCAGATTTAGAGGTTTCATAAATGCACGGTAGCGGCTTTTTGTCATGATTCCCTCGCCTACCATCGGAGGGAGCCCGGGACACCTGATTTGGGACACCTGAGGGTGATTGGCCTACTACCTATTTAAAAGCACTCTGCCTTTCATTCAGGGTCATCATCCCTTCCAACCAGGTCTTCCTGGCTGCCTGACCAGGAGATGCCTGTGATCATTAACCAGGAGATATTCTTTTTCTAATCAAGTGCCTTGTTTTACAGCCTCCATGTTAAATAAATATTGTTGGTGTCCTGTGATTGGTTCATCCTCCTCCTTCTGCGTGTGAATTAGGTCATGTCCCAAACTTTCACCATCTTGTCCCTACCTCCTGTTGCCACCCTGAATCCGCTAGAAGAACCAGAGAGGGTCCTGGATCAGTAGCTTTGTGACCTGAGATAAAACGTGCGGTTTGTAGGTTTTCTATAGGCCGCATACCCAGAGCTTCTTCTTCTTCCATCATCTCCCTTCAGGAGTCTCCACATCAAGTCAGTTTCTTCCATCTAACCCTATCTGCTGCATCCTCTTCAGTCACACCAACTATCTTCATGTCTTCCTTCACTGTATCCATGAACCTCCTCTTTGGTCTTCCTCTAGTCCTCTTTCCTGGTGGTTCCAAACCCAGCATCCTTCTTCTGATGTACTCTCTCTCCTCTGCACATGTCCAAACCATCTCAGTCTGACCTCTCTGACTTTAAAACCTCTAACATGATCCTGTCCATCCTGGTCATTAGAGTCATTCTCAGAGCTATCAGCAGCAATAAGAATAGTAATATGGAAACAGAAAAATAATGGATATATTTAACAAAACCAGCGGTCAATAAAAAATATGGCTATCCTCCCTGACACTCCTCATCTGTGTGTCCAGGTATTGCACACACCTGTTCCGTGTGCGCCCTGCCCCTTCTACACAGCACCATTCACACATACAGACACACAGTGCCTGTTACCATGGTGAGGGTACACACACACACATACACGCACCGACGTATATTATACTGACATTAGATTTACATCTTAAGCTCCCGGCTCTGACTCGTTTTCTGTCTTTCTACAAGTTCACTGTCAGGGTTTCAGGATTTTTCCGATGGGTTTTTTTTGGTATTTAGGTTTACTTCCGGTTTTATTTTGTAGTACTGACTTCTCTCTGGTTCCAGTTGTCTCCACTTCCCCTCCTCGTGTCTCCCTTCGTTCTGTTTAGTGACAGCTCCCTTCCTTATTGTGTCACACGTGTCTCGTTGTCCCCCATCCTGACACTCCTTCTTTGCCTGGTTGTCTTGTGTCTCCTTTAGACCTCAGGTTGATTTGTCTTTGTCTTCGACTGACCTTCGTTCTTTATTCTTGGAGATATTTTGAGTTGTTTCTAGAAATAACTTTTTTTTTTTTTTGTTCAAACTGGATGGTTTCCGGGCGGCACAGTGGCGCAGTGGGTAGCACAGTGGCCTCACAGCAAGAAGGTCGTGGGTACAAGTCCTGAGTGGGGACGAGGCTTGGAACACTGTCCTTTCTGTGTGAAGTTTGCATGTTCTCCCTCTGTATGCATGGGTTTTCTCTGGGTACTTTGGTTTCCTCCCATCCTCCAAAAACAGGCATTGTAAGCTGATTGGCTGGGGCCAAATTGCCCCGAGGAATGTGTGTATGGTTGTAAGTGTGTGGCCCCGAGACAGACTGGCGACCTGTTCGGGGTGTACCCTGTCCCGCCCCTACGCCAACCCCCCCACAACCCTGCAACCCCGGAAGGGATAGACAGTTAAGAAGGTGACTGACTGACTGGATGGTGTCCTGCACGTGTGTGTCCGCATCCTAACATTTAACCTGACATTTAGAAAGCAGGAAACTACCTCCAAATTCTCCTTTTCCAATCACCTGCTGCAGCTTCAGGTCTTTCCGTTTCATGGCCCAGCCACCTGGAAACACACACACACACACATTAACACAGAGAACGTTTGAGCAGGTGGTTCAGAGCAGCAAACCAGACGTACTTCTAGAAAACTCATCCTGCGCCGCTACAGTCCCCTCCTCTAGTTTGGGTGTGCTCAGTTTGGTGCAAAGACCATCAGCGTCTTTGGTGTAGTGCTGCAGAGAAACACACACACACACACACACCTGGTCCATTAGAAGACCACTCAGGTCCAAATCACCTCTGCATTCAAAATCAGTCATGATTTATTTGTTTACAGTCTGAATACATTCAATTATAAGACTTAGAGAAAAAGTTTTTTAGCGAAGTGGCTGCACGGGGGCCTCACAGCAAGAAGGTCAGGGTTCGAGTCCCGGAGTGGGGGCAAAGGCTTGAAACTTTCTCCTTTCTGTGTGGAGTTTGCATGTTCTCCCCGTGTATGTGTGGAAAAAACCAGGATGAAGTTTTGGGTAAAAGAGCTGGAGATTTGATGTTTTTGCTTTTCAAAATCGCTCAATCCTAATGGGCTTGTGGGCAGTGCCAGTGTCTTCTACCTACAACCGTCCTGTAACTAGAGGGTTGCTAGTTGAATCCCCCGCCCGGAGTAAATGCCGACGTGTTCCAGAGCGAGACACCAAACCCCCAATGATCACTGTTGGTGGTTTCCAGCTTGCATGTCAGCTTCCACCATCAGGTATGAATGTGTGTGAATGGGTGAATGTGTATGGAAAGCCATCCGGGTCACTACACGCACGGGATCTAGTGCACTATATCCCGTGCGTGTAGTGACCCGGATGGCTTTCCGTAAATGTGAGCTACAATGTAAAGCACTTTGAGAAACAACACAGGTAGAAAAGAGCTGGAGAACCAGAAAACAGAAATCATGTATGGATTGATAAGGATCCGTTCTGTTCTGCTTATCCGGGGCCGGGTCACGAGGGCAACAGTCTCAGACGTAAAACCCAGGCTTCTCTTACCCAGGCCATCCTCCAGCTCACCCAGGAGTATCCTGAGGTGTTCCATGTCCAGCTGTGAGACATAGTCTCTCCAGTAGGACAGGGCTCTGCCTCTGTGTCTCCTCCCAAAACCATCTTACCCTCCCAAGTTGCCCAAAAAGACTTCACCAGCGAGGCATCGGAAGGCAGCCTAACCGCACGCCCGAACCACCCAACCATGCTTCTCTCTACTCGGAAGAGCAACGGCTCTTTTCTAAGTTCGTAGCCAAGAGCGTAGCTAAGAGCGTAGTCACCCTGCAGAGGAAGCCTGAGCCCTTCCAGTGGGCCCACACCCTGAAAGAGGAGCCACAAGAGTTGGATGAAGAAGGAAGTGGATGGCATTCCGACCTTCGGTTGCACAGGCTTGTGTTGATAATGTACCAAAAATAAAATCTAATTTTCAAATTGATGTAAACTATTTAGAACTGGCTGTAAAGTTGAAACAGAACAGGATCAGAGAGGGTGGAGACGCTGTTCGGTTGGACGTTGTGTTCCCTCCTCACAGAGCCTCCACTGGCCATGTGATGGCTACAGCCACACAACCATTTAGTTTGTGAACTTTCTCATTTATTCACTTTATGAATTTTAATTTAGATCTTTTGTTTGTTAAACCACTTTTCTTTACTTTGGGTTTAATACAGGTTTAGATTAGTGCACATGTTTGATTTATGTTGTTGATTCACACTAATTTGATTTTCTTAAGTTTTGCAGGTGCTCCAGTTCCTGGGCTGAAGGATCACCTGCTGTCCTGGGCTGGAGTCACCTCATAGGACTGAACATTTATTTTCTTTAGGGGTGAAATTGGTTTTTCTTAGCTTAGATTTAGTTAAGCTGTTTTGTCAACCCCCCTTTTTGTGTTGGCAGTGGTTCAGTATTCTTTCATTTAAGGTCTTGCTTTTCTCAGACAGGAAGGTCTGTTTGTTTAAGTTAATTTTCTTTTGTTAAACCTCATCTTGAGTTGAGTTAGTTATGTTTGACCTCTTTTATAATTGTTAAACATTTCACATTTTTTGGGTTCAATAAAAAGAACCCATTTTACTTAAAACCCTGTGACTGTCTGTTTGCACTGCTTGGTCCATCACCGGCCAGCAGAGGGTGTTTGACTCAGAGAACAACAGACCATGTTTTCTAAATCTTTCTGTTGAACAGATTGATGTGTGTGGTTTTTTTTTCTGGGGTGAGTTTTCTGAGCCTCCAAATCTTCACTTCCTCTTTGCACTTCCTGTTCAGCGTGTGTTGCAGGATTCTTTAAACTGAGACTCTCCGACTCATTCCCCACCAGGTTTCCACACCACACACACTCTCCCCACGTGGCCGTGTTTGGGGGTCTGACCTCGACCAGCTGCATCAGGTTCTCAAAGAAGAGTTCCTCATCGATGCTGAGTTTGCCGTCTTTGTAGATGATGCGGTAGTGCTCCACTTTGCCGTCGCAGCCCACGCACAGCGTGTAGTCGCCGGGGAAGTGGGAACTCTCCCGAACCAGAAACAGACCCGTCTCAGGAGGGCTGAGCAGTTGCTCTGCTTCAGCTCGAGTTATCTTTCCATGGAACCATCTGGAAGAAGAAAAATAGTTCTGAGAAAACAGAGTTCCCACCCTAAGTCCTAGACTCTTCATGTTTCTCTTCTCTTTCTTCCGATGTCCTCGTCTTCCTCCTCTTCTTCTTTGACCACCAGTAGTCCAACTTCCACCGGCACCCTGTTGGTCGATGGCGGTCGTTGTTGACCTGGGCCACGACCGATCCGGTATTGTATTTCATAAACTGACTTCCATATACAGTCAGTCAAAGATATAAAATCTAATTTGGCCCACTAATTACTCAGAGAAAATCCTGCTGCTATGAAAGACCTGTAAGCCGTCGTCTTCAGCCTCGTGGTTACACCATACCATGTTGTTTCTACACTTAGAAAATGTTCTTAAATGAAACCCTTTACGCCTCAATGTCAGAGACATGACGACATCGTTAGGAAATGACTAAACTTTAAACAAATACTTTTAGTAACACCCAAAAGTTACCCAAAATAAAAAAGTTTTTGTTTTGTGTGTGTGTTCTTAGTTTGAAAAGTGAACTGAAGCTTTGCTCTTGATCTCTAATATCGTGTCAGACATTTTGGATTCTTAGATCAGGGGTGTCCAACCACACGATCCCAAGGACTGATCCCAAGTCAACCACCAGGTGTTCCGTCGTCTCCCACTTAGCCGGGTCGTGGAAGCAACAGCCTCAGACGGGAAGCCCAGGCTTCTCTCACCCCGGCTGCATCCTCCAGCTCACCCAGAAGGATCTCGAGTCGTTCACCGGCCAGCTGTGAGACACAGTCTCTCCAGCAGGTCAGTGGTCTGCCTCTTGGTCTCCTCTCGGTGGGATGTGTCTGAAACACTTCACCAGTGAGACGCTTAGGAGGCATCCTGACCAGATGCCCGAACCACCCCGTCTGGCGGTTACACGCCAGGTGTGTAGGAAAAAAAATAATATAATGACAGGAAGTCATTGTTTCTAACTCAGTAATTTTGACAGTATTTTTAGTGAGTTTTTAAACTCTCTAACGACTCAAAAAATTGTCAATCTAGCCAATTTTATTGTGTTTTCAGAGATTTTTGGACTCTGTTTAAAGGGTTTAAATGCTTTACTTTCTATTCGTGAGCGTTTTACGGCGGTGTGAAACCTAATGTGTGCAGTCTCTAACCTACAGGAAGAATGAAACAGCCACTTGGTGGCGCCAGGCTGGATCAACCTGAACAGAACCAGACAGGAAGTGTTTTATTTCTGTTCACTCATGTTTGATCCTCTTCAGGCAGATGTTCTTCTCACACACTGATGGATCCCAATCAGACGGTTTCACATGTAAATACCGTATTTTCACAACCATAAGGAGCACCTAAAAGTCTCAGATTTTCTCCAAAATGAGCAGCGCGCCCTATCTGATTTGTGATTTGCTGACCTTTTAGAGAACCACGAGGTGGACGCAGTTGAGAACATGAGAATGTTAAAGGGTGAAGTGTGTGTGTGGATTATGTCTAAAAGAACAAGTGTGTGCTTTATGAAGAACATTGCTGTTTTAACAACACTGAAAATGGGAAAGAGACACGTTTATGAAGCTCAGTTTAAACTGGAGGCGATCAGCTACGCGGAGGAACGTTGGAATCGAGCCGCCGAGTTGATGGTTCGTAAGTGGACGAAGCTGGAAAACGAGCTGCGGCAGGTGAAGAAGACGCAGCTGAGTTTCCGTGGAGATAAGACGAGGTGGCCAGAGTTGGAGGAAAGACTCCAGCAGCGATGGACGACCAGAGGAGACCACAGCTTCATGAAGTGTGGAAGGCAGCGCCAGGCGAGTTACGCCACAGTTTGCCAGTGGATTGTAGATGCTTGGGCTAACGTGTCTGCTGGCACTGTTGTCTGAGCTTCCGAGGAGCTGCACGGTACAGAAAGTGACTCTGACAGCGTGGAAAGTGAACCTGCGAGGTTGGATTTAGAGCAGCTGTTAGATTCTGAAACAGAGGATGAGGACTTGGATGGATTTGATAAATGACTTTATGACGACTGTAACTAATATTTAAATAAAACCAACCAAACTCAGTTTTACTCCCGATCTATTTTTAAACATGCATGTGTGTGTATGTGCGCGCGTGTGTGCATGTGTGTGTTGTTGTAAGGCAGACGTACGTAGTAGAGAATATGTATGTAAAACCCACACCCTATCATCCGGTGCATCTTATGTGTGTGTTAAATACGGAGCACACGAAACCGGGACTGCACCTTTAAATACGGTGCACCCTATGGTCGTGAAAATACGGTAAATTGTTAGCAGTAACATTTTCACGTGGCTTCATCAGAAATTTAAATATCAAACAATTTTTCAAAGACAAAAGCTCTGAGGGTCGCATCTCATTACCGCCATAGGAGTAATGCTAGTGAGCAAACCGAAAGAGAAACAGCATCCCAGTTGTA
This sequence comes from Neostethus bicornis, assembly GCA_902685375.1. Classification (NCBI taxonomy): domain Eukaryota; kingdom Metazoa; phylum Chordata; class Actinopteri; order Atheriniformes; family Phallostethidae; genus Neostethus; species Neostethus bicornis. The sequence goes on from LR738544.1 coordinate 32,246,443, forward strand.
CAGGTGAACTTTCAGATGATCCAGAAGTTGTTTTGGCCCCACCCACAGCCTCTACTCACGGCATCAGGCTCAGCTTGTTCACAGACTTCACTCCCTCTCTTTTCTGAACGTAGTTGGCGGGGATCGTCCCCTCGTGGCCGGCAGCGTTCTTCGCTCGGTACCAGTTTGGATCCTAAAACATAAAAAGTTCAGCTCATCTGAATGTTGTTCCTGAGAATCAGCGGGGCGCACCTTCGTGACCATGACGATGGTCAGAACGTCACCCTTCTCAAACGGCAGGTCCTGCTCTGCGGTGCCTTTAAATCTATACTGGGCCACACACTCTGTGCCCTGCGGCCATGGGTCCTGCAACACGTCACAGATCAGTCATCACATTAACACACACACGTGTGTGTTTACAATGCTTTTACCTCCATCATGCTCAGACGCTTCTCACTGCTGCTACCATCAGAGCCTGTAAACACACACACACACACACACACACACACACACAACCTGTTAATACATCAAGAATTTCAATTCTTCTCATGCAATGTTCGTTGGCATCCTTTTGGAGTCTGCATGAGGGGCTCTGCCCATTTTGTCTAGGCTTCATGAACCCCATGAAGCAGCAAGTCGTGGCAGGGTAGTACCTCATTGCCCGGAGGCTGCCCGGGTTGAGGCAGACGGTAACTTCCCAATGACGTCAAAGGACTCCTGCCACCATCGAGAACAACCCCGAGTGCCCGGATCTGGGCTTATAACTGGACAGTGAAGCTGAGTTGACCTCCCCATGTTGTATGGAGAACCTGGAAAGCCCAGTGCCAGAATCCCCCTTCTTGGCGTTACTGATGGAGTCAGTAATGCCGGATACAACCGGTGTCAGCGTAGCTGGTGTAGGAGGAACCAGAAAGCATTGTAGAGCTCAGCCGATGGGTCTACGGGTGTCCGTACCAGATTTTATGTCTGGGTTTCACTCTCAGTTTTTGGCCAATGTTCTGAACCATTAAAAACCCTCAAATAACTGATGTGAGGGCGATCTGGCCGCGACATCTGTCACCCCATTGATCGCTAGGGTTGATTTGGCTGATCTGGCTGGTTAGGTGGGTGTACCCTTCCTCCCTCATTTGTCCATGTGTGTCTCTCCTGAAGCTCTGCACTCGGTGACAGCGGACGATGTACCCCTCTGTACCTCGTGGCGGAGGGCCATCGATCAGTATACCAGTAGCTGCGCTCCCCTGCTAGAATCTCCAAACAAGCTCAAGGCAAGGCTAATAGGAGAAACGTAGGGAAGTCAAGCTTCAAGCTTCAGACACATCCAAGTGTGGCGCTGCACGTGGCAGATTGCCCTCAAAAAAAAAAAAAAAAAACTCTAAAATAACAACTTCATTTGAAGTGAGAAAGAAGAGCTCCTGCAAGTGTTTCCTCTTGAGCTGGAGCATGAGTATGATTCATGTTATTTCTTCAGATCAGTGGTGGATGAAGTACTCACTTTTTGTACTTAAGTAAAAGTAAAAAATAAAAAAAAATCTACTTAAGTAAAAGTACAAAAGTAATTAGTGTAAATTTTACTTTTTAAGTAAAAAGTAAAAGTATTCAACCATAAATCAAATGTCATTTTTTATGCTGTAGGGTCACAAATAAATACTCTGCAGGGGCGTAACCCCTCACCCCCTCTCCCGCCTCTTTTGGTCCACAAAAAAAAAAAAAGAAGAAAGGAAAGGGGACAAGTCATCCTATCCCCTTAAAGGGCCAGCGAAAGGGCACCAAAATGCAGGAAAATGACACTTTTTTTTTTAAATGTTCTGGCTTGTCAAAGCCCCGCCCCCCTTTAGAAAATTCTAGATCCGCCCCTGCTCTGTGTAATGACGGCTCATCTTTTTGTTTAGAAGTAAACACAACGAACAACAATCTTCTGACTCTTTTTAATTTGTTCTATATTGGATGTTAGGTTTTTGGCGCTGAATGAATGCTGAAAATGTTTACTTTCGATTCTAATCAACTGTTCTTTTTAATTTTGTCGATGCGGATTCAAGATGCGCTAAAAAAAAAAACTTTATAATTTTAAAATTCCTGAACGAAAATGTAACGAAAACTGTAAAACACACTTTTAAAAAGTAGTGAAGTAAAAGTACAAATATTTGCTCTAAAAATGTAGTGAAGTAAAAGTAAAAGTACCGGTCTTAAATTTTACTTAAGTAAAGTACAGATACACAATTTTTTTACTTAAGTACAGTAATGAAGTACATTTACTTCGTTACGTTCCACCACTGCTCCAGATACAGATGTTTTGTATCGTTCTGGATTCCTGAAACCAGTTTACCAGCTTAAGGATGACTTTTAAACGATGTTCCACATTATTAAGCAGAACAGAACTCACAGTTGGAGGTAGAGCCTTTAGCCACCAAGCTTAAGGAAGAAGCTCCCACCTCAAGTGAGAGAGGCAGACAGTGTTCCTACATATAAAGAGAGGCTTAAAGCATTCCTGTTTGAAGAAGCTTATCAACAGGCCAGGTAGAAACGGAGAAATGTAGCAGCTGCTAGATCCTAGAAGCTGGTAAAGTATGGTACATCAGGGTTCTGTCCTCTAATGTACTACTCTAAGAGGCCATGGTGCTTGATGTACCCTCATCACCCTCGGCTGATCCTTGGGTTTCCTGTCCTGTGGTCCTCATCTAATCTCTGTGCCTCAAAATACCCCATTTCCATCAGCATGAAGCCCATCTGCAGACTTCCGTCGGTTCCATCGTCTTCTACTTATCCTGAGCCGGGTTGCTGGGGCAACAAGCCTTAGACGGAAACGCAGACTTCTCTCACTCCGGCTGCATCCTCCATCTCATCCAGGGGGATCCAGAGGTGTTCCCTGTCCAACTGTGAGACATAGTCTCTCCAGTGGGTCTGGTTTCTGCCTCTAGGTCTCCTCCTAGTGGGACGGAACGCCTCACCAGCGAGAGAGGCATCCAAATCAGATGCCCGAACCAACCCATCTGGCTTCTCTCGACCCAGAAGAGCAACAGCTCTACTCCGAGCTTCTACCGGATGGCAGAGCTCCTCACTCTGTCTGTGAGAGAGAGCCCAGCCACCCTGAAGACAAAGCTCATTTTGGATCTCATTATTCCGGTCATCACCCACACCTGATACTTTCCTCCACCCGTTCCATTCTGCCTACACACGCTTCTTCACCTCTTTTCCACACTCTCCATTGCTCTGGACTGTTGATCCTAGATACTTAAAATCTTCCACCTTCTTTATCTCTTCTCCCTGTAACCTCACTTTTCCATTTGGATCCCTCTCATTCACACACATGTACTCTGTCTTACTCTGACTAATCTTCAAACCTCCACCTCTCCAGCTTTTCCTCCACCTCTTCCGTCTTCTCACTACAGATCACAATGTCATCTGCAAACATCATTGTCCATGGGGATTCCTGTCTGACCTCGTATGTCAGCTTGTCCATCACCATAGCAACAGTCCCACCCCCACACTGAACTCCTCTGTCTCACCTACAGCACACCTCACCACTGTCTTACAGCCCTCATACATGTCCTGGACCACTCTAACATACTTCTCTGTCACATCAGACTTCCTCATACAATACCATAGTTCTTCTCTAGGTACCCTGTCATATGCTTTCTCAAGATCTACAAAGACACAGTGCAGCTCCCTCTGACCTTCTCTGTACTTCTCTATCAGCATCCTCAAGGCAAATACTGCATCTGTAGTGCTCTTTTTAGGCATAAAACCATACTGCTGCTCACAAATTCGTACTTCAGACCTTAGTCTACCTTCGACAACTTTTTCCCATAACTTCATCGTATGACTGATCAGTTTTATTCCTCTGTAGTTACCACAACTCTGCACATCTTCCTTGTTCTTAAAAATAGGAACCAGCACACTTCTCCTCCATTCATCAGGCATCTTCTCACTTTCTAATATCCTGTTAAACAGCCCAGTCAGAAACTCTACTGCCACCTCACCTAAACACTTCCATACTTCTACAGGGATATCATCAGGACCCAGAGCCTTTCCACTCTTCATCCTCTTCAGTGCTCTCTTTATTTCTAACTTACTGATCCTAGCCACTTTCCGCTCCACTATGGTAACATCTTCTACTCGTTGTTCTCTTTCATTTTCTTCATTCATCAACTCTTCAAAGTACTCTTTCCATCTTCCCATCACATTACTGGTATCTGTCAAAAGACATCCATTCCTGTCTTTAATCACCCTAACTTGCTGCACATCCTTCCCATCTTTGTCTCTCTGTCTTGCCAACCTGTATAGGTCCATATCTCCCTCCTTGCTGTTCACCCTAACATATAAGTCATCATAGGCTACTTGTTTAGCCTTTGCCACCTCTACTTTAATCTTACACTGTATCTCCCTGTACGCTTGCCTATTCTCTTCAGTCCTCTCAGTGTCCCACTTCTTCTTAGCCAGCCTCTCTCTTTTGATACAATCCTGCACCTCCTCATTCCACCACCACGTCTCTCTATCTATCTTCCTTCCAGATGACACACCAAATACTCTCTTGCCTGTGCCCTGATCGCATTAGCTGTAGTTGTCCAGTCATCTGGAAGCTTCTACAACTAACTTGTAGAAGTATTATGGGGTAATAAACTGGAACAGTGTGTCACACACATCAGACAGAACCAATCATCAGCGTAATGGATGGCTGTCATCCTGACAGCAGGGTTCAGGAAGTCCTAGTGGAAGAGTTTATGCAGATCAGGATGTGAACACACGGCCTGCAGACAGATGACATGATGATGTGTATCAGCAAAAACAGACCCGAGAGCGGTAAAGAGAAGTTTTAGACCGGAGGAGTAAAAATAGCTCACACACACACACACACACACACAAAAAGCAGAACTAAGATCTTTATTTTTATTTACACTTTCACAACTTCAGGCGAATGTTTCCATGACGTCAGTGTGAACGGGGAGAGGTGTCAAATCCAGCGTGCACAGACTGCTTTCTGTCCAACATCATATGTAACTTACTGAGACCCAGAAGAACCTGGAAGAACTGAACGTCCTGCTGGAACTAGTAGAAAGATCGGGGGTCTCATTTACATAACGAGACCGAACGCCAAAAAAACTGTACAGATGCAGACGTCTACGTAAATTAGGCGATCGTTAAAGGTCTTTAAAGGTCGGAGTGTGTGGACTTTAGGGTAGCTGGTGTACGCAGATGGTAAGAGGAGGGATACACATGACAAAACCTAGACCGAGGAAAGTGAAATGAAGCATTTGAAGCAGTGAGGAAACCATTAGAAAACACACATAAATACCAGTCAGAGTAGGACTGTACATAAGAAAAGATTGTTAATTGAGATGTTAATTAATCGTCAGATTTGAACTCATTTTGAAGCCGCTGATACGTGATATTTCACATCCTGCACATTCATAAATGGGAATGTAACCTTAGCCATAGGCGGAGGCGATGGCTCAGTGGTAGAGCGTTCGCCCTCGGACCGGAAGATAACCGAAAGACCAGAGGTTTGAATCCCGCTGTGTTCACGTCTAGGGTCCTTGGAGAAGACGCCTAGCCCCCTGTTTCTCCCACCATTGGCGCCGTCGTGGCAGCCTGCTGCGGTGTAATGCAGCACAGAAATTTCCCCGGTGAGGGATGAATAGAGTACACATTATTATTATTATTATTATTATTACCAGCCTGTCAACGCTTGATCCCGTCAGACCTCAGAAGCTGAGCAGGCTGGATCTGGGTTGTACTTGGATGGGAGACCGATGCAACCCCAGGTACCACAGTAGGACGGGTGTTGAGATTAAATTGTCACTGTGTCACTGGGGAAAACACTTGCCTAGTCTGGATGGTGTGTGTGTGATTGGTTCTGTCAGTCTGCTCCATGACAGCTGTGGCTACAGCAGCAGCTTACCAGTACCTGGTAATGTCTGACCGTGTCTGACATAGATCACTGGTTCATGACTATCTTTTTTTGTCACTTTTTTTTGTCACTATGTAAGGTTTTTGTTTTCAACTCAGGGTAACCATGGTGACCACCTCCCACATTGTTCATGGGTATATTCAGGAGGAGACCCAGAGGCAGACCCCAGACCTGCTGGAGAGACTATGTCTCACAGCTGGACATGGGACACCTCAGGATCCTCCCGGGTGAGCTGGAGGATGCAGCCAGGGTGTGAGAAGCCTGGGCTTCCCCTCTGAGGCTGTTGCCCCCTCGACCCAGCCCCGAATAAGTGGAAGATGTGTGTGACGTGTTGCTTGTGTTTATAATGAGAAGTTTCTTCCATTTTTCTGGACGAACGGGTTGTAATTGGTCGGGGGTTTTTTTGTCAGTAACAGAGTTTCCATTTGGTCGGAAGTGGTGAAGAGTTTTACAATGTGCTGAGTCATGACGACGCGATAAAAAGTGCAGCTCTCAGTGTGTGTGTGTGTGTGTGTGTGTGTGTGTGTGTGTGTGTGCGTGTGTGTGTGTGTGTGTGTTCACACAGTCACTGGATTACTGAGCCAACTGGTTTAAAACCCACAGCGGACCATTTCCTGTTGACCCTCTGAGAAATGTCAGTACAAAACATCTGGGCTTGTGTGTGTGTGCGTGCGTGCGTGCGTGCGTGCGTACGTGCGTGCGCGTGCGTGCGTGCGTGTGAAAACCCATACACCTCATACAGTTTGACAGGAACCATTTTCTTGTCGCCACGATGTCTGAATGTTTCTGTAAATTCTGTTTAATTTTAACTTAAAATCAATGTGTTTAAAATCTGAACAAAAATACACAAAAAAAGCATTTTAAGTAAAAAAAAAAGCTAATTTTTAAGCTGATCAAACAAACTGAGAGCATTCCTGACTTCAGACCCTCGTTCTCCGTTCTGTTGTCTTTTGCTTATCAAGGGGCCGGGTCACCGGGGCAACAGCCTCAGACGGGAAACCCGAGCTTTTCTCACCCTGGCTGCATCCTCCATCTCACCCAGGAGGATCCTGAGGTGTTCCCTGTCCAGCTGTGAGACATAGTCTCTCCAGCAGGTCTGGGGTCTGCCTCTGGGTCTCCTCCTGGTGGGACGGAACACCTCACCAGCGAGGCGTTAGGGAGGCATTTTAACCAGATGCCCAAACCACCCCATCAGGTGTCTCATGACCCGGATGAGCAAGGGCTCTTGTCCGAGCTGCTGCTCTTCCAGGTCGAAAAGACCGGGAAAGAGACTCTGACGATCACAGTCAGAGCGCTGACCTGCTGGAGAGACTATGTCTCTCAGCTGGACAGGGAACACCTCAGGATCCTCCTGGGTGAGCTGGAGGATGCAGCCGGGGTGAGAAAAGCCTGGGCTTCCCGTATGAGGCTGTTGCCCCCCACAACCTGCCCCTTGATAAGTGGAAGACGAGGGAATGAACAGAAGTTAAACTCAGACCCACTCTACCGTTGTTTAAAGGGCCCATCACATGCAAAATAACTCTTCACATTGTATCCTCTGCACACACACACACACACACACGTTTACAACATGCATTACACCATAGTTATGAAAATATATTGATTTGGTGGAGCGCAGTCACAGACCCGGAACTATGAAAGGCCGGGTATCGCTCATCCCCCTGCCTGTCCTGAGAAAGTACAAGCTCCGCCCTCTGCTCTCACTGAGAAGAAAATAAAAAAGACGCAGAGCAGCGAACCAGCCTGTATATCGGATGTCGAAAGCGAGTTTGTAAGGGCGTAAGGCCGGAGTGGAGGCGGGTGAGGAGGGCGGATGGGTGGTGAGGAGGGAGGGGGGGCGTGTCTGAAGTCCGTCCTGGCTACGTCAAATGCGTCATGCGTCATACTTTAGACATCTGCTCATTGGTTGTTTTGTCTGAGCGTTCCAGAAATCCACAGAAAAACGGGCTAAATCAATCTAGAAAGACACACACACACACACACACACACACACACATATACAAGGCCCGGATATCACACACACACACACACACACACACACACACACATATACAAGGCCCGGACATCACTCTTACAAGCTAGAAAACTCTAGAAAGTCCATTTTGCATGAGATGGGTTCTTTAAACTCGGACCCACTCGACCGTTGTTTAAACAGGTTCTCTAACCACAGGTGTGTTGGTGTTAGCTCCTCCCCCTTAGGGGCGGGGCTAACTCAGGTTAGTTTATCTAGAACCGGTTCTCAGGTTCCTTCTTGAAGATTTAAAATGATTTCTGGAAGTGGAAACGTCTTGATCATAGAACTCTCTGTTCTGAAGACCCTTGGAAGTCTTCTGTACGATGGTCTCTCATGGACGAATGAGAGAATGAGAGATCACACAGATAAGATCTGATTGGTTCGTTCAAATGGACAACAGATGTGAGTGTGAACGTGACTGGTTGTTGATCCCTCTATGACGAAGAGGGTCGGGACCCCTCTGTGGTGGTCCTTAGACAGACTGGAGACCTGTTCAGGTTGCTCTAGTTGAAGTCATTGATCAGTGTTCACCCTCCTGATCGCCCCCCCTGGACCTCCCTCTACCATCTTTCACACAGACCAACGGATGTGTCCAGACATGGCACGATGAGGACCTGTGGGTAACGCCAGCGGTGTACAACGTGAACAAGAAGGGTTCTAGCAGCGATCCCTGAGGAACCCCGTTTCAGACACCGTCCCCCCCAGCCTGACGTACTGAGGTCACTCTGATGAGATAAAAATAACAGGATCCAGACCTGATCCCTGATCAGGGGTTGGAGGGCGTTGAACCAAACACACCCCAACACACCATGTCTCAGTTCACACACTCCTTCGTTTGGATTCTAGTGTGAATAAACAATCAAACATCTGGAGCCTGACACCAGGATCTTCCTGTGTGTGTGTGTGTGTGTGTGTGTGTGTGTGTGTGTGTGTGTGTGTGGGTGTGTGTGTGTGGCTATGTGTGTGTGTGTGTGTGTGTGTGTGTGTGTGTGTGTGTGTGTGTGTCTCTCTCTCTTTCTGTCTGTGTGTTTTGGTCTCTGGGTTTGAGTGTGTGTGTGTGTGTGTGTGTGTGTGTGTGTGTGTGTATCTGTACATCTCTCTGCGTGTCCTTACATGTGTATGTATGTGTATCTGTGAGTGTGTGCGCATTTACATGTGTGTGTATGTGTCCCTGCCTATGTGTATGTGTGTGTATCCATCTACGTGTGAGTGTATGTGTCTCTTTCTTTCTGTGTGTGCTTTTGTGTGTGTGTGTGTGTGTGTGTGTGTGTGTGTGTGTGTGTGTGTGTGTGTGTGTGTGTGTGTGTGTGTGTGTGTGTGTGTGTGTGTGTGTGTGTGTGTGTGTGTGTGTGTGTGTTCTAGTTATATTTCCATTAATCCCCCCCGCTCCCCCCTGCAGGGACAGAAGTTGTGTGAGAATTTTTTTTTTTTTTTGCATGCCGTGCTGCAGGACTTCCTGCTGCAGGCCAGCATGCAGCATGCATCAGAGCTGCTGCTGCTTGCAGATCTGCTTTGCTGTGGTTTTTACACAAGATTCAGTTTGTCTCAGTTTGTGCAAAAAAACCCAGCCTGGATTACAAATAGAAAAAGTTTTTTTTTTTGTAATCCAGGGTTTTTATGACAGATTAATTAAAAGGTTTAATAAAACATAATTAATCAGATTAAAAACATCAGATTATTTAAAACTTACCTGTTAACAGGAATCCCAGGTCTCTGTCACTCTTCTTGGTTCATCTTTTTTACTCCATAAACCAGGACAGGCGGCTCCAGGTGTGTGTGTGACAGTGTGTGTGTGAGTGTGACAGTGTGTGTGTGAGTTTTAAACAGGGATCAAACTGTCCACACTTCACAAAGAAAGAAAACCAAATAAAAATGATTCTTCTTCAAACTTTCTGGCCCCACCTTTCTCACACTGCTCATGCGCAGGTTAAAAATAAGTTTAGAGGAAGTTTGCAGGAAACACACACACACACACACCAGCGGAGGACTTTCATTGCTTCATCAGAAAAAAATGACTTTTTTTTCATTTTTTAAATAGTTGAGAAAAAATTTTAGAAAATTGAACAAATATGTTGTTTTTTTTTTTAATCATTCACAAAACTTTAAAAAAAAAACATTTCAATGCATTTTTAAAAAATTCTACTGATAGAATAAAAACTTCGTCTCCGTCGTCTTCTGTTTATCCGGGGGTCGGGTTGCCAGGGTAACAGCCTCAGAGAACCCAGGCTTCCCTCATCCCGGCTGCATCCTCCATCTCACCCAGGAGGATCCAGAGGTGTTCCCTGTCCAGCTGTGAGACATAGTCTCTCCAACAGGTCCAGGGTCTGCCTCTGGGTCTCCTCCTGCTGGGAGGTGCCCAAAACACCTCACCAGCGAGGCTGGCATCCTAACGAGATGCCCGAACCACCCCATCCGGCTTCTCTCAACCTGGTTAAGCAACGACTCTAATCAGAGCTCCTCCCAGAAGTCAGAGCTCCCCACTCTATCTCTAAGTTTGTCTGTTAGTTAGTTTGGTTTAGTTTATTAGTGGAATGCCTCTTGAGATGTAACATCTCATTTTCAAGAGGGTCTAAAAAACAACAAAAAACAACATTACAAAACAGTTTAACAAATAAGTGAAACAAACAAAAACCCACAAACAAACAAACTCACTCCAAACTTTCAACTTCACACCAGCTATCAATAGATCATAAAGAGAAACAAAATAAATTAGAATATAAATTTAAACAAACATATATTCAAATACATATGTAGACAATCAAAATGATAAAATAAAATAAACAGTCAATGTAGGACGGCACGGTGGCACAGTGGGTAGCACAGTGCCCTCGCAGCAAGAAGGTCGTGGATTCGAGTCCTGGGTGGGGACGAGGCTTGGAACACTGTCCTTTCTGTGTGGAGTTTGCATGTTCTCCTCGTGTCTGCGTGGGTTTCCTCCAGGTACTCCGGTTTCCTTCCATCCTTCAAAAACATGCATGCTAGCTGATTGGCCGGTGCCAAATTGCCCCTAGGAATGTGTGTGTGTGTGGATGGTTGTTTGTGTGTGGCCCCGCGACAGACTAGTGACCTTCGCCTTAAATTAGCCGGGATGGGCTCCGGTACCCCTTGTGGCCCCATAAGGGACAGACGGATTAGAAGATGACAGTCAATATAAGAACACTCAATCTAACACAAGTAAGTTTACTTAATATATACATGTAAAGAAATCACAAAATAAACATTTTCAATGTAACTATAAAGTTAAAATAAGGTTATGATTTAAAAAAAATAGGGACATTAACAGGAGGTTTTCAAATATGTGAATAGAGATAATTTAAATAAACTAAATGATGTCATGGATCTTAACGAGGTGGGCCACTTCTTCCAATCAGAAGGAGCTTTGTGTTGAAATGCTCTACGACCGACTTGTTTGTGAAAGCGTGGAACTGAAAAGGTGAGACAGTGAGAATGAATGGGCTACTGGACTCAGATAATAGGGACAAGAAAAATAATTCAATTTAAAAGAGCCAGGGGTCCGGACGCAGCTGGGATAGGCTCCAGCACCCCCGCGACCCCGTCAGGAAATAAACGGTTCAGAAATGAATGAATTTATTTATTTATTTCTAAGTGTCTTTAAAAACTCTTCAGGTTATTTTACAGATAAAAAAATATAAAACACTCAATAATTAAAAACATACTATAGATGAAGTACAGAGTGGGGTGTGGGGTGTGTGATGTGTCTGGCGGGGGTTATCAATTAAACAGATGAGTTTTAATTCTTGATTTGAAGAGGGGGAGGGGTCAGTGTTCCCTAACGGCTATTTTATAAAAGTAAAATTTAAAAAGTCCTGCTTTAATTAATATTTTAACTTATTTTTAGTAAAAAAAAAAAAAAAAAGTGTATATTTTTTTATTTTTCTAACTTTGACATGTTTTTTTTATTTACAGTCAAAACCCTGTTTTATTTAAATATTGTTCTGTTTTTTTTTTTAGTTCCACCATCATCCAATTAAAGTTTTTATCTTCATAAAACTTATTTGTTTGTTTCTAAAAGTATCGATAATAGACTCGTTAAAGAACCGTTTCATTAAGCGGTATCGATACGAGGACTACTATCGATAAGTCCTCATTGATACCCATCCTTACACATAGACACCTGTCAGAGTAGGACCGTACATAAGAAAATACAGATTATTAATCTCCTTCTGAGGAATTTTATGTGTCCTGAGGCTCCAAGCAGTCCGAGTGAGAGCTCCAAACAGCTTCTAGGTGGTGTGGAGTTTGGTGGGGCAGAGCTGGAACAGCCGTTTGGTGGAACACACCACAGTTGGCGGTTGCTCTTTGTATCCTCTTCAGTCACACCAACTATCTTCATGTCTTCCTTCACTGTATCCATGAACCTCCTCTTTGGTCTTCCTCTAGTCCTCTTTCCTGGTGGTTCCAAACCCAGCATCCTTCTTCTGATGTACTCTCTCTCTCTCCTCTGTACATGTGGCGACCATTCAGGGGTGTACACTACCTCTCATCTGAAGTCAGCCGGGATAGACTCCGTCACCCCCTCGACCATGTTTTTTATAATGATGTTGCAGCGTGTTCGGTCCTCTTTAAAGTCTGTAAGGGATGTTATTTTATCCAAATGTGTTCAAATAAAACCTCAGTTCAATGAGGAAGGTTAAAATAGGTGTCCACCAACTGCCTCCACCAGCTCCAAACTTTATCAACATGTCAGGGGTACACAGCCCACCACCATCCAGATTCTTAAGGAGCTCTCCAACCCTACTGTATCAATCTGTGGTGCAGAGGTTACAGAAGTGTCCTTGAGCATGGATAAGATCCTTACAGAGCTCCTAAAGGGTCTGGATGGGGTCAGGCTGTCCTGGCTGACACGTCTTTGCACCGTCAGCTGGACATCAGGGACAGCACCTGTGGATTGGCAGAATGGGGTGGTGCTCCAACTACAGAGGGATCACACTCCTCAGCCACCTTGGGAAGGTCTATTCAGGGTACGGGAGAGGAGGGTTCTTCAGGGGTACTGGAGAGGAGAGTGCTTCTGGAGTAATGTCTTAATACAAGTGTGAAATCCCACCCCAATAAGGTGGGATCAGGCTGGCAGTGTTTGGCTGAAATAATTCTTTTTCAGTATACAGTGGTTTTAAAATACATGGATTTACAGGGTCCTGACCAAGGCTGGCAAACTTGATTTCTAGGGGAAATTTTGTAGCAGCCAATCAACCTAACATGCATGTTTACGGAGGCATACAGAGGCCTCACAGCAAGAAGGTCAGGGTTCGAGTCCCATAGTGGGGTCAAGGTTTGAAACACTGTCCTTTCTGTGTGGAGTTTGCATGTTTTCTCTGGTTTCCTTTGACTCTCTAAAAACATGCATGTTTTTAATTGTGCGGTCACGATATCAGTAGACTAAGATCGACTGGTTGGGCTCCCCTCGTCCACACGCACGTGATCCCCTTCAAGATAAAAATGGAATGTTTAGAGTGACACACAAACAGTAGAAGCTGTAAGAAAATAGATTTTATTTAAACCAATGGGACGAGTTTTTATGTAAAAAAAAACAAAGAAAGGACAATTGTTTCAATCACCATTCACAGATGGTTACCATGGTGAGGGTAAGAACGTAGATCCTGGTTACCATGGTGAGGGTAAGAACGTAGATCCTGGTTACCACGGTGAGGGTAGGAACGTAGATCCTGGTTACCACGGTGAGGGTAAGAACGTAGATCCTGGTTACCATGGTGAGGGTAGGAACGTAGATCCTGGTTACCACGGTGAGGGTAGGAACGTAGATCCTGGTTACCACGGTGAGGGTAGGAACGTAGATCCTGGTTACCATGGTGAGGGTAAGAACGTAGATCCTGGTTACCATGGTGAGGGTAGGAACTAGACCTTGGTTACCATGGTGAGGGTAGGAACGTAGATCCTGGTTACCATGGTGAGGGTAGGAACTTAGATCCTGGTTACCACGGTGAGGGTAGGAACGTAGATCCTGGTTACCACGGTGAGGGTAGGAACGTAGATCCTGGTTACCATGGTGAGGGTAAGAACGTAGATCCTGGTTACCATGGTGAGGGTAGGAACGTAGATCCTGGTTACTGTGGTGAGGGTAGGAACTTAGATCCTGGTTACCACGGTGAGGGTAGGAACATAGATCCTGGTTACCATAGTGAAGGTAGGAACGTAGATCCTGGTTACCATGGTGAGGGTAGGAACGTAGATCCTGGTTACCATGGTGAGGGTAGGAACGTAGATCCTGGTTACCATGGTGAGGGTAGGAACGTAGATCCTGGTTACCACGGTGAGGGTAGGAACGTAGATCCTGGTTACCACGGTGAGGGTAGGAACGTAGATCCTGGTTACCACGGTGAGGGTAGGAACGTAGATCCTGGTTACCACGGTGAGGGTAGAAACGTACACTATATTGCCAAAAGTATTCGCTCACCCATTCAAATGATCGGAATCAGGTGTTCTAATCTCTTGGCCTGGCCTCAGGTGTGTAAATTCAAGCACTCAGGCATGCAGACTGTGAAACAAGACATTTGTGAAAGAATGGGCCGCTCTCAGGAGCTCAGTGAATTCCAAAGTGGAACTGTCATAGGATGCCACTTGTGCAACAAATCCAGTCGTGAAATTTCCTCGCTCCTAAATATTCCACAGTCAACTGTCAGCTCTATTATAACAAAATGGAAGCGTTTGGGAACAACAGCAACTCAGCCACGAAGTGGTAGGCCACGTAAAGTGACGGAGAGGGGTCAGCGGATGCTGAAGCGCATAGTGCAAAGAGGTCGCCGACTTTCTGCACAGAGCTACAAACTTCATGTGACCTTCAGATTAGCCCAAGTACAGTACGCAGAGAGCTTCATGGAACGGGTTTCCATGGCCGAGCAGCTGCAGCCAAGCCACACATCACCAAGTGCAATGCAAGGCGTCGGATGCAATGGTGTAAAGCACGCCGCCACTGGCCTCTAGAGCAGTGGAGACGCGTTCTCTGAAGTGATGAATCACGCTTTTCCATCTGGCAATCTGATGGACGAGTCTGGGTTTGGAGGTTACCAGGAGAACGGTACATTTCAGATTGCATTGTGCCAACTGTGAAATTTGGTGGATGAGGAATTATGGTATGGGGTTGTTTTTCAGGAGCTGGGCTTGGCCCCTCAGTTCCAGTGAAAGGAACATTGAATGCTTCAGGATACCAAAACATTTTGGACAATCCCATGCTCCCAACCTTGTAGGAACAGTTTGGAGCGGGCCCCTTCCTCTTCCAACATGACTGTGCACCAGTGCACAAAGCAAGGTCCATAAAGACGTGGATGACAGAGTCTGGTGTGGATGAACTTGACTGGCCTGCACAGAGTCCTGACCTGAACCAGATAGAACACCTTTGGGATGAATTAGAGCAGAGACTGAGAGCCGGGCCTTCTCGACCAACATCAGTGTGTGACCTCACCGATGCGCTTTTGGAAGAATGGTCAAAAAATCCTATAAACACTCTCCTCAACCTTGTGGACAGTCTTCCCAGAAGAGTTGTGGCTGTAATAGCTGCAAAAGGTGGACCGACATCATATTGAATTCTATGAGTTAGGAATGGGATGGCACTTCAGTTCATAGAATGAGTAAAGGCAGGTGAGACAATACTTTTGGCAATATAGTGTAGATCCTGGTTACCACGGTGAGGGTAGGAACGTAGATCCTGGTTACCACGGTGAGGGTATGAACGTAGATCCTGGTTACCACGGTGAGGGTAGGAACGTAGATCCTGGTTACCATGGTGAGGGTATGAACGTAGATCCTGGTTACCATGGTGAGGGTAGGAACGTAGATCCTGGTTACCATGGTGAGGGTAGGAACATAGATCCTGGTTACCATGGTGAGGGTAGGAACGTAGATCCTGGTTACCATGGTGAGGGTAGGAACGTAGATCCTGGTTACCACGGTGAGGGTATGAACGTAGATCCTGGTTACCACGGTGAGGGTAGGAACGTAGATCCTGGTTACCATGGTGAGGGTAGGAACGTAGATCTTGGTTAAACCTCATCAAGAGACGCGTCATTTCAGTTTGGCAGCACGTCACGGGCGGCCCCTGCCACCTGGACGGGTCAATAAGACACTCGAGACTCGGATCATTTTAACGTTTAAATGCTTTATTCACATTTAAAAAAAAATAAAGTATAAAAATAAAGTAAATAATGAAACCTGGTGAAACAAACACCGGAATCTTTTCACGTAGAAACGCAGGAAACAAAACGAAGCTCCGGATGAAACATCTCTTCCGCTGCCATGACAACAGAAACAGCTGGAAGCGTCTTTTTTTTTTAACCTGAACAATGAAGGAATGTGCAGAAAAAAAAATCAACACAAAGTTTTCTGGTTGCTTCACATGTTGCCATGACGACCGTTTAAACATGGAGCATTTTCAAGAGAAAAAAAAAAATCTACATCTTGAGTTTTTTCTGCTTTTATATTTTTAACCAATGACGTGAGTTTTTCACATTTGTTCAAAAAAAAAAAAAAAAGTGTTTTTTTAAACTTGGATTGTCCCCGCCCACGTTAGACCCTCTAACGCCCGACTCACGCCGAGTGAAGCGGGATTACAAACTTGCATCCAAATGGGGAGTGGTATCTAATCCCCACTTCCTGGAAAACTTGGCGTGGAACTCCGATGTCACACAGGTAGACCCTACCGGAGCCCTCGCCCAGAGCCAGTGGGAGGCAAAGAGACAGCGACCACTTGGCCTCCACGGCGTAGCCCTGCCCGCTCACCGGGGGGTCCAAGCTCAGCGCCGGGGCTCTGTTCTGATTGGCCCAGTCTGCGGCGGCGCGGTACCACGGCTGATCCATCAGGAAGGTGTTCTCATGGCAGTCCAGGCAGTTAATGATCAGGTCCACCGGGGTGTCGGGCAGGTCTGTGGAGGCAGAGAAGCGGGTGAATCAGAGAGGAGGAGGGAGGAGCCAGGTGGGAGGGTGAGGTTACCTTTGATGCTGGACACCTGCTTCCCTCCTGTTTTGGTGAACAGCATCAGCTCGCTCGTCACCGAGTCCAACATCTTTACAAAGTTGGGCAGAAACAGAATGACTTCCACTTCGTGGTTGGCGAGGTGCCGCCCGCAGCTGATGCCCTGCGCGCCCTGAACGTGGGGCCCACACAGGACTGCCACCGTGGGGCGCTGGTGCAGGTTTTTTGGGGTGAATCTGAGAAAAAAAAAAAACACATTAAAAAAAAAAAAAAAGTGGCAGCCAATTGTCTGCACCAGTCCGAAACGTTATCCATTCATCTATAGTTGGTACCAAGAACATATGAGCAGTTTCATTGAAAGTTCTACATTCATTTTTGGAGCTTTTAGGCAATAAAATGTTTTTGTTTTTTTTCTCTACAAATGGAAAAAAAAAAGCCACTTGTGTCAGTGATCTTCCGTTAGGGTAGGAACGTAGATCCTGGTTACCACGGTGAGGGTAGGAACGTAGATCCTGGTTACCATGGTGAGGGTAGGAACGTAGATCCTGGTTACCATGGTGAGTGTAGGAACGTAGATCCTGGTTACCATGGTGAGGGTAGGAACACAGATCCTGGTTACCACGGTGAGGGTAGGAACGTAGATCCTGGTTACCACGGTGAGGGTAGGAACGTAGATCCTGGTTACCACGGTGAGGGTAGGAACGTAGATCCTGGTTACCATGGTGAGTGTAGGAACGTAGATCCTGGTTACCATGGTGAGGGTAAGAATGTAGATCCTGGTTACCATGGTGAGGGTAGGAACGTAGATCCTGGTTACCATGGTGAGGGTAGGAACGTAGATCCTGGTTACCATGGTGAGGGTATGAACGTAGATCCTGGTTACCATGGTGAGGGTAGGAACGTAGATCCTGGTTACCATGGTGAGTGTAGGAACGTAGATCCTGGTTACCATGGTGAGGGTAAGAATGTAGATCCTGGTTACCATGGTGAGGGTAGGAACGTAGATCCTGGTTACCATGGTGAGGGTAGGAACGTAGATCCTGGTTACCATGGTGAGGGTATGAACGTAGATCCTGGTTACCATGGTGAGGGTAGGAACGTAGATCCTGGTTACCATGGTGAGGGTATGAACGTAGATCCTGGTTACCATGGTGAGGGTAGGAATGTAGATCCTGGTTACCATGGTGAGGGTAGGAACGTAGATCCTGGTTACCATGGTGAGGATAGGAACGTAGATCCTGGTTACCATGGTGAGGGTATGAACGTAGATCCTGGTTACCATGGTGAGGGTAGGAACGTAGATCCTGGTTACCATGGTGAGGGTATGAACGTAGATCCTGGTTACCATGGTGAGGGTAGGAACGTAGATCCTGGTTACCATGGTGAGGGTAGGAACGTAGATCCTGGTTACCATGGTGAGCCACCACATCTTTCTAGGTCGCTCACTTTGATTGGTTCATATTTAAACACATGAATTAGACTCCTGAGCAGAGACGTTCACCTGTTAGGTCCGCCGAGCAGTGTGAGTGCCATCTGACTGGCACACACTCCTGTCATCTCCAGCCGGCGCTCCAAACTCAGCCCGCTGCGCTCGGCGACAGCCATAAGACGCTTGTGAAGCTCGTACGTGATGCTGGGCACGACCAGCCCGGCATCTGTGAGGAAAAAAAACAGAATAAAACGAGCCCGCAGATGTTTATTCAGGAACATCTCTACGTACCAGTGCAGTATTCTATGGCGCCAGGCTGCGGCACAGTGATCTGTCTGTACACGATGGGTTTGCCCTCCAGGACGTTCTCGTCGTGTCGGTACCGTGAGGGCGTTTGGTCCTGAGGCGTCCCGCGTGACCTCGCTCCGTTACGCCGCTCCGACGTGTCGATCTCAGAGAAAACTGCAGCTTTATCAAAAAGAGCCAAGTTTCCTTCAAAATCAAAGTCTGTGTTCAAACTATCGTCCACGCCATCGCCGAAACACTCGTCGTCTCTGTGCTTCAGCTGACCGTTCTTCGCACCGTTCTTCTTAGGGGTCGCTTGATTTGGCCCTCGGCTGCTTGAAGACCCTGACGTGGTAGGAGCAGAGGGTCAGAACCGTGATCACACTGATAGACGATACGTGTCAGCGTATGTTGATACGGAAAAACAGGCGTTTGGTTATTTCTGTAAAAATTCACTAAAACAGACCTTTTTTTGTTAAATGATCCAGGATCTACGTTCCTACCGTCACCATGGTAACCGGGATATATGTTCCTACCCTCACCATGGTAACCAGGATCTACGTTCCTATCCTCACCATGGTAACCAGGATCTACATTCCTACCAATACCACGGTAACCAGGATCTACGTTCCTACCCTCACCATGGTAACCAGGATCTACGTTCCTATCCTCACCATGGTAACCAGGATCTACATTCCTACCAATACCACGGTAACCAGGATCTACGTTCCTACCCTCACCATGGTAACCAGGATCTACGTTCCTACCCTCACCATGGTAACCAGGATCTACATTCCTACCCTCACCATGGTAACCAGGATCTACATTCCTATCCTTACCATGGTAACCAGGATCTATGCTCCTACCCTCACCATGGTAACCAGGATCTACTTTCCTACCCTCACCATGGTAACCAGGATCTACGTTCCTACCCTCACCATGGTAACCAGGATCTATGTTCCTACCCTCAACATGGTAACCAGGATCTACGTTCCTATCCTCACCATGGTAACCAGGATCTATGCTCCTACCCTCACCATGGTAACCAGGATCTACGTTCCTATCCTTACCATGGTAACCAGGATCTATGCTCCTACCCTCACCATGGTAACCAGGATCTACGTTCCTATCCTCACCATGGTAACCAGGATCTATGCTCCTACCCTCACCATGGTAACCAGGATCTACTTTCCTACCCTCACCATAGTAACCAGGATCTACGTTCCTACCCTCACCATGGTAACCAGGATCTATGTTCCTATCCTCACCATGGTAACCAGGATCTATGCTCCTACCCTCACCATGGTAACCAGGATCTACGTTCCTACCATCACCATGGTAACCAGGATCTATGCTCCTACCCTCACCATGGTAACCAGGATCTATGCTCCTACCCTCACCATGGTAACCAGGATCTACGTTCCTACCATCACCGTGGTAACCAGGATCTATGTTCCTACGCTCACCATGGTAATCAATATTTCTGGTAATTCTCTAAAACCACATCTAATAACTTTCAAACTTTAGAGATAATGTTGACGTGTTGTTTTTTCTTTTTAGGAAGTAAAAATCTACTTTTTCAGTCACACAAACATAAATAAATGACGTCAAATTCGTCTGAATTTAAACACCAGAAAGATTTTTCTCACAGGAATTGTGTCTTTTACGGAATCCTCTGGACTGAACCTCCAGGTGGCGCTCTCCGTAGCTCTTCGACCACGGCTGCGGAGAGGACCCGGAGCGGTGTTCACCGCGTGGCACTGCCATCGGGGTGCTGCCAAACTTTGAACTTCCATGAGAGTTGTTCCTGGCGTTGTTGTTGTTTTTGTA
The DNA here is from genome assembly GCA_902685375.1 of Neostethus bicornis. Lineage (NCBI taxonomy): Eukaryota > Metazoa > Chordata > Actinopteri > Atheriniformes > Phallostethidae > Neostethus > Neostethus bicornis. The sequence goes on from LR738544.1 coordinate 32,266,829, forward strand.
GTCTAACATCTTCAGGTCTTTGATGTCGATGGCGCTGAAGAGAAAAAAAACACCGTGCAACCCCGACCCGCGTGAGCAAAAAAAAAAAAAAAACAACAGTTCCGTGTGTGTGTGTGTGTGTGGATCAGAGGATTACCTGAAGGTGACCTCAGGTACAGGGCACCTGATCCCATTGTGGAAAGGTTGTGTGAGTGAGATGGTCTGGCTGGTTTGATCCACACTAGACACTTCTCCCTGGTACACTCCCAGTGACGGTCCACAGTTTATGGACACCAAGCACCCCAACCAGTCTGCGGACATTCTGCAGAAAGAAGTGTAAACAGTGTAAACATCACAAATAAAAACACAGAAACATGAAGGGGGGGTCCGACCCGTCCATCGCAGCCTGGTTCCAGTCACTAAGATTTAGGAGCAGCTTTTTCTGGTTTTAGTGGAGTTTTTTTTGGAGTGTGTGACGTGAGCATGCTGTTAAGTCTGTTCTTAATGAGCAGCACCTGCTGCTGCTGCTGTGGCCCTCCCCCCCCAAAGCACTGCATTCATGTGGAAAGTGTGTGTGTGTTTGAGAGTGTGTGAGAGAGAGAGGCACAGAGAGAGAGAGATTTGTCTGTTTCTGACTATGAGAGAAAAAATAAAGTGAGCAAAACAGAGAAAATTTGTCAGGGGGTGTGTGTGTTTGAGAGAGAGAGGAACTTCTTCCTCTGTGTGTGTGTGTGTGTGTGTGTGTGTGTGTGTGTGTGTGTGTCAGAGAGTGAGCAAGAGAGGAATTTATTTGTCTGTTTGCGAGAGGGTGTGTGTGTGTGTCTAATAGTTGTGTAACAATGACAAAACATGTTGTGAGGGTAGTTCTGTGTGCATGTGTGTATTGGTAGATCTCAGTGTGTGTGTGTTGGTAGATCTCAGTGTGTGTGTGTGTGTGTGTGTGTGTGTGTGTGTGTGTGTGTGTGTGTTGGTAGATCTCAGTGTGTGTGTGTTGGTAGATCTCAGTGTGTGTGTGTGTGTGTGTGTGTGTGTGTGTGTGTGTGTGTGTGTGTGTGTGTGTGTGTGTGTGTGTGTGTGTGTGTGTGTGTGTGTGTGTGTGTGTGTGTGTTGGTAGATCTCAGTGTGTGTGTGTTGGTAGATCTCAGTGTGTGTGTGTGTGAATTGGTAGATCTCAGTGTGTGTGTGTGTGAGTGTGTATTGGTAGATCTCAGTGTGTGTGTGTGTATTGGTAGATCTCAGTGTGTGTGTGTGTATGTATATATGTGTGTGTGTGTATTGGTAGATCTCAGTGTGTGTGTGTGTGTGTGTGTATTGGTAGATCTCAGTGTGTGTGTGTGTGTGTGTGTATTGGTAGATCTCAGTGTGTGTGTGTGTGTGTGTGTGTGTGTGTGTGTGTTGGTAGATCTCAGTGTGTGTGTGTGTGTATTGGTAGATCTCAGTGTGTGTGTGTGTGTGTGTGTATTGGTAGATCTCAGTGTGTGTGTGTGTGTATTGGTAGATCTCAGTGTGTGTGTGTATTGGTAGATCTCAGTGTGTGTGTGTGTGTATTGGTAGATCTCAGTGTGTGTGTGTGTGTATTGGTAGATCTCAGTGTGTGTGTGTGTGTGTGTATTGGTAGATCTCAGTGTGTGTGTGTGTGTGTATTGGTAGATCTCAGTGTGTGTGTGTGTGTATTGGTAGATCTCAGTGTGTGTGTGTGTGTATTGGTAGATCTCAGTGTGTGTGTGTGTGTGTGTGTGTGTGTGTGTGTATTGGTAGATCTCAGTGTGTGTGTGTGTGTATTGGTAGATCTCAGTGTGTGTGTGTGTGTGTGTGTGTGTGTGTGTGTATTGGTAGATCTCAGTGTGTGTGTGTGTGTATTGGTAGATCTCAGTGTGTCTGTGTGTGTGTGTGTGTGTGTGTGTGTGTGTATTGGTAGATCTCAGTGTGTGTGTGTGTGTGTGTATTGGTGGATCTCAGTGTGTGTGTGTGTATTGGTTATTGGTAGATCTCAGTGTGTGTGTGTGTATTGGTAGATCTCAGTGTGTCTGTGTGTGTGTGTGTGTGTGTGTGTGTGTGTGTGTGTGTGTGTGTGTGTGTGTGTGTGTGTGTGTATCGGTAGATAAACTCTATAAAAACCAGAGGAACGTGTCCACGTTTTAAAAACCAGTCAGTTTAAAAATAAAAACTTTATGTAAACATTTTATTGTAAACAAAAACACGGTAGCCATGCTAACAGGCTAACCGTTAGCATCGCTCTTTTTTTAAGATAAATAAACATTAATATTTGTTTTTAAAACATAAATATTTGTTAATTACCTCCAATAAGCTGCGGTGTTTATTCTTTGTGACGTCAGATCAATCAGCGGTTAATTAAAGTTTGAAATGTTTTTAAAGAAGATTTTATGTTTGAGCTCCTTAACGACGACCTTCCTGTTTCCGAGTCCAAACTTTCAAAACAAAAGTCTGGTAACTGTTATTATTTATATTTGAAAAAATGACTAAAAACGATCTTTAAATTATAAAAATATTATTAAATATTTTAAAATTAATGCGTGTTTTTAATAAATTAAATGATCTAAACATGTTTAATAATATTTTATATTTAATATTTTTAACACGTGTTCCGGAAGTTTTTTTGTATTTTTTTAAATGTCAAGGTTTTTTTTTTTTTTTTTCAAATTTTAATTAAATTATATCACATTTTTTTAACAGGCTTCATATTGAAGATAAAAAAAACAAACAAAAAACAAAACGTTTTAAACACAAATAAACAAAAACTAACTAAACAAATTCAGTGCATTTCAGTCTTTAGACTAGGGTTGTCAAACCTAGGGTCCGCGGGCCGCATCAAGCCGCCAGGAGGGTTCAACACGGCTCGTAGGATTAACATGGATTATTTTTAAAACGTCGTGATGGTGGTGAAGGAGGTGACGTCATGGTTAAGCCAGTTTTAACCAGTTTATTGTAGGAGTGCAGAATTAGACATACAGCTCATTAGGATGAGGAACCAGAGGTTTGCAGGAAGACGGACCCGGAACGAGTGGGACCAGGTGTGCAGGGTTAGGTCAGAGGCAGGGTTTGGAGGGAAGAAATGTTCCAAATAAAAGGAGGATGATGACAAGAAATGAATAAATTGACCTTAAGATGTTTTAAAATCATCCGTTGGGTTCGTAGCGTTTTAATATAGTCTTCTTCTTCTTCCATCATCTCCCTCCAGGGGGCGCCACATCAAGTCAGTTTCCTCCTTCTAACCCTATCTGCTGCATCCTCTTCGGTCACACCAACTATCTTCATGTCTTCCTTCACTGTATCCATGAACCTCCTCTTTGGTCTTCCTCTAGTCCTCTTTCCTGGTGGTTCCAAATCCAGCATCCTTCTTCTGATGTACTCTCTCTCTCTCCTCTGCACATGTCCAAACCATCTCAGTCTGACCTCTCTGACTTTAAAACCTCTAACATGTGCTGTTCCTCTGATCCTGTCCATCCTGGTCACTCCCAGAAAGATCCTCAGCATCTTCATCTCTGATACAAACATCTCTGTTTCCTGTCTTTTCCTCAGTGAAACTGTCTCTAGACCAATCAGCATGGCCGCTCTCACCACACTGTCTCTAGACCAATCAGCATGGCCGCTCTCACCACACTGTCTCTAGACCAATCAGCATGGCCGCTCTCACCACACTGTCTCTAGACCAATCAGCATGGCCGCTCTCACCACGCTGTCTCTAGACCAATCAGCATGGCCGCTCTCACCACACTGTCTCTAGACCAATCAGCATGGCCGCTCTCACCACACTGTCTCTAGACCAATCAGCATGGCCGCTCTCACCACACTGTCTCTAGACCAATCAGCATGGCCACTCTCACCACGGTGTCTCTAGACCAATCAGCATGGCCGGTCTCACCACGCAATCGCTCTCCGGAAATCTGATGGGTATACTTCCTACTTATTAAACAATCTAAATAAAAAATTCTTACTTTTATATAATTTTATAATTAATTCACTGGCCCATGCTGCTTGGGATCAAATGAAGTTTAACACCCCTGCCTTAGACCCTCCCTCTCGGTGAGGAAAAAAAAACCAAAAAACTGATGTCTGCATCTGTGTCTCATCTTCCTCCTGGTTATTTAACCCCTCGTGTCCATCACTCAAGTGTCAGATCATCTGCTGTTCTGCTCTCCTGGTGAATCCATGACGGTGTCCCTCCACGTCGAGTGGTCCTACCAAGGCTGCCTAAAGCCTACCCAGGGTGGCTTCCAGACGGCACATGTGGAGGATGTGGCCAAGGCGAGGGAAGTCTGGGATTCCCTACAGAGACTGCTGTCTCTGCGTTTCGCCCCCAGGAAAGCAGCAGATGACAGTACAGTATTTTTTTAAAACTGCAGACAAGGTTTTGAAGGTGTTTTGAAGGAGTGCCACCACTTAAGAAGGACCAAGATCCCAGCAGGCTGCCGCTGGACAGCTGCCAAAACAAAGAGGAGGGGTTTACGGTACAATATGGGAAGTCTATAGACACTCAAATGGTTTATTGTGGTAAATAAACCATCTGTTTCTGGTTCAGATGTTCTTCAGCAGCTATGTGATCTGGAAGAGCCAGAGGAAGTGACGCTGGCACCTGGTTGGGATGAACCCTCCTGAAGGTGGTTTAATGTCGAAACATGTAACTGAACAGATTTACGGAAACAGGGATGGTATCCCTTCACACAAGCAGACAGTTTGCTTCTGATTGGTCAGATATAAAGTTTGGATGTGGTCAGGAGGATGCAACATTTCACATTGACCTGCAGAAAAGACACAATGTCATCATTCTTCCTGTTTAATAAAATGTTTTTCCATCAGCCGTCACCGTCACTGCGAATCATCCGCTGTGTGAACTATGATCAATGTCTGGAGTTATTTCCTGCCAACCATCACGTGCATCAGACGGAGAGGTGACACGTTCACACAGATATTGTTTGTTTACTCAGGGCTCCATGGAAACCCAGTCTGAGTTCTCAGGCCTGTAAACATGACTAACGGTACAAGAACGCGTGTGATGCTCGGGATATGAAAAGTTTTCGGGTCGTTTCTCTGAGGAAAACTTTTTTTAAACCCCACTTGTTGAAGCCTGAAGCAGATTTATGACCCTCTGGCGTTTAAACCGTCACAGAAAGCACGGAAGCATCAAGACACGTCATCTAAAAATATCTTCACATCTCCATCTTCCACCTGGGTGTGAAATCTCCTCCCTGATAGCGTGGCAGATCCTCCAGGACTGAAACAGAAGAAGAATGTTTAGCCCTTCGTCCAGACGCTACAATCCTTATTCTCCACCAGACCTGGACATGTGGGACACCACGGCACACTTCACGGCTCAGGTGAGACCCTAAAGAAGCCTCACGCTTCTGATAAATCGCAGGTTTAATTGTGTTTCTCTGCAGAGCTCAGCATGGTGTGGCATGGCTGCCGTCTCAGCATCGGGTTTCATGTCTGAAACTACATCCAGGTGAGGAAGCATTTCCCGTCAATGGAAACCTGTGCTGAGGTTTCACACCTTCTCTCTCACCTAGCAGAGGCGATGACTTCACACGCAGAAACCCAGGTCTGCGCAGGTGGCAGTCCTGGTCTCATCTTTCACCTGAGAGGAATTCCTGGTCCTTCCCTTCATCAGCAGCTGGCCGAGCTGGAAGTAACATGGTGCAGTGGCTGCATGAGCAGCTGGAACCTCAGCAAGATCAACGTTGGACCAGAGGCATGGAGAGTACCAGGGGCATGGAGACGACCAGAAGCATGGAAAGTACCAGAGGTGTGATGAATACCAGGAGCATGGTGAGTACCAGAGGTGTGCAGAGCACCAGAGGCGTGCAGAGCACTAGGGGCATTGAGATTTCCAGAGGCATAGAGAGTCGACCAGGGACATGTAGCGTACCAGAGGCATGGGGAGTACCAGGGGCATGGAGAATAAGAGGCTTGGAAAGAACTGTAGATATGGAAAGTATCAGGGGTCGCAGAGCACCAGGGGCATTGAGAGTACTAGGGATGTGGAGTCGACCAGGGACATGTAGAGCACCAGGGGCATAGAGAGTACCAGGACCGTGGAGAGTACAAGGGCCACTGAGAGTACCAGGGGCATGAAGATGGTCCAGAAAAGGACTGGAGATGGTGATAATACTTGATGTATCTAAATGACATGGTTAATATGTTGAGTTTCGATGTTCATGCGACATCCTCTCTTTCTGTACTCGTGTCCAGCATCCTTCCAGACTTACGAGTTTCCCTGAGCAGGATGCAGGCGGATCTTTCCGGTCAGAGAGAAGCAAACATCTTCAAGAGCTTCATGACAAGTAAGCACATGATCTGTATGAACCGTCATCATCAGCCGCTCTCAGGCAGGTTGTGAAGAAGTCAGACTAAGCAGGAAGTCCGGTCTTTCCTCTCAGGCCACTGAGTGAGACTACCCCAGAGGTGGGCGGTCCATCGCATGGGGGATTTTTCTAACTTGAAGGCTTGAATCTGTTGGTTTTTTAATTTAATCGTCCTTCGAGGTTCCATTTTCCCTTTATTTCTTACCAAATTAAACTTTTCACAAAGGTGCAGAAGAACCCTCCTATAGGAGTCCCCTGGCACCAAGAGGTACAGATGTCCCCGATGCCAGGACCCCGGGTAGACATGACATCCGTATCCAGCAGCAGGCAGGCTCAGGAGGCGTCTGAAGCCGAGAAACAGACTGACCGGAGATTGATTACCTCAAGGGCCCAAGAGCTTCTGTCCATCCATCAAGGGCTCAGCCAGCAACCCAGCAGGAACAGGCTGCCTTAGAAGGACCCACGACAGCCCGAGACTAAACCAGGAACCCTGTCGAGGGAACCCAGAGACCATTGTGTACCCACTACTGCACCCCAAGTTCACCTCCTTGCTCCCCTAAACCACCTGTAGTTTGATCTGCCATCTCGGCAGACCACGGCCATCTCAGTCAGGCCGTCACCTGTAGTTCTGCCAATCCAAAAGTTAAGTACAGTCCGAAACCGTTTTAAACAGACAGGTTTTAATTGGAATATTTTCTCCAAAAAAAAGTTCTTTTCTCCAGAACAAGCAGAGTGGTCAGTCAGGGTTAGCCATGTATTATGAAGGCATACCGTACGGTGTCAGATCTTCCAGCTCCTGGTAAGAATACCAGAAACATGGAGAGAACCAGAAGCACGCAGAGTACCAGAAGCACGCAGAGTACCAGGGGCATAGAAAGAACCAGGGCCATGGTTTTTTTTCCCCATGGAAACCAAGTTTGGGTTATTAAGGTTGTAGACCTCTGGTCCGTCCTGAAGTTGTTGTTAGAACTTTTCCTTCTTCTTCTTCTTCCTCCATTTCCCTGCAGGGGGCTCCACATCAAGTCAGTTTCTTCCATCTAACCCTATCTGCTGCATCCTCTTCGGTCACACCAACTATCTTCATGTCTTCCTTCACTGTATCCATGAACCTCCTCTTTGGTCTTCCTCTAGTCCTCTTTCCTGGTGGTTCCAAACCCAGCATCCTTCTTCTGATGTACTCTCTCTCTCTCCTCTGCACATGTCCAAACCATCTCAGTCTGACCTCTCTGACTTAAAAACCTCTAACATGTGCTGTTCCTCTGATCCTGTCCATCCTGGTCACTCCCAGAGAGATCCTCAGCATCTTCATCTCTGTAAGAGCTTCTTCTTGTCTTCCTGTTTAAGTAGAGCTGTGAAGCTGGAAGAAGAGCTGCTGCAGAGAAAGAAGAGTTTGGACAAAGGAAGTTTTGATCCAACCGGGCTCCTCAACAGGACGTCAAAGGACGATCAAGAGGGCTTTAACGAGGTGGGTTGACTTTTCATATGAATACAGCTCAGATCAGAACGATGTTTCTTTATGTGTTTAATTAACGACGTTAAATCAGGAGAAGCAGAAGGTTGACCAGGAGCTGTGGGAACTCAGAGAGGCTCTGAAAGAATCAGAAGCTAGAGCTACAACTTACAAAGAGGAGCAAAACAAAGCTGTGCAGGATCTGCGCACCGCCGCAGAGGTAAGCAGAACCTGCCGGGCTGCTGCTTCTTGTCTGGTCTCATGTCCTGGTCTTTGTTTCAGACTCAGAGGATGACGCTGGAGCAGATGGAGCAGATCAACAAGGAACTCAAGCAGAGTAAACAGGATCATTCTGACCAACAAAAAGAGCTGAGTGAAGCCAAAAAGAAGATCAGCCAGGTTTCTCTGGTCAGTATTGGCAACAAAATCAACCCGGCCATACCGATGTGTGTCTGGTGCGGAAGATAAGACCTGATCACAATTTTTTTTGTTTTTTTAATATACTTTATTAATTCCTGACTGGAAAATTTATGTGCTGCACTACACCGCAGCAGGCTGCCACCTATGATGACTTTAATGGTGGGAGAAACAGGGGTTAGGTGTCTTCTCCAAGGCCGCTAGACATGAACTCAGTGGGATACGGACCCGCGGACTTCCGGTTAACTTCCGGTCGCGGGTAAACGCTCTAACCACTGAGCCACCGAACAGGTTTGGCGAGATATTGACAGGAATCAGGTGGGTAGAATCAGGGGTAGAAGCAGAAACTACCACAGAGGTGGGATAAGATGTCTGGGGTTCCTGTGCAAGGCTGAGGCAGAGACAGACTCCAGTGTAAAAAACAGACAGTGAATGAGAAAGAATTTTAGAGACAGGGACAAACGAGAGGTGGGTGTGACAGGAACGGACGTAGGGACCGTTTGGAATTTTCTTAATAAGTTGTCACAGAAATGAGACGTAAAAATAAAGTTTAACAAAGTAAAAAAGATTAAATTCTGCAGTTTTAGAAGTTCATAAAAACCAAAGTTTAATTGGCTGAAGTTCAACGATTTGACCAAACACACACATGTTTCAAGGGCCTTCGTTGTTAGGGTGGGTTCTCTGTTGTTAGGCTGGATGTCTCATTCTGATTGGCTATGTAAATTTGGTTGTTATGAACATTATGTTTGATAGGCATAATTTATCACTGATCTGAACAAACTTGATATGTTGTTATCTTACACCTGATACTTTCTGGACAGAAGCTGCATTTTTAGGATTGAGTTTGTAAAATGTATCTTTGCTTGTCCTTGAGCGGGTCGGAGTCTGTGTGAACAGGCTGGAACAAGATTCTCACACCATGGATGTGAGATAGACGTCTTTTTTCATCATCAGGTTAATTAAAGACACCCATTGTCACTGAAATGGTTTCAAATTAATCTTATGTCATGTTAATTTTTCTACCACAAGACCAGGTGTGGGTAATTGGGAAGGAAAGATGGAACCAGGAGGAAAACACATGAGGGCTGAGAAAAGGGAAGCAAGGAGGGAGGATTCCTGACAGCCGGTTATGGGCTGCAGGCTGTGGGTTAGCGCTGTGGTCTCACAGTAAGAAGGGCAGAGTTTGAGCCAGCGGGATGGGTTCAGGAATGCCCAAAACGCTACGATAAGCGGTAGAGATAAGAATCAACTCAGGAGGTAACTTTCATAAATAAAGGGCACTGACTAGCTCCAGATGTCCTCTCAAAACATTGCTCGGAACAAGGTTTGACTGTCTTTTCAAAGAAACACTAAAAGGTGGATCGGTGCGGCGTCAGCAATAACGAGGACGATGCATCGGTCCGTCATGGTGAAGAAAGAACTGAGCCAAAAAGCAAAGCTCTTGATTTACAAGTCGATCTACGTTCCTACCCTCACCATGGTAACCAGGACCTAGGTTCCTGCCCTCACCATGGTAACCAGGATCTACGTTCCTACCCTCACCATGGTAACCAGGACCTAGGTTCCTGCCCTCACCATGGTAACCAGGATCTACGTTCCTACCCTCACCATGGTAACCAGGATCTACGTTCCTACCCTCACCATGGTAACCAGGACCTAGGTTCCTACCCTCACCATGGTAACCAGGATCTACGTTCCCAACCTCACCATGATAACCAGGATCTACGTTCCCACCCTCACCATGGTAAACAGGATCTACGTTCCCACCCTCACCATGGTAACCAGAATCTACAGTCTTACCCTCACCATGGTAACCAGGAAAATACGTTTCTACCCTCACCATGATAACCAGGATCTACGTTCCTACCCTCACCATGGTAACCAGGATCTACGTTCCTACCCTCACCATGGTAACCAGGATCTACGTTCCCACCCTCACCATGGTAAACAGGATCTACGTTCCCACCCTCACCATGGCAAGGAGGATCTACGTTCCTACCCTCACCATGGTAACCAGGATCTAGGTTCCTACCCTCACCACGGTAACCAGGATCTACGTTCCTACCATCACCACGGTAACTAGCTGTGGGTGGTGACCGAAAGAATGAGATCGCGGATACAAGCGGCCGAAATGAGCTTTCTCCGCAGGGTGGCTGGGCTCTCATTCAGAGATCGGGTAGGAGCACTGCCATCCGGGAGGATCTCGGAGTCGAGCCGCTTCTCTTCCACATCAAGAGAAGCCAGATGGGGTGGTTCGGACATCTGGTCAGGATGCCCCCGAGCGCCTCGCTGGTGAGGTGCTCCGGGCACGTCCCACCGGGAGGAGACCAAAAGCCAGAGCCCGGACCTGCTGGAGAGACTATGTCTCACAGCTGGCTGGGAAACGACTCGGGATCCTCCTGGGTGAGCTGGAGGATGCAGTCGGGGTGAGAGAAGCCTGGGCTTCCCGTTTGAGGCTGTTACCCCGGCGACCCGACACCGGATGAGCGGAAGACGATGGAACAAAACTAAAAGTTAGAATGTGTCGTTCTGAAACTTCATGTTCCTGCAGGATAAAGCCATCTTAGTGACACAGGTGCTGAAACTAGAAGAGAACGTGAAGGAACTGAAGGCCGAGAAAAGCAACATGAAGGAGGTACGTATCGGGTATGTTCAGATGTAAACATCTCATCACTCAGAGATATCTCTCTTTGTCAGAAAAACAAGGAGCTCACAGGAGAAGTGGAGAGAATGAAGCAGGATCTCCAAACATCCCATGAAGAGAGGAAGCAGAACTGGGATCAGATCAGAAGTCTGGAGGCTGAGCTGGTCAAACAGAAAGAGGAATTACTGCTTCATCAACGAGGACAGAGAGAAGAGGAGGAGACATGCTGCCGGCACCGGTCAGATCAATATCAACCTCAACATGGAAAATCATCTTGTTTATTTACAGATATGCAAAGAAGTTTATTTTTATGTTCCAGGGAGGACGAGCAGGACCGGGGTTTGGAGGAACTGGATTCTCTCAGACTGCAGCACATCCAGCAGCTGAAGGATGAGGTCACACACTGGATGGAGAAATGGCAGGAAGCAGCTCTGAGTCTGCAGGCGGCTCAACAACAACTGTTAAAACTAAAAAACAACAACGTAAGATTCATTTAGAAGAAGTTTGGAAACGTTTCGACTGTCCAGAAACTCTCTGTGAATAAACATTAAAGAGGGGTTCATGAAAAAACAACTTCCATCATGCACGAGGAGCCAAGGGCACTTTAACCAAGGTTAAGTGGTGAACACTCTGGTGCCATCTAGGGGCTCTGTTCTATTTCACTTCACACCAGCAGCTACTGTAGGTCAGAGATTGCAGGACTTATCTTACCCAATCAGAGAACAGAGATGACAAACGTCCGTCTGCCATGTTTGTAGTTCTTTAGGTTCATTTTTTTAAACCGTTTATCCCTAATAGGGTCGTGTGTGAGGCCAGAGGCGGGATACACTTTGAACAGGTCATCAGTCTGTTGCGAGGCCACACACACACACACACACACACACACACACACACACACACACACACACACACACACACACACACACACACACACTCATCCTTACGGGTAATTTCAAAGTAGCCAATCACCCCACCCCATCTGGTTTCTCGAGACCCGGAGGAGCAACGGGTCCACTCGGAGCTCCTCCCACTATCTCTGAGTGAGACCCCGTCCCTGGCAGAAGAAAATCACAACATTCATGACTCGGCTTTTAACATTGTTTTTATAAAAACTAATTTCATGATAAATCTGTTTATTTTTCCTCTTGATGAACGATGTGACCTAACGAGGGTCTCAGCAGTCACTAAAATCTGTTTTTCTCAGCAGGATTTCGGCTTTTCGCCGGGAGTCGAGCCAAAGAAGGGAGATGGACCCGAGAGAGACGGTAACGAGGGTAAAGAGGATTCTGTAAATCAGAGATGTTTAAAGTCGGTCCTTAATGACCCTAACCCTGTCCTGAAGAGTTCACACATAGTCCTGCTTTAAAACACTTCAGTCTAATTAAGTTTATCCAACAAATAAAAAACTTCAGCACAGATAATTACCAAAAAAATGAGGCTGATGTGTTGAAACAAAAACATTTTAAACCTGCAGAAACATGTCACATCTTTTAAGAACCAAGATCCTGATTGATTGAACATGCCTGGATTTCTTTTGGCTGAAACACTGGATTTATTAAACCCATCGTTAGCTGCACGAATCACACCTGAGACTAATCTCAGGTGTAAACTGTGAACCAACTTGATCTCCGTCCCGCCCCAGACACGCCTTTAGATCTCCATACATGGATCATGTATACATGATCATGGATACATGGATCATACATGGATCATGTTTATGATCTCATGCATATGTAATGGTATTTAAATGAACTGGTGACTCCTGATATTACTCGAGCTGTCGCCCGTGTACACAGGTAGTGGGGTCGCCCACAGTTGTGGAAAACGATAACTATGGCAACACTATCGGTATAACACTGATAGTGACAGAGTTAAACATTTTATTCATTTAAAAATGAAACAGTCTGACCTTAAAAAAGAAACAAGGAACTCATTCCAGCCACTAGAGGAAATCTAACTTCACTGTTTGATGTTTTATTATTAGTTTATTTTTAAAAAGAAACCCTGAACGATTAAAACATGAATGTTTTTAGTTGATGCCTTGGACCAGAGATACGTAGCTACATACTAACCAGCATCTGCTGTCCCCTAAAACACAAACCCATGTGTGGTGGAGACGGCAGCTCAGTGGTTAGAGCGTTAGCGTGTGGACTGGAGGTTCGTGTGTTCACATCACGGAGAGCACATCTAGGGTCCTTGGAGAAGACACCTAACCCCCGCTTCTCCCACCATTGGCGCCGTTGAAGGGCAGCCTGCTGCGGTGTAAGGAGTGCAGCATGGTGAGGGATGAATAGAGTAATTCATTTAAATTTAATTTAAATATTAAAATGATCTTCATTCATTCTCACACGTTCATACCTGATGGTGGAAGCTGACGTACAAGCTGGAAACCACCATCAGGAGACATTGGGGTTCAGTGTCTGTATTAGGGACACCTCGGGGTGGGGGGTTGAACCCTGACCAGCAACCCTCTGGTTACTGGTTGATGGTTCTGCCCGCTGAGCCGTCCTCCCCCTGTAAATATAAACTATCTTTTCTTATGTACGGTCCTACTCTGACAGGTGTTTATGTGTGTTTTCTAGTTGTTTCTGCTTCAAAAGCTTCATTTCTCCGTCCTCAGTTCTGTCCACACGTCTCATCTTGTACCCACGTTCTTACCATTTGGCAGCTTCTGAGGGTGAAAGATGTCTCAGTGTGTAGGGCGACTGTCCTGTAATCGGAAGGCCACAGATCCGAACCTTCACCTAGATCAGGGGTGTCGATCGCGATCAACTGGTAGATCGCATGGCATTGAAAAAAAACGTTAAAAAAAAAGTTGGCACCAGCCAATCATCAGCCTCACTAGGACGTCTGCCCTGAAGTCAGCCGCTAGAGTTTCTAAATTTTAGGGACTCTTTTTTTTTTTTTCCAAAAAAGTGTCAATCCAGCGGCTTTTCTTTTGTTATTGGAGATTTTTGGAGTCTGTGACGTGAAAGCACGTTGTTAAGCCTGTAAGCAGCCCGCGGTGCTGCTGTGGCCCCTCCCCCTCTCAAAGCGCTGTGTGCGTGTGTAACGAATCGTGTTGTAGGGGTAGTTACAGCAGGCTGGAAACGATCTGTGGGGTTTGCGATGGTAACATGAGGCTGGTAGATCTTAGTGTGTGTGTGTGTGTGTGTGTGTGTGTGTGTGTGTGTGTGTGTGTGTGTGTGTGTACTGGCGGATCTCAGGAGGTTTGGTGTTTCTAAAGTAGATCTTGTGATAAAAAAGGTTGGGCACCCCTGACCTAGATCATTCCGAGGTGTCCCTGAGCAAGACACCGAACCCCCAACGACTCCTGATGGTGGTTCACACCATCAGGTATGAACGTGTGTGTGTGTGTGTGTGTGTGTGTGTGTGTGTGTGTGTGTGTGAGCTACGATGAAAAGCTCTTTGAGAACCAACGCAGGTAGAACAGAGCTGGAGGAGAGTCCCACTAAAGGCCCCGCCCTCCCACATCGTTATAGATCACTCACTTTGAGTAGAAATCAGCGTGTGGACGGATTTAAACATAAACAAGCTTCACAAATAAAAACCCACAGCCTCAAAGATTAAAACCCCACTCCTCAGACACTGAGCTGTGTTTACAGGTGGTGAACTGGTGAAGACCGTTTCCAGTGGGACGCAGACAGAGTGAGTGGATCCATCTGAGTGTTTACGTCTGAACGTGAAATCAAACTCAGACTTTTCTTCTTTGTTTACTAGTAAACAAACAGATTCCTGTCCAAAGAGAGACGTAAACGAATCCTCACAGGTAGGAAATAAAAACCAATCACACGGTTCCATCCCTGACACGCCCACTGATCGTCCTATGACCTTTCACCAGGAGGCGGAGGTGGAAACTCTGAGACGTAAACTTACCGAAAAAGAAGAAGAACTCAGAGAAAAGTAAGTCTTCAGACGGACGGACCGAGACGAACAGAAACAAAATGTTTTTATCATCCTGCAGAGAACGTGATCTGAAGAACTCAGAGAGTCTGAGACGACGAGAAAGAAGCGAAGCTTTGATGAAGATTTCTGTTCTGGATCTGAAGGTAGAAACACGTCAGACCTTCCACAGAACCGTGCACGTGATGTCTGACTGTGTTTGTCTGGAAGCTGGAGACCAGTGAAGACCTGCATGTCCTCCACATCCAGCAGGAAGGGTCTCCTGCAGAGTTTCAGAAGGAAACGTCTCCTCATCCTGCTCTGGTTTCAGACACCAAGAGGAAGGCAGAGACCCCCAAACACCCGGTAAGCTCCCCAGAAACACAGTCCCCTACACACCACCCAGAACCCTGAAGCATGGTCCTCTATCTGCAGGATGCACATCAAGAAACACCTGCAGAGAACAAGAAGAACTCCAGTTCCATGAATTCAGACACAGAGGAACAGAGAAGGCTGGTCACTGAGCAGGTATGGAGGACACGGTCCAGCAGAGTCTGATCATCTGGGTCAGGTCGTGGAAGGCAGCAGCTCAGCAGGAAGCACAGACTTCACATCTTCTAATAAATCCAGGAGGTTCCCAAAGAGTTCCCTGTCCAGCTGTGAGACATAATCCCTCCAGCAGGTCCTGGGTCTCCTCCTGCTGGGATGGAACTCTCCACTAGCGAGGGATCTGGAAAGCATTCAGACCGGGGGTACCAGTTGGAGCAGGGGCGGGTAAACGTTTTGGTTCGTGGGCCACATTGAGTTCTAACATTTGACCAGGGGGAACAGGATCAGATGGATGGCATGTTTTGGTAACCTCTAGATTAGACCAATAGAATGACGCTAGATTTTAAACAAGCGCTAAATGTTACATAAAGATCATTAAATTTCAAATCTAGCGGAGCTAGGTTTGAAATCTAAGCGCTTGATGTAACATTTTGTTTGTTTTAACATCTAACACACTTGTTTATGTGTGTGTGTGTGTGTGTGTGTGTGTGTGTGTGTGTGTGTGTGTGTGTGTGTGTGTGTGTGTGTGTGTGTGTGTGTGTTAGCCCCGATGGCTTTCCATATCTGTGCACACTGTTTATTTTCACATCACAGAGACACACACATTTTAATGGGAGCAGTGTTGTTGTATCTTTGGTGTCATCTGGTGACGAAACATCAGAATTACAGGAGAAATAAAACATTAACATGGTTTATTTGTTTATTTTTTTTTAAGTTCGGCGGGCCGAATTAAAATGTTTAACGGGCTGCATGTGGCCCGCAGGCCGGGGTTTGCCCGTGCCTGAGTTAGACGCTTCCATATTAAACACATGCTAACTGTATCTTAAGCCTCCGTTCCTGTTCAGAGACGACTCTTCTGTTTCTTTAACACTTCTTTCAGACCAGATTTTCTCTCTTCTTAGAATCTTCCATTTAAGATGAAAAAATCTCCAAAAGCTATTTAATCACCCGTCAGACTGTTTTATGTCACAAAAAAATTGATTTTACTTCCATCTTCTCCAATTTCAATTCAATTCAATTTTATTTGTTCAGCCCAAAATCACAGAATTTCTGTCTCATTGGGTTCACATGAAAGATTCAGGAGGAAAAAACAAGAAAAAGAGAATGTATGAACATAAATACACAACAAGAAAAATAACTAACAAATACTAACTAAACAAGACTAGCACATTTATGTCCTTAGACTCTCCTTCACGGTGAAAAGAACAGAAAATGAAAACGTTGTCTGTAAAAGTTTGGGAACCCTGCAGAGTTAATACCCTGTATGGCCCCCTTTTGTCAAGTTTCACAGTTTGTAAATGTTTGTTGGAGCCAGACTAGAGGGCTTCACTTCTTGTTTGAGGGTCTTCACTCATTCCTCTTTCCTTTAGATTTCTAGTCTTTCTGTGACTCACGGCTTTTTTAAAATCTACCCATAGATTTTTAAAGATGTTGAGGTTAAGACATTATGAAATGGTAAAACCTGGTAAAACCATGCTGGGCATGCCACCATGCTGGGCATGCCAACCTGTCAATGCCTGATCCCGTCAGACCTCAGAAGCTAAGCATGCTGGGTCTGGGCTGTACTTGGATGGGAGAGATTAAATTGTCTCTGTGTCCCTGGATAAGACACTTCACCCACGTTACCTAATCTGGATGGTGTGTGTGTGATTGGTTGGTGATGGTCAGAGGGGTCGATGGCTCCTGTCAGTCTGCTCCAGAGCAGCTGTGGTTACAACAGTAGCTTATCAGTACCTGGTATGGATGAATGAATAATGAAGATGTAAAGCGTCTAATATAATGCATTAAAACCTCAGGTTATTCTTCTTGATGTAACCCACTGCGGATTTTGAGGTGCAGCCTCGGGCCTGCCTCACCCACAGGCCTGCCTCACCCTCGGGCCTGCCTCACCCTCAGGCCTGCCTCACCCTCAGGCCTGCCTCAACCTCGGGCCTGGCCCTATTGGGGGATAACTTGGCCCCGGTTGTTCTCTTCATGGGGTTTTTGAGCCACGCTTTGTCTGGCCCCTCTCCTAGGATCTGTTTGCCTTGTGTGACCCTACCAGGGGCATTAAGACCCCGATAACATTACTCTATTGCACTGTTCTCTGGTTCTAGTCGTTTTGTCCACTAAACCACTGGGTGGTCGTTACACTGGTACAGATGACATGACCACACACATCCCAGACCCTCACACAGCGACCCGGTAACCCCGTCTGTTTCTGTGCAGTTAAAGAGCTTGTTTAAGCAGCGAGAGGAGGCTGAACAGGAAGCTGAGAGTGGAGATAGAGACGGGGTCTCCATCTCAAACCAGACCCCGTCCTCTCTGCTCCACAGGGTGAGATGAAGTTAAACACACACCCCTCAGAAAGAAGCTCTGAATAACACACACTGTCTCTCAGGCTCCGGTGGAGAGGAGGCCCTGGCAGCACGGCGGGGCTCTGGCACCAGTGTACGAGGAGGACGAGGAGAGCAGTGATTGGTCAGAAGGGGAGGAAAAAGAAGAGGTAAGAATAGTCTTCCAGGTTTATTACACACACACACACACACACACACACACACACACACACACACACACACACACACACACTGTGTAACACAGATGAAAACATGTGAGTGAAGAAGAAGAAGTGTACTTTATTCTAGTAGCGGTCCGTGCATTTCACACCTAGGCCTTCGGTGATGTGCTTTTGTCCGACTTGAATAAATACCATCATTAATGACACCACGGCTGGAGAAATCATATACAGAAGCAGACGTAGGGACTACTGGGTGTTACATCACCTTAATTGTGTTCAACACAGGCTATTTTCAAGAGCATTTAAACATCAATAAACCCGCATATAAAACATATAAAAATAAATCAATAAATAAAATGGTCGCACTCACCAAAAACGACTGTCCCCCAAAACACTTATTTCAAAACAAAATCCATTCTCCTTTCTTTCTTTAAGAAGACATGAATGACTCGGTTGTAGAGTTTGTCTGTAATAAATCCCTTTCTATCGACATGGAGGCCATTGCTGAAAGTCATGTATGTCCAGTCGTATTTCTTGCATATGTTTTAATTCGCTTTAAGGCGGAGAATGAGCGCTAGGCCTAATGACCGCAAGTATTTCTGCAACCAAATCTGTGGTTTCCCTCCTTCTGCCATTGTTGTGGGTTAAAATGACGACTAGATGTTTCGTTTTTTTCTTTTAAAGGTCTTAGGTCCTGCTTCCGCTTACGTCAAATGAGTATCCAATCACAGGACGCGTAATGTCACGTTAGACGTGAGCCTTGGAGAAGGCCTTTACGTTACCAACTCATGATCTGATTGGTTGTCGCAACTACACATGCCCGTGCACCAGCAATGAGACAGAGCCCGCACTGAGGATTCTGAAGGCCTGGAGGCAGATTTCATACAGCCTAGAGACACCAGCTAGCTGAATTCTGATTGGATAAAAACTTTAACCTAACGTTACAACACTAAAAGCTATATAATCAAATGGATATAAGATGACATGAAGAAAACAGAATATGGAGAATAATTATATATTTATTTAGAAAAAATACATTTAAAATGAAATTGACTTTTATTATAATTATGACAATGATGTCTGGTTAAGTTAGGCCAGCAGAGAAGGTCCTTCTGGCTCTGACCGACCGCCACTGCTTTATTCCTACTCAACGGAAAAATTTGTGTGCTGCATTACACCCCAGCAGGCTGCCATGATGGCACCAAGGGTGGGAGAAACGGGGGTTTAGATGTCTTCTCTAAGGGCCCTAAACGTGAGCTCATTGGGATTTGATTCTATGAACTTCCAGTTCAAGGGTGAACGTTCTACCACTGAGCTATCGCCTCCCAAAGAGAACAGGGGGTGTTTTTATCGTCTGTTTCCAGGGTTCAACGCTTCTTCAGCCTGAAACATTTTACAGAATCATTTAAAACTTGCTGCATCGAGGTGAAGGAAACGGAATCCTGGTGTGGACTCAGAGTATTTATTTAAGACCTGGATTAACCGGAGGTGACCGGCAGGGAGAGAGGATGAGTTCCCGTGTTCGGTAGACAGACAGATGAGCTGGCAGGTGGACGGACGGAAAAACAGGGCTTTGGCGTTGCTGAAGGTTCAATCAAAGAATAAATAGTAGAGCTGATGAGGAGTCGATGTGGAGCAGGTGTGGGAAGAGCTCTACAGGACGGGACGGGATCACAACATAACGGATGGATCTCCTTAGAATTATTTAAACACGTTTTAGAAAACAGACTTTTAGAATCTATGTTGTTTTTATTTGAACATTTCTGAATCAAATGGATTAATTTATGTTTTAAAAGTATTTATGATTCTATACTTTGGGTTTTAGTGTGAGGTCACATTTAGGGTGAGTCCACTGGAAGGGCGGCCCATGTCCCCTGTTCGGGCAGAGCCTAGCCGGGCCCCTATGGGTAAAAGCCCGACCACCAGGCGCTCGCTCTTGTGCCCCACCCTTGGGCCTGGCTCCAAGGGGGGCCCTGGTGACCCGCGTCCGGGCAAGGGCAACTTGGCCATGTTTGATATCTTCATAGGCGTGTTTGAGGACTTTGTCTGGCCCCTTACCTATGACCTATTTGCCTTGGGTGACCCTACCAGGGGCATTAAGCCCCGGACAACATAGCTCCTAGAATCATTGGGGCATGCAAACCCCTCCACCACGATAAGGTGGTGGCTCAAGGAGGACTAAGTCTCACAGCTGGCCGGGGAACGACTTGGGATCCTTCTGGGTGAGCTGGAGGATGCAGCCAGGGAGAGAGAAGCCTGGGCTTCCCGTCTGAGGCTGTTAGCCCCTGCAACCCGGGCCCGGATGAGCGGAAGACGACGGAACGGAAAGACCTTTTTCTGCTTTAATAGAGATTAAATACAATAAATAAATCAAACGAGAGCAATGGAGAGTGGTGAAGAAGGTGAAGAACCGTGTGCAGGCAGGCTGGAACGGGTGGAGGAAAGTATCAGGTGTGATGTGTGATAGAAGAGTTTCAGATAAAATGAAAGGAAAAGTGTAGAAAACCGTGGTGAGAGCGGCCATGCTGATTGGTCTAGAGACAGTGTGGTGAGAGCGGCCATGCTGATTGGTCTAGAGACAGTGTGGTGAGAGCGGCCATGCTGATTGGTCTAGAGACAGTGTCACTGAGGAAAAGACAGGAAACAGAGATGTTTGTATCAGAGATGAAGATGCTGAGGATCTCTCTGGGAGTGACCAGGATGGACAGGATCAGAGGAACAGCACATGTTAGAGGTTTTAAAGTCAGAGAGGTCAGACTGAGATGGTTTGGACATGTGTAGAGGAGAGAGAGAGAGGACATCAGAAGAAGAATGCTGGGTCTGGAACCACCAGGAAAGAGGACTAGAGGAAGACCAAAGAGGAGGTTCATGGATACAGTGAAGGAAGACATGAAGATAGTTGGTGTGACTGAAGAGGATGCAGCAGATAGGGTTAGATGGAAGAAACTGACTTGATGTGGCGCCCCCTGGAGGGAAAGAAGAAGAAGAAATCTATCAAACTTGGAGGAACTTTTTTCTAACTTTTTTTCTTCCAGCAGATCTAACATGTAAATTGGACGTCTGGTATCCTACAGAGGATCCACTCCTGGTGGATCATGCTGAAGGGGTCTGCCCCTCCGTCCCGGACCCTCTCTAACCTGGATTCATGACGACGAAGCGAAGCAAGAATTCTCTCCATCTTTTATTCTGAAAAATTCTTCTGATGTTTTAATAAAATTCTATATTTTAAATAAAGAAAAACTGTATGTAATTAGAGTAAAATAAAGTAATCAGATTACATTTATAAAGTATTTATTCTGGATGTTTTTAAACCACTCTAATAATAAATCTGAGGGGTTTTTTTTCTTGGTGACATGCTGAACGGAGGTCTGTCCAGATTAGATTAGAAGGTTTTTCTGTGGATTACCAGGAAAGATGATCTGGAAGACACGACTTAATCCCTGAAAACATTAAAAGCAAACAGAGGGAATTAAAGCCCCTCTGACCCTGAAACACGTGATTCATGTAGAGCTGACGGCGGTGAATCAGATCCCTGAATGAAGAACTGATGGTTTTATTTTAAACATTAATATTTATAAATGATCTGTTTTCTTTAATAATTTTTCATCTGAAAGCTGAACTGTTTTCAAACGGGTTTCACAATAAAACATTTCAGCCAGCATGTGTTACCATGTAGACTAAAATCAGAGCTTCCTCAGAGTCCGTCCTGCTCGTTCTTTCTGCACAAAGAGAACAAAACGAAACATTTGATTCAATTGTTCAGGTTTTGAGCTGTTTGTTTTTGGCCTCAACGCTTTAAAACCTTCTGATTGGACGGTTCACACAGCAGCTCACAGCATCTAGAGCACGAATGGAAATGTTGTTTATTAGCTGTCAAACTTTTTTTATCAATTTAATGTGAATTTGAGCCAAAAACAAGGTGATTTACTTGAAAGACAGACTTTTCAAGAGGAGTTGAACATCTCGTTGACTGGTGAGAATTCACTTCAAAACAAAGGACATGGTGGTTGAGTCCACTCCGACCCACCACAACATCCGGGACTTGGCATTGAAAGGGTGGGTGACCAAAGATACCTGGTGTTCACAATAATAACAACCTGGACAGAAGGAGTAAAGTGGCTCCACCTCCTGAAGAGACACTGATACGAGCTAAAAACTTTCTATGCAGTGTCCTGCTGGTGTGGAGGACGAATGGAGAGGAACAAGAGGAGAGCAAAGCTCTGGATTCACAGGACAATTTACGTTCCTACCCTCACCATGGTAACCAGGATCTATGTTCCTACCCTCACCATGGTAACCAGGATCTATGTTCCTACCCTCACCATGGTAACCAGGATCTATGTTCCTACCCTCACCATGGTAACCAGGATCTACGTTCCTATCCTCACAATGGTAACCAGGATCTACGTTCCTACCCTCACCATGGTAACCAGGATCTACGTTCCTACCCTCACCATGGTAACCAGGATCTACGTTCCTACCCTCACCATGGTAACCAGGATCTACGTTCCTACCCTCATCGTGGTAACCAGGATCTACGTTCCTACCCTCACCATGGTAACCAGGATCTACGTTCCTACCCTCATCGTGGTAACCAGGATCTACGTTCCTACCCTCAACATGGTAACCAGGCTCTATGTTCCTACCCTCACCATGGTAACCAGGATCTATGTTCCTACCCTCACCATGGTAACCAGGATCTATGTTCCTACCCTCACCATGGTAACCAGGATCTACGTTCCTACCCTCCCCATGGTAACCAGGATCTACGTTCCTATCCTCACCATGGTAACCAGGATCTACGTTCCTACCCTCACCATGGTAACCAGGATCTACGTTTTTACCCTCACCATGGTAACCAGGATCTACGTTCCTACCCTCACCATGGTAACCAGGATCTACGTTCCTACCCTCACCATGGTAACCAGGATCTACGTTCCTATCCTCACCATGGTAACCAGGATCTACGTTCCTACCCTCATCATGGTAACCAGGATCTACGTTCCTACCCTCACCATGATAACCAGGATCTATGTTCCTACCATCACCATGGTAACCAGGATCTACGTTCCTACCCTCACCATGGTAACCAGGATCTACGTTCCTACCCTCACCGTGGTAACCAGGATCTACGTTCCTACCCTCACCATGGTAACCAGGATCTACGTTCTTACCCTCACCATGGTAACCAGGATCTATGTTCTTACCCTCACCATGGTAACCAGGATCTACGTTCTTACCCTCACCATGGTAACCAGGATCTATGTTCCTACCCTCACCATGGTAACCAGGATCTATGTTCCTACCCTCACCATGGTAACCAGGATCTATGTTCCTACCCTCACCATGGTAACCAGGATCTATGTTCTTACCCTCACCATGGTAACCAGGATCTACATTCCTACCCTCACCATGGTAACCAGGATCTATGTTCCTACCCTCACCATGGTAACCAGGATCTACGTTCCTACCCTCACCATGGTAACCAGGATCTATGTTCCTACCCTCACCATGGTAACCAGGATCTACGTTCCTACCCTCCCCATGGTAACCAGGATCTACGTTCCTATCCTCACCATGGTAACCAGGATCTACGTTCCTACCCTCACCATGGTAACCAGGATCTACGTTTTTACCCTCACCATGGTAACCAGGATCTACGTTCCTACCCTCACCATGGTAACCAGGATCTACGTTCCTACCCTCACCATGGTAACCAGGATCTACGTTCCTATCCTCACCATGGTAACCAGGATCTACGTTCCTACCCTCACCATGGTAACCAGGATCTACGTTCCTACCCTCACCATGATAACCAGGATCTACGTTCCTACCCTCACCATGGTAACCAGGATCTACGTTCCTACCCTCACCGTGGTAACCAGGATCTACGTTCCTACCCTCACCATGGTAACCAGGATCTACGTTCTTACCCTCACCATGGTAACCAGGATCTATGTTCTTACCCTCACCATGGTAACCAGGATCTATGTTCTTACCCTCACCATGGTAACCAGGATCTACGTTCTTACCCTCACCATGGTAACCAGGATCTATGTTCCTACCCTCACCATGGTAACCAGGATCTATGTTCCTACCCTCACCATGGTAACCAGGATCTATGTTCCTACCCTCACCATGGTAACCAGGATCTATGTTCTTACCCTCACCATGGTAACCAGGATCTACATTCCTACCCTCACCATGGTAACCAGGATCTATGTTCCTACCCTCACCATGGTAACCAGGATCTATGTTCCTACCCTCACCATGGTAACCAGGATCTATGTTCCTACCCTCACCATGGTAACCAGGATCTACGTTCCTACCCTCACCATGGTAACCAGGATCTATGTTCCTACCCTCATAATGGTAACCAGGATCTATGTTCCTACCCTCACCATGGTAACCAGGATCTACATTCCTACCCTCACCATGGTAACCAGGATCTACGTTCCTACCCTCACCATGGTAACCAGGATCTATGTTCCTACCCTCACCATGGTAACCAGGATCTACGTTCCTACCCTCACCATGGTAACCAGGATCTACGTTCCTACCCTCATCGTGGTAACCAGGATCTACGTTCCTACCCTCACCATGGTAACCAGGATCTATGTTCCTACCCTCACCATGGTAACCAGGATCTACGTTCCTACCCTCACCATTGAATCGTCTAACTATCACCTCCATGTTTTAAGATACTACAGAACAACAAGAGACTTTTTCATCATGAACTCGTTCCTTCATTAATGACTTTTATTGTGAAATTTGACGTCATCGATGCTTCAAAATAAATCTATTTTTCTGAGTGTTGATTAAGTTCAATAAGATGGTTTTATGATTGAAGCAGATGGAGCACTACTGAAGGTCTCAGTGTGTCTCTAAGAACACAATCAGAATCAAACACTGAGATTTAAAGCTTTTACTTTGAAAGAACTTCATCAAAGTAATTTCATGAGAAAATTCAGAGTTTCTTAAAGAGACAAAACGTTTTATTAAAAGTTCAACATCTATTTTTTAAAAGTGAGTTTCTGTTTTTTTTTTTCATGTAAAACACCTTCTTTTCCTCCTCCTCTCGCTCCTCTCACCGCCTCCTCATCCTGAGGTCAAGAGAAGCTCTTTCATGAAGTGAAACGGATGCTCTGGTTTCCAGTCTCTTCCTCCACACGCCAGCTCCGCCACGCCCACCTCTGAAGCCCCTCGGTTCACCACCAGCCTCAGTTTGCAGCTCTGCAGCTCCTCTGCAGAGTGAACTTTGAACCGCAGCAGCCGGCCGTTGCTTTCTGGGCTCAGACTGCTGGGGGCCGAGGCCGGTGTGGGAGCGGGGTGCAGCGGGGGCAAACTGCCCAACACCTGCACTTCTTCCAGCCTCTGAGACGTCAGGGATAAGACGGAGACGGTCAGGACCTCCTGCTCCGTGGAGAAGGTCACGGTGAGCTGGATGCAGGGAGGAGGGGGCTGTTTACGGCTGGACCCCGACCCGTATCCCAGAGGAGTGAGTGGAATTGGTTTCTCAGGTGAGGGGCCGTCTGCGGGGCAGTTCAGTGGGCTCTGCTCAGTGTGAGGGCGTCGGTCTCCGGTGACTGTGCAGCGCCTCAGTGGGAGCTTCCACGCCTGGCCTAATCGGGGCAGGGTGGGCAGAGACCCCCGACCTGGGTGCATGGGCTGGTAAACGGGAGTCGTGAGCAGCGGAGAGCTCAACCTCCGCAGGGAAAAAAAAGACGCCTCGTTCTCCTCGGCTGGGAGCTGAGGGAAGGGTTGTGGGGTGAAATCCCGCTCCGAGGGGGCGGGGCTGGTGAATGTGGAGGGGTAGTCCAGCGTGTCCCCGTCCAGCTCCTCGTACAGCTGCTGGGGAGCCTGAACGAACGGCTCCACTGGAGCTGCTGGAGGTTTTTCTGGTGCTGAGGTGGAGCGGCTTCTCCTCCAGGACAGGACACACCCGAGCAGCAGGGACAGGCAGAAGGTCACCAGTCCGACCAGCAGCAGGATCTGGAGATGAACTGGAAACAAAGAGCAGGTTAAAACGGGATGTTTTCATTCTGTGGCTTCAAAAAAAGACGTAAAGTTGATCAAAACTGTGACACATTAATTTTCTAAGTCAGAAATATAAGATTTTTCGGACTTTTTCGGATTTATTTTGGTATGTTATTGAAAGTGGGGGCACGGTGGCCTCGCAGCAAGAAGGTCAGGATTCAAGTCCCAGAATGGAGACGAGGCTTAGAACACGTCTTTCTGTGTGTAGTTTACATGTTCTTCTGTGTATGTGTGGGTTTTCTCTGGTTTCCTAAAAAAACATACATGTTAGGTTGATTGGCTGCCATGAAACTTGCTTTTAGGAATCAGTGCGTATATGTGTTTGTGTGTGTGTGTGTGAGTGTGTGAGTGTGTGTGGATTGTTGTCTGTGTGTGTGGCGACAGGCTGGTGACCTGTTCGGGGTGTATCCCGCCTCTCATTAGGGATAAACGTTAAGAAGATCAAATTAAGTTTATTGAAAGGACGTGTTTACAAGCGGCCGAAATGAGCTTCCTCTGCAGGGTGGCTGGGCTCTCACTCAAAGATCGGGTGAGGAGTTCTGCCATCCGGGAGGAGCTCGGTGTCGAGCCGCTCCTCCTCCAGATCGAGAGGAATCAGATGGGGTGGTTCAGGCATCTGGTCAGGATGCCCCCCAACCGCCTCGCTGGTGAGGTGTTTCGGGCACGTCCCACCGGGAGGAGACCAAGGGGCAGACCCCGGACCTGCTGGAGAGACTATGTCCCACAGCTGGCTGGAGAACGACTCGGGATCATTCTGGGTGAGCTGGAGGATGCAGCCGGGGTGAGAGAAGCCAGGGCTTCCAATCTGAGCCTGTTGCCCCCGTGACCTGACCCCGGATCAGTGGAAGATGACGGAAACGGAACGGACACGCATTTTAAGTAAAAACATAGCAGGTACTTACTGTTTAAAAACGTGACACATTTCATGTTATAATGCAAGATTATGATGTGAAATCTGATGTTTTTCTTGTTCTTATTCTGTATCATGTTATAAAATCATGACCCTCCTCACAAAATAAGATTATGGTGATAACAATCTGAGTAATGATCGACTCAGAGTTCAACTTTAAGTCACATCAGAAGCCTTTCTTCTTCTTCCCTCCAGGGGGCGCCACATCAAGTCAGGTTCTTCCATCTAACCCTATCTCCTACATCCTCTTCTGTCACACCAACTATCTTCATGTCTTCCTTCACTGTATCCATGAACCTCCTCTTTGGTCTTCCTCTAGTCCTCTTTCCTGGTGGTTCCAAACCCAGCATCCTTCTTCTGATGTACTCTTTCTCTCTCCTCTGCACATGTCCAAACCATCTCAGTCTGACCTCTCTGACTTTAAAACCTCTAACATGTGCTGTTCCTCTGATCCTGTCCATCCTGGTCACTCCCAGAGAGATCCTCAGCATCTTCATCTCTGCTACAGACATCTCTGTTTCCTGTCTTTAATCAGTGACACTGTCTCTAGACCAGCAGTCGGCAACCCGCGGCTCCGGAGCCTCATGCGGCTCTTTCATCCTTATAATGCGGCTCTGATTGGCTTGGGAAAATAAATTATTAAAAAAAAAATTTTGTATTTAATTGAAGTGTGTTTTATTTGTGTTAGTTTTTATATTATTTTAGTTCTAAATTTGAAGATTATTGTGATCTTGAAATATTAAAATATTAATTAAATTATTTGATATTATTTTTTCGTCGCTCAAAATAGACGTCACACTGCGGAAGCTGGTATACCCGCTGAAACGCCGTCAATTTATTCGAAAGAGACATTCAGACATTATTATTTTTTCAAGATTTCAAAATGTGTTCATTACATCGGTAAAATTTAATTTTCTCCGTAGCACTTCATAAGACATAACCACACTATAGTTGTTTATACAAAGTGTAAAGGTAAGAAAAAGCAATATATACAGTGTTATCTTCATTTTAGATAAATGGATATAAGGATGACGCCTCATGGCATTTTTCTGCTTTCGTTTGCTACATGGACAATTTAAATTCAGCTTTTTAATTTATTTGAAAGAGACATTCATTGTTATTATTTTTCAAGAATTCAAAATGTTCAAAATGTGTTCATTAAATGAATACAATGTAATTTTCTCTGTAGCACGAGGATTTCATAAGAAACATGCTGCGGTAAAGTAGTAGAAGTTTTTTTTTTTCATTTTAGATGTGCGGCTCCCAGTGTTTTCTTTTCCGTGGAAACCGGGTTCAAATGGCTCTTTCGGTGTAAAAGGTTGCCGACCGCTGCTCTAGACCAATCAGCATGGCCGCTCTCACCACACTGTCTCTAGACCAATCAGCATGGCCGCTCTCACCCCGCTGTCTCTAGACCAATCAGCATGGCCGCTCTCACCACACTGTCTCTAGACCAATCGGCATGGCCGCTCTCACCACACTGTCTCTAGACCAATCAGCATGGCCGCTCTCATCACACTGTCTCTAGACCAATCAGCATGGCTGCCCTCACCACACTGTCTCTAGACCAATCAGCATGGCCGCTCTCACCACGCTGTCTCTAGACCAATCAGCATGACCGCTCTCACCACGCTGTCTCTAGACCAATCAGCATGACCGCTCTCACCACGCTGTCTCTAGACCTATCAGCATGGCCGCTCTCACCACACTGTCTCTAGACCAATCAGCATGGCCGCTCTCACCACACTGTCTCTAGACCAATCAGCATGGCCGCTCTCACCACACTGTCTCTAGACCAATCAGCATGACCGCTCTCACCACACTGTCTCTAGACCAATCAGCATGGCCGCTCTCACCCCGCTGTCTCTAGACCAATCAGCATGGCCGCTCTCACCACACTGTCTCTAGACCAATCGGCATGGCCGCTCTCACCACACTGTCTCTAGACCAATCAGCATGGCCGCTCTCATCACACTGTCTCTAGACCAATCAGCATGGCTGCCCTCACCACACTGTCTCTAGACCAATCAGCATGGCCGCTCTCACCACGCTGTCTCTAGACCAATCAGCATGACCGCTCTCACCACGCTGTCTCTAGACCAATCAGCATGACCGCTCTCACCACGCTGTCTCTAGACCTATCAGCATGGCCGCTCTCACCACACTGTCTCTAGACCAATCAGCATGGCCGCTCTCACCACACTGTCTCTAGACCAATCAGCATGGCCGCTCTCACCACACTGTCTCTAGACCAATCAGCATGACCGCTCTCACCACACTGTCTCTAGACCAATCAGCATGGCTGCCCTCACCACACTGTCTCTAGACCAATCAGCATGGCCGCCCTCACCACACTGTCTCTAGACCAATCAGCATGGCCGCTCTCACCACACTGTCTCTAGACCAATCAGCATGGCCGCTCTCACCACACTGTCTCTAGACCAATCAGCATGGCCGCTCTCACCACACTGTCTCTAGACCAATCAGCATGGCCGCTCTCACCACACTGTCTCTAGACCAATCAGGATGGCCGCTCTCACCACACTGTCTCTAGACCAATCAGCATGGCCGCTCTCACCACACTGTCTCTAGACCAATCAGCATGGCCGCTCTCACCACACTGTCTCTAGACCAATCAGCATGGCCGCTCTCACCACACTGTCTCTAGACCAATCAGCATGGCCGCCCTCACCACACTGTCTCTAGACCAATCAGCATGGCCGCTCTCACCACACTGTCTCTAGACCAATCAGCATGGCCGCCCTCACCACACTGTCTCTAGACCAATCAGCATGGCCGCTCTCACCACACTGTCTCTAGACCAATCAGCATGGCTGCCCTCACCACACTGTCTCTAGACCAATCAGCATGGCCGCTCTCACCACACTGTCTCTAGACCAATCAGCATGGCCGCTCTCACCACGGTTTTGTACTCTTTTCTTTCTCACACCTGATACTTTTCTCTCACGGACCGGCCTCCTGCTGGTGTCTAGAGTCAGGACTAAACATGGAGACTGTGAGATGGACCGATACTGTGACAACGTCTAAATCTAGAATGAAAACAGTTTTGATTAATCATGGATTATAATGTAATCTAAAACAGTAACGATCCGTCCGTCCTGTGAAGGAAACACCGAAGTCAGTCTGTCATCTTCTGAAGGATCATCCTGGTCAGAGTCACGGATGTACCGGAGTCTATCCCATGTGGTTACAGGTGAGAGCCAGGGTACACCCTGAACAGGTCACCAGTCTGTTGTGGGGTCTGAGACACCAAAGTCATGTTTTTAATTTTGTTTCTGGACCAAAATCTCGTTCGATCTACAAAATAAAACCTGTTGAAACAAATGTTTTGTGACATTTAACTTTATAAAAAAAGAGAATTTTTTTTAATTAAAACTGGTTGAAATGTTGGTGTTTGATTAAAACCCCAAGTCGTCCTGCGACGCGTCGTAGCAGTGTGAAACGTCATCAGTCCTGTTTCACACATTCACAGTATTTGACAGTTTTAACGCTCGTTTTTTACTGTTTAATACTTGTTTTTGTTAAAGTTTTGTTCAGAAAAGAAGAATGTGTTCAAAGCAGGAAGTAAAAAAGCGAAACTATCATCAAGAAAACAATAATCTTCCAATTAATAAACCTGACTATATTCCTGTTTATTTTCTCTGGTTGCCTCGGGTTACATGAAGACATCAGACCTGGTTCCTGCATGTCACAGTGTTTACTGAAGAATAAGTCACGGACCAGTGTTGGACCAGAAAGAGATTATATGGCCGCTCAATCACAGCCTGGACTGATGCTCTAAAATTCAAGGATCTGTTCTTGTTTTATTTCAGAGATGTTCCGTTCCGTTGTCTTCTCCTTATCCAAGGCCGGGTCGCAGGGGGCAACAGACTCAGATGGGAAACCCAGGCTTCTCTCTCACCCGGCTGCATCCTCCAGCTCACCCAGAAGGATCCTGAGGTGTTCCTTGTCCAGCTGTAAGACATAGTCTCTCCAGCTGGTCTGGGGTCTGCCTCTGGGTCTCCTCCTGGTGGGACGGAACACCTCACCTCATTGATAAATTACAAAGTGTAAAACCTGTGCCATCCTTCTGGCCGGTAGAAGAATCTTACAGGGATTGTTCTAGGTTTAATACCTTGTAGTACAAATACCTTGGAGTGACCATCGACAGTAGACTGAACTGGAGGAGCAACAGTACTGCTGTGTACAAGAAGACTTGCAGCCGACTTTACTTTCTAAGGAAGCTGAGGTCCTTCAATGTGTGCGGCAAGATCCTGGAGACCTTCTACCAGTCTGTGGTGGAGACCTTCTACCAGTCTGTGGTGGCCAGCACCTTGTTCTTCTCTGTCATCTGCTGGGGGAGCAGCATCGCAGCCAGTGACGCCAACAGACTGAATAAACTAATCAGACTGGCTGGCTCTGTCATTGGCAGCAAACAGGACTCACTTGAGGCAGTGGTGGAGAGGAGGTCACTGAATAAACTTTTGTCCATCATGGACAATCATGACCATCCTCTCTACCCACTCCTGGACGAACAGCGGAGCTCCTTCTCCAAGAGGCTCAGACAGCTCCGCTCGAGAACATCTCGTTACCGGAGGTCTTTCTTTCCGTACGTGATCGGGCTCTACAACGACTCACTTAGCAGATAGGAAGTTGTTGCTGTGACACACAAATTTCCCCTGTGTGGGATCAATAAAGTATATTCTGATTCTGATTCTGATTTAAGGAAACGGTTTGTTGATCTTACTGCCATCTAACGTTACAAAAAAAAGTCATGCTGAAGAGTTTTTCAATGTCTGGCTGCCAGTTTTAAAAACATCAAAGATATTGATTCATCACTTCTTTCTGGTTGGTCTTGATGGTGTGGGTCCCATGTGGCTCTAGTGGGTGCCCATGTCTCCTGGATCCAGGTGGACTCCTGTGGTTGTGACTATTACAGTCATGGGTAGGCCGACTCCTGGTGTGGATTGATCCCCAGTTATTATTTCCTCACAGCAGCATCAGGACAGATGTTTATTTTATTTACTCAGTTAAAGAGACGGTACGTTTCAGGAGACGTACGGGGAGACCTGGTGAGAGAAGCGTGTGTGTGTGAATGTCAATACCTGTCTGCAGTGTTTTGTGGAGGTGTGTGATTTTTTTATGTGTTTGCTTTTAATTTGTGTTTTTTTAATGATCTGAATTTTAATTCAGTTTTTTTTTGTTCTGTTTTTTCAGCACTTTTTGTAACTTTACTGTATGTTTGAAAAAAAAATTTTTAAACAAAGTTTGATTTGATTTTTTAAATCATTTCAATTTCTGTTTATTTTATTGGGGTAAATTTTTTGTGGTTTGTTTTTGTTTTCTAAAGAAAAAAAGTTGGAATATGTTTGACTTTGCATTTTTATATGAAACTAAATACTTAATAAAAAATTAAATAAAACAATAAATAACCTGCAAAAAGGCTGCAGACGCCAAATTTTTTATTGGATTTTTTTTCAAAGTGCTGAAAATAATCAGAATGAAATTTATTTTGTTTTTTTTTGCTGCTTAAATGAATGTTTTCATTCAGTAATATTTTTGTTTTAGAAGATTTAAAGTATTTTTTCTGTTTACAGACCTGCTGTGGAATCTCAAACCAAAGCCAGGTTTAAATCAGATAAAATCTTTCTAATTAAATCAGATAAACAGTTTTAATCCCTGTTTGATCTCATCCTATATGAATTAAACTGAAGTAAAAAATAGATTTAAAGCGATTATCTTTGGACAGGATTTCCTGTTTCTCTGTGTTTTTCTCCACCTTTGTTAACCTGTTTAAAAATAAACATCGAGAAGCGGTCGTAGACGGCCAATAAGAACCAATGAAACTGAGGAACAAGACGTACCAGCCTGAAATACTTCTTTTAGTTTGACTCTGAAACCCTTCTTCTTCTTCTCCTTCCATCATCTCCCTCCAGCGGGCGCCACAGCAAGTCAATTTCTTTCATCTAACCCAGGCATAGGCAAACTCCGGCCCGCGGGCCACATGCGGCCCGTTAAACGGTTTAATCCAGCCCGCCGAACTAGAACGCCCCCTGTCTCTCTTGTTGGTTTTACTTTTCTATAATTTTGATGTTTCATCATTAGATGTCAAAGATACAACAACACTGCTCCCATTAAAATGTGTGCGTCTTTGTGATGCCCACGCCTTCAAAATAAACAGTGTGCACACATATGGAAAGCCATCAGGGCCAATACACGCACGTAAACAAGCGTGTTAGATGTTAAAACAAACAAAATGTTACATCAAGCGCTTAGATTTCAAACCTAGAGCCGCTAGATTTAAAATTTAACTCTCTTGATGTAACATTTAGAGCTTGTTTAAAATCTAGCGTCATTCTATCGTCTAATCTAGAGGTTACCAAAGCATGACATTCATCTTATCCTGTTCCCAGGGGTGAGTACAGGATTTTTTAAAGAGGGCCGGGGGGCGTGGTCACAGACATTAGGTCATAGACAAAACGAGCACCTATAGTTCTCGTCAGTATAGAAGTCAGGGGGCATTCCCCCCCGAAACATTTTGAAAAAGATGTAATTTTTCTCCATTTTGGTTCATATTTTGCTCAAAGTTTATAATAATTAAAGTAGTAAGAACACTTTTTTTTTTTTTTGTGGATCAAAAGTGGGGCGTGTGCCTCCCTCCGTCGCCCCCCGCCCTCCCGGATTCGGCCGCTTGTCAAACGTTAGAAATCAATGTGGCCCGCAAATCAAAAAGTTTGCCCATCCCTGATCTAACCCTATCTCCTGCATCTTCTTCAGTCACACCAACTATCTTCATGTCTTCCTTCACTGTATCCATGAACCTCCTCTTTGGTCTTCCTCTAGTCCTCTTTACTGGTGGTTCCAAACCCAGCATCCTTCTTCTGATGTACTCTCTCTCTCTCCTCTGCACATGTCCCAAGCCCAGCTTACAGCTCAGATCCGGCGTCCATCTCACTTATGGAGCGTCTTTCGCCCCATTTTTTGGTCACTTGCGATAGATCGTATCGTTATCGCTCTGACTTAAAATTTTGCGACCATTGCTGGATTTTTTAAAATCTACTTTGAGTCTGAAAGGTCGTGCGATTGTCGACTGATTATCTACAGATAAGGTCTAGAGCAGGAGTGAGTAAACTGTTTGATTCGTGGGCCACATTGAGTTCTAACCAAAGGGCCGGAACAGGAGCAAATGGATGGCATGCGTTGGTAAACAAGCACGCTAGATATGGAAAGCCATTAGGGCCGCTAAGCGCAAGTTATCCAGCACGCTAACGTTAAAATCAAGCACCCTAACGCTTAAAAAAAGTGCATCTAGCGCACTAAGTTTAAAATGTAGGTTCAAAAACTCCTCACAATCTATTTTGAGAACGTGAGCATCAAAAAACACACATTTTAATGGGAGCAGTGTTGTTGTTTCATTGGTGCCATCTTGTGACAAAACGTCAGAATTGCAGGAAAATAAAACATTAACATGGTTTAATTATTTAATTGTTTCCAGGTCAGATTAAAACGTTTAACGGACCCGCATGTGGCCGGCGGGCCGTAGTTTGCCCATAACAGTTCTAGACAAACAATCGACCATCAGTCGATTTAATAACATCCATCAGGTAAGTGGTTACATTTAGAGTAGAGTTAGGATAAATATGTCATCCATTCATCTGTAGATGTTTGGTAGAAAATGTGACGTTAATCGACCGATTTTGAGTCGCAGACATGTCATCGTCGAGTCGGCGACGTGTCTCTGATCACCTGGTGACAAATTACAGATGAGTACGGTAGTCTCATGGTTGTCTCTCAATAATCGACCTCATTTTAAGGGCTTTAAAAGGAACTGCATGCTTGAAAAACAAATCCTTCTGTATGTAGATCTGACGTACGGCGCTGAGAAGTTCAGGATGCCACTAAGAGGACGTCTTATCACACTGTATCTTCGGCATGGCTGCCTCCGTGCATGGCACAACATCGTTGATCACAGCTATAGAATCTTGTTTGACTGCGTAGTCTTGAGAACGTGAGGTGAACTGATGAAGAACTGATGAACTCCCCACTGTTTATACTGAAGACGCAGACGTTACTGTCTTATTCGTCGCCGACGCATACGCCTTGTGTTTGCGATGCATCGTCTGTGAGCGTCTTTCATCGAGCGCTTTACGGTCGATCATCGCCATACAGGCAAGACAGCATCGTTCAAACGCAGACACGATGCTAACGACTCGCTCCAATGTGAGCGACAACAATCACAACCCTTTCATCTCACGAGATTCACACACACAGAAAAATCCTCACGATTTTCCAAGACGACGATGCATCTGATTTTATGTGAGCTGGGTTTTCGTTACTACCTCCTGCTTTGAGTTCAAATCAGACTGGTAAACATGCTGCATGGAGACATGTTTACACATGTGTGACTGCTGGCACACGGAAGGCATCAGTCCGTTCTGTCATCTTCTGCTCATCCAGGGTCGGGTACAGGGAGCAACAATCTCAGACAGAAGCCCAGGCTCCTCTCAACCCGGCTGCATCCTCCATCTCACCCAGAAGGATCCTGAGGTGTTCCCTGTCCAGCTGTGGGTCTGCCTCTCAGTCTCCTCCCGGTGGGACGTGCCCGGAACACCTCACCAGCGAGACGCTCGGGGGGACGGCATCATATACGTAATACATTAAAGCAGGACGTTTAACTTTAACTCTAAAAAAAACAAACCTAACATTTACAAGTTGAATGAAACCAGTAAATAAACGATGGAGATCAAACCGTTAGGGATGTGAAGCGTCTCATCGTCAGACCAGATCAGACCAGACCAGATTAGACCAGACTAGACCAGACCAGATCAGATCAGACCAGATTAGACCAGACTAGACCAGACCAGATCAGACCAGACCAGATTAGACCAGACTAGACCAGACCAGATCAGACCAGACCAGGCCGGACCAGAAGAGCTTCAGATCATCAGGTAGTTCCTGTGAAGTGATGATGTCATACCTTCCAGTTGTCTGGTGAAGAGGACTTGAACCAGCAGCCAGAAAAACAGAAGCACCATGATGCCTTCTATCATCCCTTTACAACAGAAGAGCAGCACGGACTGCCAGAGGGGCTGACCGGGGTACTCCTCATCGCTGTACGGCATGGCCCGCTCACACACGTTCACTTCAAAAAGAAGAAAACTGGAAACTTTCCTCCATGTTCCACCCTTCTCCGTCCGTCTCCATCTCAGAGATGCCCTGCTTTCAGAGGAGTGATAATACAGAGTCCAGATGCCACGGGCCACCCTCCCCCACGGACCATTAACATCCCTGCAGAGACGTGATGGGATTAACCAGACCTCATACTGTTTTTTTTTAACCCAACTGTCTGCCTGATGTGGAGAATTTATCACGCACAACTCGGCACAGCAGGATGTGCAAAAACTCAGTGATGCAGAAAAAACTACCAGCAGGTTTCTGCTGGTTCACATTCAACTGATTAAAACGGTTTTTCAGTCTCGTTAATGAAGCAGAGGAAACGAGGGGGTTAAATTTACGCTCAGATCAACTGCAAGCTGTTTGGTTTCAGACATGTTTTTTTAAGGATCATCTTGAGATGAAAGAACGTCAGCAATAACTAGGACGCTGCATCGGTCTGTCGTGGTGAAGAGAGAGCTGAGCCGAAAAGTAAAGCTCTCGATTTACAAGTCGATCTACGTTCCTACCCTCACCATGGTAACCAGGATCTACATTCCTACCCTCACCATGGTAACCAGGATCTACGTTCCTACCCTCACCATGGTAACCAGGATCTACGTTCCTACCCTCACCATGGTAACCAGGATCTATGTTCCTACCCTCACCCTGGTAACCAGGATCTACGTTCCTACCATCACCATGGTAACCAGGATCTATGTTCCTACCCTCATCATGGTAACCAGGATCTACGTTCCTACCATCACCATGGTAACCAGGATCTACGTTCCTACCCTCATTATGGTAACCAGGATCTACGTTCCTACCCTCATCATGGTAACCAGGATCTACGTTCCTACCCTCACCATGGTAACCAGGATCTACGTACGTTCCTACCCTCACCATGGTAACCAGGATCTACGTTCCTACCCTCACCATGGTAACCAGGATCTACATTCCTACCCTCACCATGGTAACCAGGATCTACGTACGTTCCTACCCTCACCATGGTAACCAGGATCTATGTTCCTACCCTCACCATGGTAACCAGGATCTACGTTCCTACCCTCACCATGGTAACCAGGATCTACGTTCCTACCCTCACCATGGTAACCAGGATCTACGTTCCTACCCTCACCATGGTAACCAGGATCTATGTTCCTACCCTCACCATGGTAACCAGGATCTGTGTTCCTACCCTCACCATGGTAACCAGGATATACGTTTCTACACTCACCATGGTAACCAGGATCTACGTTCCTACCCTCACCATGGTAACCAGGATCTACGTTCCTACCCTCACCATGGTAACCAGGATCTACGTTCCTACCCTCACCGTGGTAACCAGGATCTACGTTCCTACCCTCATCATGGTAACCAGCATCTACGTTCCTACCCTCACCATGGTAACCAGGATCTACGTTCCTACCCTCACCATGGTAACCAGGATCTACGTTCCTATCCTCACCATGGTAACCAGGATCTACGTTCCTACCCTCATCATGGTAACCAGCATCTACGTTCCTACCCTCACCATGGTAACCAGGATCTACGTTCCTACCCTCACCATGGTAACCAGGATCTACGTTCCTACCCTCACCATGGTAACCAGGATCTATGTTCCTACCCTCATCATGGTAACCAGCATCTACGTTCCTACCCTCACCATGGTAACCAGGATCTATGTTCCTACCCTCACCATGGTAACCAGGATCTACATTCCTACCCTCACCATGGTAACCAGGATCTATGTTCCTACCCTCATCATGGTAACCAGCATCTACGTTCCTACCCTCACCATGGTAACCAGGATCTACGTTCCTACCCTCATCGTGGTAACCAGGATCTACGTTCCTACCCTCACCATGGTAACCAGCATCTACGTTCCTACCCTCACCATGGTAACCAGGATCTATGTTCCTACCCTCACCCTGGTAACCAGGATCTACGTTCCTACCATCACCATGGTAACCAGGATCTATGTTCCTACCCTCATCATGGTAACCAGGATCTACGTTCCTACCATCACCATGGTAACCAGGATCTACGTTCCTACCCTCACCATGGTAACCAGGATCTACATTCCTACCCTCATCATGGTAACCAGGATCTACGTTCCTACCATCACCATGGTAACCAGGATCTACGTTCCTACCCTCACCATGGTAACCAGGATCTACGTACGTTCCTACCCTCACCATGGTAACCAGGATCTACGTTCCTACCCTCACCATGGTAACCAGGATCTACATTCCTACCCTCACCATGGTAACCAGGATCTACGTTCCTACCCTCACCATGGTAACCAGGATCTACGTTCCTACCCTCACCATGGTAACCAGGATCTACGTACGTTCCTACCCTCATCATGGTAACCAGGATCTACGTTCCTACCATCACCATGGTAACCAGGATCTACGTTCCTACCCTCACCATGGTAACCAGGATCTACATTCCTACCCTCATCATGGTAACCAGGATCTACGTTCCTACCATCACCATGGTAACCAGGATCTACGTTCCTACCCTCACCATGGTAACCAGGATCTACGTACGTTCCTACCCTCACCATGGTAACCAGGATCTACGTTCCTACCCTCACCATGGTAACCAGGATCTACATTCCTACCCTCACCATGGTAACCAGGATCTACGTTCCTACCCTCACCATGGTAACCAGGATCTACGTTCCTACCCTCACCATGGTAACCAGGATCTACGTACGTTCCTACCCTCACCATGGTAACCAGGATCTATGTTCCTACCCTCACCATGGTAACCAGGATCTACGTTCCTACCCTCACCATGGTAACCAGGATCTACGTTCCTACCCTCACCATGGTAACCAGGATCTGTGTTCCTACCCTCACCATGGTAACCAGGATATACGTTTCTACACTCACCATGGTAACCAGGATCTACGTTCCTACCTTCACCACGGTAACCAGGATCTACGTTCCTACCCTCACCACGGTAACCAGGATCTACGTTCCTACCCTCACCATGGTAACCAGGATCTAAGTTCCTACCCTCACCGTGGTAACCAGGATCTATGTTCCTACCCTCACCACGGTAACCAGGATCTACGTTCCTACCCTCACCACGGTAACCAGGATCTACGTTCCTACCCTCACCACGGTAACCAGGATCTACGTTCCTACCCTCACCACGGTAACCAGGATCTACGTTCCTACCCTCACCATGGTAACCAGGATCTATGTTCCTACCCACATGCATGATTGCTATGAAGGTAGTCCAATGCCAACCAGTCAGAAGCTGCCACCTAGTAAGATGTGGAGGTACGTCTTGTGGACAGACGCTGACTTTCATGATCCTCTTCTGGAACATTTTCTCTTCTTCTTCCTGTTTTATGGCACGAAGCTCCCACTGAAGGGGCATTATTACCTCCTCCCATTAGCATAGCCTACGTATACCCACCTTTCTTGGGTCAGGACTTGGTATCAGCACCAAAACCCTTACCCTAACGACCAAACAAAAACACCTCCCTCAACCCAACACTCCTCAGCACCCTCATCATAACCTTCCTCTCTGCCCCACACC
Organism: Neostethus bicornis; assembly: GCA_902685375.1. NCBI lineage: Eukaryota > Metazoa > Chordata > Actinopteri > Atheriniformes > Phallostethidae > Neostethus > Neostethus bicornis. The sequence continues at coordinate 32,306,231 of LR738544.1, forward strand.
TCCCACATCCACTCCAGCTCCACACAGTGTTCACTGCTCCCATCCGAATGTTTCCCAAGAACCCTGAGTGTATAATTTAGTCCTGTATACCCGACCCTCTTCATCACTCCCCTGTCTGCCGCCCTCCTCACCACCACATCCACCCGTTCATTCCCCCTCAAGCCCTGAATGACCCACATAAAGACACCTTCCCCACTCACCACCCGCGACACCTTAGTAAAAACATCTCATAACAAACCCTAGGCCAGAGGTCGGTAACCCACGGCTCCGGAGCTACACGTGGCTCTTTCATCCTTCCGTTGTGGTTTCCTGTTACTTTAGAAAATAAGGAGTATTTTATCAAAATTAAATTTTATTTTACTTTGTTCATTTTAAAATATAATTCTGAATTTTAAGATTATGGTAAACTTGTAACATTTAAATTAAACATTTTTAATATTTTTACCACCCAAAATATGTCACACCTGCCGATGTGCGACATTCGAATTCCTGGCGTCCCTCACGTCTGGCAGCCGGCGTTTTTCCAGCCACACTACCAGCGTGATTTTTTAACCCCTGATGGATAAATCCAAGAAAAGGAACATTTCTGAAGTTTAATGCTACGTGGGCAGATTCTTTCACTGCTGGTGAAACTGGTTTACCAGTCTGCTTAAATGGGCAAACAACAAAAAGTCAAATGTTGCGAGACATTTCGAGATCAAACACTCGGCCTTTGCTAAAAAAATATATATATATATATTTCCAAGGGAGAGGAGCGAAAAAAGTATGTTTCGGAGCTGATGCTGAAGGCTGATGTGAGCAGAAGAAGCAGAAGGGTGGAGACGGTGGCCGCGTGGTTAGAGCGTTCGCCCGCGGACCGGAAGGTCGCGGGTTCGCGTCCCACGGAGAGCACGTCTAGGGTCCTTGGAGAAGACACCTAACCCCCTTTTCTCCCACCGTTGAAGGGCAGCCTGCTGCGGTGTACGGAGTGCAGCACGGTGAGGGATGAATAGAGTTATTTATTTATTTTAAGTCACTTCAAGAAGTGGATTAAGATGAAAATTCAACGACATGTGCACGTTTCGTGGCTGCTCAGGAAATAGTCAAGCATGGGAGCCGTTTACAGACGGAGGATACCTCATTTAGTAAGATTTCAGAACATCTGTTCTCGGTCTAGTACACACGATGATACAGAAGCAGACTGAGGATTTTTTTGGTTTGATGTTTGGTGAACACACACAGTTTACACACGTGTTTTATTTCACACACTGTTTTATTCCATGAGGTTACACACACTCCTGTTTCTAAACATCTACTGATTGTCCGAGGATTCTCCCGCTGCTGCATCCGTCATATGAAGTGAGGTAGTTTTAATTTCAGGAGAAACTTGAGGTAAACGTTGTTTTGAATCCCTGAAAAAACTAAAACATTAAATACAAAAATATTCCAAATGTTCACCCTGGCAGCGCCCACAGGATGGACGTCTGTTCTTCACCAGCTGGTCTGAAGGGAAGGAGGCGGACGGACCGTCCGATGAAACCAGCAGACCAGACCTCCTCAGTTGGGTCTCTTAGACGAGGTGGAGGACGAGGGGCTGTGTGAGGGAGGGGGGATGATGAAGTTACCGAGCCGGGCTGGGGTCTGAGGCGGGCTGTGTGAGGGAGGGTGCACACTGGACCGGGCAGGGGTCTGAGAGGTCACCGGAGCTGCTGACTTCTGAGCGAACAGCGTTCCTGCAGCACAGAGGAGACCAATCAAACATGAGCCATCTGTAAAGATGGTGGAGTGTGTGGATGTGTAAAGATGGCGGAGTGTGTGGACGTTTAAAGATGGCGGAGTGTGTGGACGTGTAAAGATGGCGGCGTGCGTGACACACACACACACACACTCATTCCAGCAGCCAATCAGCCTAACATGTATGTTTTTGGAGGAAACCAGAGAAAACCCACACATACACAGGGAGAACATGTAAACTACACACAGACAGACCCCTGTTCCAAACCTCATCCTCACTCCAGGACTCGAACCCTGACCTTCTTGCTGTGAGCAGTGGGTCCGCTTACTTAGACTAACGAGTTCCTCTGTGAGTAATAGACGAACGTGACTGATGATGTGCTGACTGTCATGATCCCCTCGCCTGCCACCAGACGGAGCCCTGGAGCTTCCATTATCACCCTGATTGAGACACCTGAGGATGATTATTATGATGCCACACACCTGTGGACCCTGCTGCCTCTTTAAGGGGTCGGGTCATACCATCCCTTCCAGCCAGGTCTTCCTGGTTACCTGATCATGAAACATTCCAAACAACACCCTCTTGCCATGCCACTAAAACTTTATGTTTTCCTTCCACAACATCACTGGACTTTCTGTTCCGTCATCTTCCGCTTGTACCGGGGTCGGGTCGCGGGGGCAACAGCCTCAAACGGGCAGCCCAGGCTTCTCTCACCCCGGCTGCATCCTCTAGCGCACCCAGGAGGATCCCAAGTCGTTCCCCGGCCAGCTGTGAGACATAGTCTCTACAGCGCGTCCAGGGTCTGCCCACGCCCAGGGGGTCTGCCCCCTGCCCAAAACACCTCGCCCGCGAGGCGCTCGGGGGGCATCCAGACCAGATGCCCGAAACACCCCATCTGGCTCCTCTCGACCTGGAGGAGGAGCAACTCGACACCGAGCTCCTCCCGGATGGCAGAGAGCCCAGCCACCCTGCAGAGGAAGATCATTTCGGCCGCTTGAACCCGCGATCTCATTCTTTTGGTCACCAACCTTAGCTGGTTACCATGGTGAGGGTAGGAACGTAGATCCTGGTTACCATGGTGAGGGTAGGAACGTAGATCCTGGTTACCATGGTGAGGGTAGGAACCTAGATCCTGGTTACCATGGTGAGGGTAGATCGCGATGTTTTGTTTTGAGCACCCGTGATCCACAAATCTTATCAACTGAAGCCCCAGTCCCACCGGTGTGTGTGTGTGTGTGTGTGTGTGTGTGCGTGCGTGTGAGAGTCCTAACCTGAGTAGGTGGTACCGTTCAGTTCCACAGACATGCTGATGCTGGCCGTACCACTGCTGCAGATGCTCACAGATAAATCCTGCTTTCTCTCTGAAACACACACATTTCACCACACGGATCGTTTCACCAGCGTCGTGTGGGCGAGGGGCGGAGGCTGCTCACCGTGACCGGGGTTCATCTTCAGTTTCATGGGATTAAAGTGGGAGGCCATGGCCAGGAGGTTCTGCTGCAGAGCGTGCTGCATGATGCGCTGCTGCTCCTCCGCTAGACGTTTCTTCTTCTCTGCACCCTCCGCTGCAGGACTACATCCTGATCCATTTCCACCTGCTGCTGCTGCTCCACCTGCTGCTGCTGCTCCACCCGCTGCTCGCTCCAGGTGCTCTCTGGCTGCCTGAGCTAGCAGCTGCTGCTGGCTCTGAGTGAGACCCACCGGCAGCCTGGGTATGAGGGATGGATCTTCTGTAGGGTCAGAAGAACACTGTATGTTCATGTTTGATTGGTTTAATTCAGTTTATTTCACTCTTTTTTTAACCAATCAGGAGAAACTGGTTGAGAGAATACCGTATTTTCACGACCATAAGGCGAACAGAAAAGTCTTAGATTGTCTTCAAAATGAGGGGCGCCCTATCGGGCATTGCGGCCTATATGTGTTGTTCCGTTCCGTCATCTTCCGCTCATCCGGGGCTGGGTTGTTAGGGGCAACAGCCTCAAACGGGAAGCCCAGGCTTCTCTCACCCCGGCTGCATCCTCCAGCTCACCCAGGAGGATCCCAAGTCGTTCCCCGGCCAGCTGTGAGACATAGTCTCTCCAGCAGGTCTGGGGTCTGCCTCTTGGTCTCCTCCCAGTGGGACGTGCCCAAAATATCTCACCAGTGAGGTGCTTGGGGGGCATACTGACCAGATGCCTGAACCACCACATCTGGCTCCTCTCTATCTGGAGGAGGAGCGGCTCGACACCGAGCTCCTCCCAGACGGCAGAGCCCCTCACCCAATCTCTGAGTGAGAACCCAGGAGGAAGCTCATTTCAGCCGCTTGTATCCGCGATCTCGTTCTTTCGATCACAACCCACAGCTGGTTACCATGGTGAGGGTAGGAACGTAGATCCTGGTTACCATGGTGAGGGTAGGAACATAGATCCTGGTTACCATGGTGAGGGTAGGAACGTAGATCCTGGTTACCGTGGTGAGGGTAGGAACATAGATCCTAGTTACCATGGTGAGGGTAGGAACGTAGATCCTGGTTACCATGGTGAGGGTAGGAACGTAGATCCTGGTTACCATGATGAGGGTAGGAACGTAGATCCTGGTTACCATGGTGAGGGTAGGAACATAGATCCTGGTTACCATGGTGAGGGTAGGAACGTAGATCCTGGTTACCGTGGTGAGGGTAGGAACGTAGATCCTGGTTACCATGGTGAGGGTAGGAACGTAGATCCTGGTTACCATGGTGAGGGTAGGAACGTAGATCCTGGTTACCATGGTGAGGGTAGGAACATAGATCCTAGTTACCATGGTGAGGGTAGGAACGTAGATCCTGGTTACCATGGTGAGGGTAGGAACGTAGATCCTGGTTACCATGGTGAGGGTAGGAACGTAGATCGACTTGTAAATCCAGAGCTTTGCTTTTCAGCTCAGCTCTTTTTTTACCACGACGGACCGATGCAGCGTCCTAGTTATTGCTGATGCCGCACCGATACGCCTGTCGATGTGTGTGTCGTTAGGCAGACATATTAGAGACGTAGTTGAGAACATGAGAACATTAAAAGGTGTAAAGTGGGCATGGCTTGTGTTTAAAAGAACAGGTATGTACACGCTTAAGAAGCTCAGTTTAAACCAATGCCAACCAGCTACGCGGAGGACCATGGGAATCGAGTCTTCTTGACAACCCGTAGCACCCGTGGGGGAGTCCTGGGACTCCATTGGGAAGTTACCACCTGCCTCAATCCGGGCAGCTCCCGGGGTATAAGGTACTACCCCGTCACAACTTGCTGCTTCATCAGGTGCATGAAGCTCGAGCACCTCGTACAGACTCTATTGTTTCTATTCATTTTCCCTCCAAATCGACATGAATCACTTTTTCCTTCAATCGAATCCATTTTAACAGTAAATCATAAACATTGTGTTTCCTACGAAGCAGACCGGGCGTACCTGGATTCCTTTGGAGGCCTGCGTTGGGGGGCGTGTTGATGCCGTTGTGTGTGGGCGGGGCGGCGGATGGCAGGAGTGGATGTTGCAGCGGACTGGGGGAGGAGTTGAAGCGGTACAGGCTGCTAGCGTAGCTGGGACGGCGGCCCTCTCTGCGGTTGCTGTCGATCGCCACCTGCAGCTCACCTGGAGAGCTCAGTCCTTTCTTCTCACACTCAAACGAGTAGAGGTACTTCATGTACCTGAAAAACAGAGATCGGAACAAATCACGGCCGAGTCACCGACAGGAGACGAGCTCCTTTATCAGCTCTGCTGGTGTTGTTCCACCACAGTGAAGGATGTGGAGCTTTTAGAGACAGTTTAACATCTTGTTAGGATTCACTGGAGATGAAAAACATTGTTACCACGGTAACCTACATTCTACCCAGTGTAGAGCCAACTATCATGTGTTCTATTGGCTGCTCCACCTCCACCCAGCTCCTCACCACCTTCAAGCTGTTCAGAAGCTGTTTGGAGCTCTCTCTTGAACTGCTTGGAGCTACCGAACACACACAGATTTCCCCAGTAGGGGATTAATTAAGTACCGTAATTTCACGGCTATAAGGCTCATATAAAAGTCTTAGATTTTCTTCAAAATGAGCGGTGCGCCTTGTGTGTGAGAAAAAGTGGACCTAAAAGAAAACGCGGTGCCCGCGAGGCGGACCTGAAAGAAAAGGCATGAGAACGTTAAAGAGTGAAGTGTGAGCGGCGTGGGAGCGATGGATGACCGAAGGGTGGAAGGCAGCGCCGGGCGAGTTACGCTACAGTTTGCCAATGGATTGTAGATGCTTGGACTAACGTGTCTGCTGGTACTGTTATCCGAGCTTTCTCAAAAGCTGGTATCCTTTCTGAGGAGCCGCACAGTACAGACAGTGACTTTGACAGCGAGGAGCGAAGTGGACCTGCTCTGAAACAGAGGATGAGGACTTTGATGGATTTGAATAAAGACTATTACCGGTAATGTGTTTGTTTAGTATCGTTACTACTTAAATAAAACACAACCAAACTCAGTTTTGCTCCCGATCTATTTTTTAATACACACATTTACATGCTTGCGTGTGTGTTGTTGTAAGGCGGTGTGTGACTGAGACTGCGCCTTTTCGTACGGTGCGCCTAATAGTCGTGAAATTATGGTAATTTATATAGAAATCTTCGGGCATCTGGTCAGGAATCTTCCCGAGCGCCTCGCTGGCGAGGTGTTTCAGGCACGTCCCACCAGGAGGAGACCAAGAGGCAGACCCTAGCCCCGCTATGTCTCACAGCTGGACAGGAAACTCATCAGGATCCTTCTGGGTGAGCTGGAGGATGCAGCCGGGGTGAGAGAAGCCTGGGCTTCCCTCTGAGCCTGTTGCCCCGGCGACCCGGCCTGTTTTTTTTTTTTCATAAGAAGCAACAGCAAAAAAACTAATTGTGTTTGTTTAATTAATAAAAGAAAAAAAGTTTAACATTTCTGAGTGAAATAAATCTCATTTCAAAATAAAAGCACTTGTTTATGTTAAGACAATCATATTAAAATTTGCTTCAGAAACATTAAAAATCAGCAGGATTATTTTTAAGATTATTTTAAAGTGTGAAATAAAACAAAAACCCCATATGCTTTTATTTTGGAAACACAAAGAAGTGATTCCTGGACGTTTATTTACATATTAAATGAGTTTATTGCTGCTGTAAACACTGACGTGTGAGGAAGGGAGAGGGGTCACTCTAAGGTCACTCTAAGGTTTGAATGGACCATCAGATCTTTAGTTTCTTTCTTCACTCATTTAAACTCTAAAAGATCCTTCACCGCAGGAAGAAACCGGGGACGGGACCTTCACACCGGGCAGCAGGACCCTCACACCGGGCAGCAGGACTACTCCAAACAAAGTCTGACTCTTCTGCTCTTTTTCACACCTCCAGGTGTCCTGTAGCTCCAAGCAGTCAAAGAGAGAACAGCTGGTAGGTGGTGCAGAGAGGGGAGGAGCTAGCTCTGCAGAGGGTAGAATGTGGGTTACCATGGTAACGTTGTTTGAAGCTCCAGTGAATCCTAATAAGATGTTAAACTGTCTCTAAAAGCTCCACATGTTGATCCTTCACTGTGGTGGAACAACACCAGCAGTCCACCATCTTTAGTTCCATAGTGAAGCAGGAATCACTGATGATGTCACTGATGATGTCACTCAGAAGATCCTGTCTTCATTCCTTCTGAACATCTCCACACGTCCATGAAGACTCCACATGAAGGAGCTCAGCTCCACACGTCCATGAAGACTCCACATGAAGGAGCTCAGCTCCACACGTCCATGAAGACTCCACATGAAGGAGCTCAGCTCCACACGTCCATGAAGACTCCACATGAAGGAGCTCAGCTCCACACGTCCATGAAGACTCCACATGAAGGAGCTCAGCTCCACACGTCCATGAAGACTCCACATGAAGGAGCTCAGCTCCACACGTCCATGAAGACTCCACATGAAGGAGCTCAGCTCCACACGTCCACGAAGACTCCACATGAAGGAGCTCAGCTCCACACGTCCATGAAGACTCCACATGAAGGAGCTCAGCTCCACACGTCCATGAAGACTCCACATGAAGGAGCTCAGCTCCACACGTCCATGAAGACTCCACATGAAGGAGCTCAGCTCCACATGTCCATGAAGACTCCACATGAAGGAGCTCAGCTCCACACGTCCATGAAGACTCCACATGAAGGAGCTCAGCTCCACACGTCCATGAAGACTCCACATGAAGGAGCTCAGCTCCACACGTCCATGAAGACTCCACATGAAGGAGCTCAGCTCCACACGTCCATGAAGACTCCACATGAAGGAGCTCAGCTCCACACGTCCATGAAGACTCCACATGAAGGAGCTCAGCTCCACACGTCCATGAAGTCTCCACATGAAGGAGCTCAGCTCCACACATCCATGAAGACTCCACGTGAAGGAGCTCAGCTCCACACGTCCATGAAGACTCCACATGAAGGAGCTCAGCTCCACATGTCCATGAAGACTCCACATGAAGGAGCTCAGCTCCACACGTCCATGAAGACTCCACATGAAGGAGCTCAGCTCCACACGTCCATGAATACTCCACATGAAGGAGCTCAGCTCCACACATCCATGAAGACTCCACGTGAAGGAGCTCAGCTCCACACGTCCATGAAGACTCCACATGAAGGAGCTCAACTCCATACGTCCATGAAGACTCCACATGAAGGAGCTCAGCTCCACACGTCCATGAAGTCTCCACATGAAGGAGCTCAGCTCCACACGTCCATGAAGACTCCACATGAAGGAGCTCAGCTCCACACGTCCATGAAGACTCCACATGAAGGAGCTCAGCTCCACACGTCCACGAAGACTCCACATGAAGGAGCTCAGCTCCACACGTTTATGAAGACTCCACATGAAGGAGCTCAGCTCCACACGTCCATGAAGACTCCACATGAAGGAGCTCAGCTCCACACGTCCATGAAGACTCCACATGAAGGAGCTCAGCTCCACATGTCCATGAAGACTCCACATGAAGGAGCTCAGCTCCACACGTCCATGAAGACTCCACATGAAGGAGCTCAGCTCCACACGTCCATGAATACTCCACATGAAGGAGCTCAGCTCCACACATCCATGAAGACTCCACGTGAAGGAGCTCAGCTCCACACGTCCATGAAGACTCCACATGAAGGAGCTCAACTCCATACGTCCATGAAGACTCCACATGAAGGAGCTCAGCTCCACACGTCCATGAAGTCTCCACATGAAGGAGCTCAGCTCCACACGTCCATGAAGACTCCACATGAAGGAGCTCAGCTCCATACGTCCATGAAGACTCCACATGAAGGAGCTCAGCTCCATACGTCCATGAAGACTCCACATGAAGGAGCTCAGCTCCACACGTCCATGAAGTCTCCACATGAAGGAGCTCAGCTCCACACGTCCATGAAGTCTCCACATGAAGGAGCTCAGCTCCACATGTCCATGAAGACTCCACATGAAGGAGCTCAGCTCCACACGTCCATGAAGACTCCACATGAAGGAGCTCAGCTCCACACGTCCATGAAGACTCCACATGAAGGAGCTCAGCTCCACACGTCCATGAAGACTCCACATGAAGGAGCTCAGCTCCACACGTCCACGAAGACTCCACATGAAGGAGCTCAGCTCCACACGTCCACGAAGACTCCACATGAAGGAGCTCAGCTCCACACGTCCATGAAGACTCCACATGAAGGAGTTCAGCTCCACACGTCCATGAAGACTCCACGTGAAGGAGCTCAGCTCCACACGTCCATGAAGACTCCACGTGAAGGAGCTCAGCTCCACACGTCCATGAAGACTCCACGTGAAGGAGCTCAGCTCCACACGTCCATGAAAACTCCACATGAAGGAGCTCAGCTCCACACGTCCATGAAGACTCCACATGAAGGAGCTCAGCTCCACACGTCCATGAAGACTCCACATGGAGGAGCTCAACTCCACACGTCCATGAAGACTCCACATGAAGGAGCTCAGCTCCACACGTCCATGAAGACTCCACATGAAGGAGCTCTGCTCCACACGTCCATGAAAACTCCACATGAAGGAGCTCAGCTCCACACGTCCATGAAGACTCCACATGAAGGAGCTCAGCTCCACACGTCCATGAAGACTCCACATGAAGGAGCTCAGCTCCACACGTCCATGAAGACTCCACGTGAAGGAGCTCAGCTCCACACGTCCATGAAGACTCCACGTGAAGGAGCTCAGCTCCACACGTCCATGAAGACTCCACGTGAAGGAGCTCAGCTCCACACGTCCACGAAGACTCCACATGAAGGAGCTCAGCTCCACACGTCCATGAAGACTCCACATGAAGGAGCTCAGCTCCACACGTCCATGAAGACTCCACGTGAAGGAGCTCAGCTCCACACGTCCATGAAGACTCCACATGAAGGAGCTCAGCTCCACACGTCCATGAAGACTCCACATGAAGGAGCTCAGCTCCACACGTCCATGAAGACTCCACATGAAGGAGCTCAGCTCCACACGTCCATGAAGACTCCACATGAAGGAGCTCAGCTCCACACGTCCATGAAGACTCCACATGAAGGAGCTCAGCTCCACACGTCCATGAAGTCTCCACATGAAGGAGCTCAGCTCCACACATCCATGAAGACTCCACGTGAAGGAGCTCAGCTCCACACGTCCATGAAGACTCCACATGAAGGAGCTCAGCTCCACATGTCCATGAAGACTCCACATGAAGGAGCTCAGCTCCACACGTCCATGAAGACTCCACATGAAGGAGCTCAGCTCCACACGTCCATGAATACTCCACATGAAGGAGCTCAGCTCCACACATCCATGAAGACTCCACGTGAAGGAGCTCAGCTCCACACGTCCATGAAGACTCCACATGAAGGAGCTCAACTCCATACGTCCATGAAGACTCCACATGAAGGAGCTCAGCTCCACACGTCCATGAAGTCTCCACATGAAGGAGCTCAGCTCCACACGTCCATGAAGACTCCACATGAAGGAGCTCAGCTCCACACGTCCACGAAGACTCCACATGAAGGAGCTCAGCTCCACACGTCCACGAAGACTCCACATGAAGGAGCTCAGCTCCACACGTTTATGAAGACTCCACATGAAGGAGCTCAGCTCCACACGTCCATGAAGACTCCACATGAAGGAGCTCAGCTCCACACGTCCATGAAGACTCCACATGAAGGAGCTCAGCTCCACATGTCCATGAAGACTCCACATGAAGGAGCTCAGCTCCACACGTCCATGAAGACTCCACATGAAGGAGCTCAGCTCCACACGTCCATGAATACTCCACATGAAGGAGCTCAGCTCCACACATCCATGAAGACTCCACGTGAAGGAGCTCAGCTCCACACGTCCATGAAGACTCCACATGAAGGAGCTCAACTCCATACGTCCATGAAGACTCCACATGAAGGAGCTCAGCTCCACACGTCCATGAAGTCTCCACATGAAGGAGCTCAGCTCCACACGTCCATGAAGACTCCACATGAAGGAGCTCAGCTCCATACGTCCATGAAGACTCCACATGAAGGAGCTCAGCTCCATACGTCCATGAAGACTCCACATGAAGGAGCTCAGCTCCACACGTCCATGAAGTCTCCACATGAAGGAGCTCAGCTCCACACGTCCATGAAGTCTCCACATGAAGGAGCTCAGCTCCACACGTCCATGAAGACTCCACATGAAGGAGCTCAGCTCCACACGTCCATGAAGACTCCACATGAAGGAGCTCAGCTCCACACGTCCATGAAGACTCCACATGAAGGAGCTCAGCTCCACACGTCCATGAAGACTCCACATGAAGGAGCTCAGCTCCACACGTCCACGAAGACTCCACATGAAGGAGCTCAGCTCCACACGTCCACGAAGACTCCACATGAAGGAGCTCAGCTCCACACGTCCATGAAGACTCCACATGAAGGAGTTCAGCTCCACACGTCCATGAAGACTCCACGTGAAGGAGCTCAGCTCCACACGTCCATGAAGACTCCACGTGAAGGAGCTCAGCTCCACACGTCCATGAAGACTCCACGTGAAGGAGCTCAGCTCCACACGTCCATGAAAACTCCACATGAAGGAGCTCAGCTCCACACGTCCATGAAGACTCCACATGAAGGAGCTCAGCTCCACACGTCCATGAAGACTCCACATGGAGGAGCTCAACTCCACACGTCCATGAAGACTCCACATGAAGGAGCTCAGCTCCACACGTCCATGAAGACTCCACATGAAGGAGCTCTGCTCCACACGTCCATGAAAACTCCACATGAAGGAGCTCAGCTCCACACGTCCATGAAGACTCCACATGAAGGAGCTCAGCTCCACACGTCCATGAAGACTCCACATGAAGGAGCTCAGCTCCACACGTCCATGAAGACTCCACGTGAAGGAGCTCAGCTCCACACGTCCATGAAGACTCCACGTGAAGGAGCTCAGCTCCACACGTCCATGAAGACTCCACGTGAAGGAGCTCAGCTCCACACGTCCACGAAGACTCCACATGAAGGAGCTCAGCTCCACACGTCCATGAAGACTCCACGTGAAGGAGCTCAGCTCCACACGTCCATGAAGACTCCACGTGAAGGAGCTCAGCTCCACACGTCCATGAAGACTCCACATGAAGGAGCTCAGCTCCACACGTCCATGAAGACTCCACATGAAGGAGCTGATGAAGGAGATCAACTCTTAAAGCTACAATAAAAAAAAAAATTCAACAAAAACATGGAGCTCCACGGACCTGCTGCCATCACGAGAGGCACTTTTTAAAGCCTGGTTAAGCTTCAGTGTTGGTGTAAAAACCAAGACAAGGATTAGGATCAATAAGCCAATCAACATTTGTTTTGATCTTCTGTCATTGGTCAGCGTTCGGGGAGGTGCAGTAACATAAAACACTGAGGTTATTTAACCAGAACATCTTTCAGAGGTGGACATTATCTGAGAACAACAGCCACCATGCGGCCAATCAGAATAGAGTATCCTATCAGGTGGATTTTGCAGTTCATTCACCAGGTTTTTCAAATGTTCTTAGGAATCCACCAAACTTTCCCAAATTTCCCCTGTGTGGGATCAATAAAGTATATTCTGATTTAGATTCTGATTTAAAACCTCCGTCAGAGTTTCTGTCAAACATTCCGGTGTTCGGTCGAGTTGTGAGGCCTCATCGGGATGAAAGGCTTGGTGCTTCTGCTCATGCTCCAGCCAAACTCCGCCCACTCTGTAGTACGTCCAAGGGCAGATATTCTACCAGTGAGACAATGCCTTCCCCTTTAGAGCAGACTTAACAACGTGCTTTCACATCACAGACTCTAAAAATCTTCAATAACACTAGAAAAAGCTGCTAGATTGATGCTTTTTAAAAAAAAAAAATTAGGATCTGAATTCTCGCTAAAAATTTGTCAAAGTCTCTGAGTTGGAAAAAATGACTTCCTGTTGGTTCATTTTTTTTCCTACACACCAGGACTTAGAATCGGTAGCCTGCGATCGTCTGGTCAAGCACCTCTGCCTTAACCCCAAAACCCATCTTAAACGGAAGCGCGAGGTCGCTCATCTCGACGAGGGAACCTCAGCTCGACAGGGATTGGGTCATGGGGGCGGAGTTTGGATGCGTCATGTTGAGTCTCTCATCTCATCGAGGGCCTCACAACTCGACTTTACACCGGCTCTGCATGGTGTGTACCTTCCAAGTGGCTCAGATTGTACTGGCCATTCACTCTGGTTGGGTTGGGAACGACTTACTGGGTACGCAGAGTGAAGGCAGCGCTGGTGATGGACGTTGGTAGATTCAGACCTTTGGTGATCTCCCTCCAGATCTTCTTGTTGATGACCTCCACCAGCCCCCCCTTCTCTGTGACCAGCTTATACAGCTTGTAGAGGTCCAGCACCTGCTTGGCCATGATGGGGATGCGGTTCACCGGAGTTCCTGAGGGTACAGAGCAGAAGAATCCTGAGATTAGCACACCTACGTTGGGTAATGAGGCGTATAAATCTCTGTATGTCCAATCAGGCTTATTTCAGATGGAGAGGGGGAGGGATGAGTCTCCTGAACCAGCTTTCGTTACTGACGGGGTGATGCTGGAGTCTGCTGACTGACAGCTAACCCCCTTCAGACCAGTAATTAATGACGGAGACTAAAAAGCAGCTGGAGAAGCAGGATTAACTGGTGAGGCTGTGAGTTTAGATGTCTGTCTGCAGGACTGGAGCTAACCTCCATGTCGCATGTGAAGCAGAACCCGATCAATGCATCGGCCGGTTGATTAAAACGCCCGACATTCCAGTCTCGCAAGACGTCGAATGATTGGCTGAAACGTTGGCGGATTGATTTCTGTTTGAACCGAACGCTCAGATTTACAGACAACCTTTAAACACACCACGATGTGACATCACAGTCTCAGGTAACCTAGAGACCGTTCTTCAACATGAAGGAAGAAAGCAGAAACAGACCTTTCACATCTTTTTTATTGTCCTGTGAGCGTTTCATGAACACATAAGAACTTATGCTGGGTGGTCACCCGCCGTGGGTGGTGACTGAAAGAATGAGAACGCGGACACAAGCGGCCGAAATGATCTTCCTATGCAGGGTGTCTGGGCTCTCACTCAGAAATCGGGTGAGGAGCTCTGCCATCTGGGAGGAGCTCGGTGTCGAGCCGCTCCTCCTCCAGGTTGAGAGGAGCCAGATGGGGTGGTTATGGCATCTGGTCAGGATGCCCCCCGAGCGCATCGCTGGTGAGGTGTTTCAGGTACGTCCCGCCGGGAGGAGACCAAGAGGCAGACCCCGGACCTGCTGGAGAGACTATGTCTCACAGCTGGCTGGGGAACACCTCAGGATCCTCCTGGGTGAGCTGGAGGATGCAGCCGGGGTGAGAGAAGCCTGGGCTTCCCGTCTGAGGCTGTTGCCCCCACGACCCGGCCCGAATAAGCGGAAGACGACGGAACGGACTTCAAAGTTAAAGTGCTGCAATGGTTAGCACGGGGGCCTCACAGCTAGAAGGTCAGGGTTTAGTCCCAGAGTGGGTGCGTGGCTTGAAACACTTGTCCTTTTGTGTGGAGTTTGCATGTTCTCCTGTGTAAGCCTGGGTTTCCTCTGGGTGCTTCAGTTTCCAAAAACATACTTACATGTTGGGTTGATTGGCCGCTGTGAATGGACCCTAGGAATGAGTGTGTGTGTGTGTGTGTGTGTGTGTGTGTGTGTGTGTGTGTGTGTGGTCCTGTAACACACTGGTGACCTTTTCGGGGTGTACTGACATCAGCTGGGATAGGCTCCGGTACCCCTCTTAATCCCATCAGAGATGAGCGGTTCAGAAGATGAAACAAAAAACTGACTTGAATGTTGAACCTTGGATTTTTTTATAATTTGATAAACGTCGCCCGGCGGAGTTCGTTGCTGCTGAAAAGTGTTTTCAACCTGTGTTTGTTTAACATTCAGATATCTGGACGTGTGATGTCGTGTGTGTTTAAAGGGGAGACAGTAACGAGGAGTTTATCATCATTTGCTTTAAAAATTTAAGCTAATATTTTTAAATCCGTCAGAAACACTGTGTGTTCTTCTTCTTCTACTACTTGGCGTGGTCATACCAGCCTGTCAACACCTGATCCCGTCAGACCTCAGAAGCTAAGCAGGCTGGGTCTGGGCTGTACTTGGATGGGAGACCGCCGGAACCCCTGGTACTCCAGTGGGACGGCTAGTCTCGGAGCAGGACACTTCACCCTCATTACATAGACTGGATGGTGTGTGTGTGATTGGTTGGTGATGGTCAGAGGGGTCGATGGCTTCTGTCAGTTTGCCCACGGACAGCTGTGGCTACGACAGTAGGCTACCATCACCGGGTCTGGAGGGAATGAATAATGACTATGTGAAGCGTCTTTGAGCGTCCTGGTAAAGCGGTGTAGAAGTACCATGCATCATTCTTACTACTCTCACCGTCTGTGGGTGGTAACTGAAAAAACAAGATGCCAGATATACTTTCTTCACCCGCCGAAACCCCCTGCAGCACGAATCACCGTTCTGGCCAACTGTCTGCTCATAGGACACGCCCACTAGAGAAGATATTTTCTCTGTTCCGTTGTCTTTCGCTTGTCTGGGGCTGAATTGCTCTGGGGGTAACAGATGGGAAGATGGGAAACCCAGGCTTCTCTCACCCAAGCTGCATCCTCCATCTCACCAAGAAGGATCCTGAGGTGTTCCCTGTCCAGCTGGCGTCTGACTCTGGGTCTCCTCCTGGTGGGATCCCTGCCCCTTCACAACTCATCAGCGAGGCATTTGGAAGGCATCCTAACCAGATTCCAGAACCACCCTATCTGGTCTCCTCAACCTGGAGCTCTACTCCGAGCTCCTCCTGGATGGCAGAGCTCGTGCATTATTAATTTTGTCAGTCACCTTGTTCTTAACCGTCCATCCCTTACGGAGTCGCAGAGAGTTCTGGAGCCCATCCCAGTTGATTCAAGGCGAGGGGCAGGGTACACTTCGAACAGGTTGCCAGTCTGTCGCGGGGCCACACACATATAACCATACACACCCTAATTTCTGGGGCCAATCAACCTAGCATGCATGTCTTTGGAGGGTGGGAGGAACCCGGACGAAACCCAGACATGCACAGGGAGAACATGCAAACTCCACACAGAAAGGACAGTGTTCTACGACCTTCATCCTGTGAGGCCACTGTGCTACCCACTGTGCCACCCATCAATTTTATTTTAGAATAAAAAAACAGTGAGGTTTGATGATGTGACGTCCATTTTTTAATGAGTTAATTTATTTTTTTAAGTCAGTTTGAACCTAATGTTGTTTTCTTTTGTTATTTTTTTTTGTTTGAAAACATATAAAGTATGTCTTTAAATAAAAATAAAAGCGGCCATTTTGAAATAAAACAAAAACAAACCTCTTTTCTGCATGAAGACAAAAAGATCGTCCAGAAATTCTTTGCGCTGCGGGTCGTTGTCGAGTTCGTAGAGCTGCAGACAGGGGGAGCATGTGAGCAGATCCGTAGCAGACAGGCTTCATCGGGTCATACACACTAACCTTTGCAAAGTCTCTGGATGGTTCTCCTTTGATCTTCACGCCATCACTGGCCTCGATCCAGATACCGACGGGTTTCTGTTGCAGAAAAAACAGGAACCATCTTTGATTTCATCAGAAAAAAAAACCTAAAGATCAAATTACTAAACAAGAACAAACGCTTTGAGTAAGATCCGATCCAACTAACTTGATCTCCTTCCTCCAGCTCACCCGGAAGGATCCCAAGTCGTTCCCCGGCCAGCTGTGAGACATAGTCTCTCCAGCAAGTCCGGGGTCTGCCCCTTGGTCTCCTCCCGGTGGGGCGTGCCCAAAACACCTCGCCCGCGAGGCTCTCCGGGGGCATCCTGACCAGATGCCCAAAGCACCCCATCTGGCTCCTCTCGACCTGGAGGAGGAACGGCTCGACACCGAGCTCCTCCCAGATAGCAGAGCTCCTCACCCGGTCTCTGAGTGAGAGCCCAGCCACCCTGCGGAGGAAGCTCATTTCGGCCGCTTGTACCCACGATCTTATTCTTTCGGTCACCACCCACAGCTGGTTACCATGGTGAGGGTAGGAACGTAGATCCTGGTTACCATGGCGAGGGTAGGAACGTAGATCCTGGTTACCGTGGTGAGGGTAGGAATGTAGATCCTGGTTACCATGGCGAGGGTAGGAACGTAGATCCTGGTTACCATGGCGAGGGTAGGAACATAGATCCTGGTTACCATGGCGAGGGTAGGAACGTAGATCCTGGTTACCATGGCGAGGGTAGGAACGTAGATCCTGGTTACCATGGCGAGGGTAGGAACGTAGATCCTGGTTACCATGGCGAGGGTAGGAACGTAGATCCTGGTTACCATGGCGAGGGTAGGAACGTAGATCCTGGTTACCATGGCGAGGGTAGGAACGTAGATCCTGGTTACCATGGCGTGGGTAGGAACGTAGATCCTGGTTACCATGGCGTGG
Organism: Neostethus bicornis; assembly: GCA_902685375.1. Lineage (NCBI taxonomy): Eukaryota > Metazoa > Chordata > Actinopteri > Atheriniformes > Phallostethidae > Neostethus > Neostethus bicornis. Next base: position 32,323,870 of record LR738544.1, read on the forward strand.
GTAGGAACGTAGATCCTGGTTACCATGGCGAGGGTAGGAACATAGATCCTGGTTACCATGGCGTGGGTAGGAACATAGATCCTTGTTACCATGGCGAGGGTAGGAACGTAGATCCTGGTTACCATGGCGAGGGTAGGAACATAGATCCTGGTTACCATGGCGAGGGTAGGAACGTAGATCCTGGTTACCATGGCGAGGGTAGGAACGTAGATCCTGGTTACCATGGCGAGGGTAGGAACGTAGATCCTGGTTACCATGGCGAGGGTAGGAACATAGATCCTGGTTACCATGGCGAGGGTAGGAACGTAGATCCTGGTTACCATGGCGAGGGTAGGAACGTAGATCCTGGTTACCATGGCGTGGGTAGGAACGTAGATCCTGGTTACCATGGCGTGGGTAGGAACGTAGATCCTGGTTACCATGGCGAGGGTAGGAACGTAGATCCTGGTTACCATGGCGAGGGTAGGAACGTAGACCCTGGTTACCATGGCGTGGGTAGGAACATAGATCCTTGTTACCATGGCGAGGGTAGGAACGTAGACCCTGGTTACCATGGCGTGGGTAGGAACATAGATCCTTGTTACCATGGCGAGGGTAGGAACGTAGATCCTGGTTACCATGGCGTGGGTAGGAACGTAGATCCTGGTTACCATGGCGTGGGTAGGAACATAGATCCTGGTTACCATGGCGTGGGTAGGAACATAGATCCTGGTTACCATGGCGAGGGTAGGAACGTAGATCGACTTGTAAATCTAGAGCTTTGCTTTTTGGCTCAGCTCTCGCTTTACCACGACGGACCGATGCAGCGTCCTAGTTATTGCTCTCTCTACTTGTGGATCATCTAAATGATGTGATTCATATGTAATTATTTATTTGGTGTTTGTTGGCATGGGAACAGGCACGCTACGTAAACAGTTTGTCTGGCTTTAAGACTTTTTCTTCATCTGCAAAAAAATGTCACTTTCTCAACAAAAATAGTGTTTCTGGGGGAAAATAAAGATCCTCCCCTCATCCTAAAAACCAATGCTTCTCAATTATTTCATGTTGCACCCCCCCAGGAAGAAGAAAATAGCTTCCATTATTTCCAGTTGGTTTATTATTCGAGCCATAGTGATGTTTTATTTTGAAAAGTCAAAATAAAACATCATCCGTCAATGACTCACCAATGACGCATAATCCCATAACTTTAAACCCATAAACTATCAAAATGAGTAAAAAACAAAGATTTATAAGAAGCTTTTTTAAGAGGAGTCGCAGAGTTACGAAGCAGACTGGACTTTAGAAACACTCTTCAGGTTTCAGGTCAAGATGGGACTGTCTGGTTCCAGCAAAACAAACTCACAACTCTGATTGATCTAGTCTTACTGTGAAGGAGACTAACTGGTATTTTCATTCACTTTGTTTTTGTGATGTATTTTATTTTGAAGGTATGTTTACCGTTACCATGGCAACCAGAGTGCGTTCGAGTAGAGAGAATGTTTCCGTGTTATAAAGACACTGATAATAAATTTTCTCGTGAAGACAAAGTGAAAGTTTCTTCTTATTGATTAAAAAAGCCAGTTTTTCCGGCTGGTCTTATCACCTGTAGACCGGTCCGTGAAAATATTATCAGACACTAAACCGATCCGTGGCGCGGAAAAGGTCGGGGACCCCTGGTTCTAAGTACACGTCTGTATAACATTGTATCCTCATTAACAGAAGTGTATCAATTAACTTAGAAAAAATTAATTCTTATTTAATCTATAAACTACAACTCCTGTAGTGGATGCGCATTTACACTTTAGTCTAGTACGGCAAAAAAAAAAAAAAAACCCCAACATGTTCCACAGGGTCACACGCGCCCCTCCTGGCATCGCGCCGCGCCCCCCCAGAGGTGCGCGCCCCACTACTTGAGAAGCACTGCCCTAAACATACTCACACTCTGTCCCCTTATTGATGAGTGACCGCAGCTCTTCACAAAGAGCTGCTCACACACACACACACACTCACACACACAGACACACACACACATACACACCCACACACGGTCTGGGAATCCTGAGAGGATTCAGAATGTAGGTCAAGAAAAGGTTTCCTTTGTTTTGATAACGAGGTTTATTTATTACAGGGTTCACACACACACATACACACACACATACAGACACACACATATACACACACATACACACACACACACACAGACACACACATACACACACATAAACATACATATACACAGACACACACAAACACACACACACACATACAGACACACACAGATACACATATACACACATACATACACACACACATACAGACACACACATATACACACACATACACACACACACACACACACACACATACACACACACACATACACGCACACTCACACACACACACACATATATGCACACATACACACACACACACAAATACACACACATACAAACATACACACACATACACACACACACATACACACACACACATACACACACACACACACACACACACACACATACACACACACACACACATACACACACACACATACACGCACACTCACACACACACACACATATATGCACACATACACACACACACACAAATACACACACATACAAACATACACACACATACAAACATACACACACATACACACACACACACACACACACACACACACATAAACACACACTCACACACACACACACACACACTGCTTGATTTAATTCATTTAGCTCCTCTGGAGTAAAAGTGAAACCTGCGCCCCTCAAATCTAATTTTTAATCCAAATCAAATTAAGTTGTCTTTAAGTCACAATAATTTATCTGGCTTCCTGCTGGGCGGCCGGCGTGGGCACGGGGCGCGAGCGGGGGGACGGAACAATGCCCCGCGCAGCATGGAGAGCATGCCCCCGTTTCTAACGATGATCCAATAATGAAGACAATAAAAGACCCCCAACTCACACAGCTGCCAATTAAACTGGGAAAGAAAGAGATGCTCAGGACGGGACGGATACGACGGATGGGACGGGACGTACGGACAGACAGACAGGACGTCTCAGAAGAACCCATCGTCTCGGTTTCACTAAAAAAAACAAAGATCTTCTGAAGAAGACGAATAGAGTGGGGGGGGGAACGTCCAGCTGGTCTCAGAGAGACATGCTCAGACGAGAGGACACACACACACACCTGCTGCAGAACAAAAGAGAAACTCTACAGGAGGAAACTTTATGAGGAGCAGGAATCACACACACACACCAGGATGCTCCAGCCCTCCCCCGCTCGTCCCACAAACACCTTCAAGAAAAACAAATGCAAACACACGTTACTGAAACAGAGGATCTCCAGCAACTAGGTCAGGGTTAGCAGGCATTATCTCACAACTGCAGCGATGTGGATACCTCCTACCCAATCAGAGAACAGAGATGAGTTCTGTAGATCCACCATGCTATACGGTCCGTCCTCCATATTTGTAGTTCTATAGTTCCACCATGCTATACGGTCCGTCCTCAATGTTTGTAGTTCTATAGATCCACCATGCTGTACGGTTCGTCCTCCATATTTGTAGTTCTATAGATCCACCATGCTATACGGTCCGTCCTCAATGTTTGTAGTTCTAAAGATCCACCATGCTGTACGGTCCGTCCTCCATGTTTGTAGTTCTATAGATCCACCATGCTGTACGGTCCGTCCTCCATGTTTGTAGTTCTATAGATCCACCATGCTGTACAATCCGTCCTCCATGTTTGTAGTTTTATAGATCCACCATGCGATATGGCCCGTGTTGGTAACGACTCCTTCATGTGAGGAAGATGTGAGGGAGATATCAGGGAGTCTTCTGCTACGTGACCAGTTGGATGAGGAAGAAGAAGAGGAGGGAGAGGATGAGGGAGTCTTCCCGTCAGATTTTTAGTGCCGCCATCTTAAAGATGGAGACTGGTCATTTATGGACGGAAACCTCACCCTCAGATTGAGAATTTAAAGACAGTGTTTAAGAAGTTGATTCAGGAAAGGTTTGTTTTTAATCTGATTTCCTATCCGAATGCATGACATCACGTCTGGTCCTCATCAGAAATAAATGACAGGTGTCTCAGGGGGCGTTGGGCTAGTGGTAGAGATACCAGGAGAATCTGGTTCGATTCCCACTGGACCCAAAATGTACCAGAGACAACGGGATATAGAGGACGAGAAAAAAAATACCAATAAAAAAAACTTTTAAAAAAGAAAGAAAGAAATGATTGGTTAATTGAAAAAGTCCCCGCCCACCGTGGAGGGAGTGAACCCCAACGCTGTGAGGTCAGACTGTTTACAGTCTGATGGATCTGGATCGTGCCCCCAGTGACCCCTCGATTCCATCAGAATGAACCCCGTCTGCTGGAATGTTAGAGCTAGTGTCTCATTCCCTGAAGAAGAGACGGAAGTTCCAACACACACACACACACACACACACACACACACACACATGCACACACTCACACACATAGTGCCATGAAGAAACCAACTAGAGATACACACACACACACACACACACCGTCTTTAACTCCTGCTCTCATTTCTTTTAAACCTTGACCAACTTCTTGAGGTTGGTCGCCTTAAAAAAAAATAACGAACTTAGAAGCCGAATGAAAGTAATTAATAAACTAAAAACCAACGGATTTAAAAAAATAACACGTTAAAAAGTTTATAATTTATTTCATCTTCAAAAACGCCTAAGGGTCGTGTGGGGTGTCGGAGCCTATCCCAAGTGGTAACACGCAAGAGGCAGGATACACCCCTGACAGGTCACCAGTCTGTTGCAGGGCCACACACACACACACACACATTCCTAGCAGCCAATCAACCTAACATGTATGTTTTTGGAGGAAACCAGAGAAAACCTACACATACACGGGGAGAACATGCAAACTACACACAGAGAGGACAGTGTTTCAAATTTTTTAAAGTCTCCGTTCCGTCGCCTTCCGCTTATCCAGAGCCGGGTCCCCGGGGGAAACAGCCTCAAACGAGAAACTCAGGCTTCTTTCTCCCCAGCTGCATCCTCCAGCTCAACCTGGAGAATACCACATCATTCCCCTGTGAGACATAGTCTCTCCAGCGGATCCGGGGTCCAAAAACTGGGGACCGAAAACCTCCCGAATTTTGGACGAATGTAATCTTTAGTAATTTTCAAAATGGCCGATGAATACGTTTTTTAGGTACTCCATATGGTTTAAAAGGAGGAGGAATGCCGTCACAGGTAGGATGTTTAAATGTGAAACACATAAAGTTTTAAAATAGAATGCTACTTTAAAAGCTTTTCAAATGTTCTGCCAGTGAGACAGTGAGGCCACGCCCCCTCTCTCCTGAACCAATCATCTTTCCCTTCCATCCCCCTCCAGTTCTATCAGCATCAAAGTACAACTAAAAGAATGATGCAGTGGTCCAGGGGTGTAACCAGGGTCTATGTTCCTACCCTCACCATGGTAACCAGGATCTACGTTCCTACCCTCACCATGGTAACCAGGATCTACGTTCCTACCCTCACCATGGTAACCAGGATCTATGTTCCTACCCTCACCATGGTAACCAGGATTTACATTCCTACCCTCACCGTGGTAACCAGGATCTACATTCCTGACCTCACCATGGTAACCAGGATCTACGTTCCTACCCTCACCATGGTAACCATGATCTACGTTCCTACCCTCACCATGGTAACCAGGATCTACGTTCCTACCCTCACCATGGTAACCAGGATCTACATTCTTACCCTCACCATGGTAACCAGGATCTACGTTCCTACCCTCACCATGGTAACCAGGATCTACGTTCCTACCCTCACCATGGTAACCAGGATCTACGTTCTTACCCTCACCATGGTAACCAGGATCTACGTTCCTACCCTCACCGTGGTAACCAGGATCTACGTTCCTACCGTCACCATGGTAACCAGGATGAACATTTCTACCCTCACCATGGTAACCAGGATCTATAATCCTACCCTCACCATGGTAACCAGGATCTACGTTCCTGCCCTCACCATGGTAACCAGGATCTACGTTCTTACCCTCACCATGGTAACCAGGATCTACGTTCCTACCCTCACCATGGTAACCAGGATCTACGTTCCTACCCTCACCATGGTAACCAGGATCTACGTTCCTACCCTCACCATGGTAACCAGGATCTACGTTCCTACCCTCACCATGGTAACCAGGATCTACGTCCGGTCCACATCAGACCCACCTGCTGCTTGTACGTCTCCTCACTGCTCCAGTCAGGAACATGTTTGGGCGATGTAAATCCGTGCTGGTCTGACGGCTTCTCTTCCTGCTTCACCGCCGGCAGAGTACCAGGATGTGGATGGAAATGTGAACTCTGTAGATTCTCCACCTGCTGATACAGACCCCCCTCTTCATCTTCCTCCTCCTCTTCATCCTCTTCATCATCATCCAGCATGTCCTGCTCCTCATCCTCCAGATAGTCCTCCTGCTGCGGAGGCATCCTGCCGCTCACAGCCATGAAACCCTGCCCGTCCGATGTGGATCTGGGGGTCTGTGCAAACAGCATGCGAGCCTGGCGGAGATGTTTCTCCTGCAGGTTCATCTCCTGCTGCCTCTGCAGCTGCTCCCTCAGCACCTCCAGTTTCACCCCCCCAGGAGTGGACTGTGGGGCTGAGATGCCGTCCTCTGACTGTGGGGAAAGCAAAGCAGAAGCTCATCATACGGTGAAGTCATCATACAAGCAAAAAGACTGAACCCCAAAGCCCCCTGATGGTTGTAACACTGTCTTTTCTGTGTGTGGTCTGCATGTTCTCCTTGTGTATGTGTGGGTTTTCTCTGGTTTCCTCCAAAAACATACATATTAGGTTGATTGGCTGCTACAAATCTGCCTCTGAAAATACGAGCGTTGACGGGTGGTTGTCTCTGTGTGTGGGTGAATCCGCAACAGAGTGGCAACCTGTTCAGGTTGTATCCTGCCTTAAATAAGCCGGGATAGGCTCTAGTACCCCATGTGAGCCCATTTTGGATATTCAGTTCACAAGATGAAACGTTACATTTGTTGTCGCCAGGCTGAGCGACACCTACGGGCACACAACCGTCACGCATTACAGGAGGGGCAACTTCTAAGTGACCAGTTGGCCTGGCATGCCTGTACATCATCCATAGAACCCACAAACACATGGGAGAACATGCAAACTACACACCAGCATCTCAAGTCTCGCCCCAATGGGGTTGAAATTCTAACCTCTTCCCTGGAAACAGTCTGACCTCACAGCATTGGGGTCCACTCGCTCTAAGTTGGGGGCGGGTAATCTCTTATTTAACCAATCGTTTCTTTCTGGTGGGACCAGATGTGACGTATCTAACGCACCCAAACAGTCCACGTCGTCCAGAAAACAGAGTAAAAACAAACTTTCTAAACACGGTCTTTAAATTCTTAATCTGGGGAATCGTTACCAACACGGACCGTACAGCATGGTGGATCTACAGAACTACAAACATGGAGGACGGACCGTACAGCATGGTGGATCTACAGAACTACAAACATGGAGGACGGACCGTACAGCATGGTGGATCTACAGAACTACAAACATGGAGGACGGACCGTACAGCATGGTGGATCTACAGAACTACAGACATGGAGGACGGACCGTACAGCATGGTGGATCTACAGAACTACAAACATGGAGGACGGACCGTATAGCATGGTGGATCTACAGAACTACAAACATGGAGGACGGACCGTATAGCATGGTGGATCTATAGAACTACAAACATGGAGGACGGACCGTACAGCATGGTGGATCTACAGAACTACAAACATGGAGGACGGACCGTATAGCATGGTGGATCTACAGAACTACAAACATGGAGGACGGACCGTACAGCATGGTGGATCTACAGAACTACAAACATGGAGGACGGACCGTACAGCATGGTGGATCTACAGAACTACAGACATGGAGGACGGACCGTACAGCATGGTGGATCTACAGAACTACAAACATGGAGGATGGACTGTACAGCTTGGTGGATCTACAGAAGTACAAACATGGAGGATTGACTGTATAGCATGGTGGATCTACACAACTACAAACATGGAGGACGGACACAATCCTCTATGTTCTCTGATTGGGTAGGATGTTTTCCCATCACTACCTGCAATCCCTGTCCCAGTTGCTGGAGTAAAATTGAACTGAGTGGCTGCACCCGTGGCACTAGCCTGGCTAACAGGACCCCGTTAAGGTCAAATGAGACGACAACAAACTCATCATTACATTGGTGGATCTACAGAACTACAAACATGGAGGACGGATGCCGTCATCTCTGTTCTCTGATTGGTTCGAACGTTTTCCCATCGCTACAATTGTAAGATAATCCCTGCAATCCCTGACCTAGCTGCTGGAGGACATGAAAGTAAGCAGAGCCACTAGGTGGTGCCGGACCACCAGGAACTCTTCATGATTATCTGAGTGAAACCAGGAAGGATTGATTTTTTTTCATCATTATTTTTAAAGAGTCTAAAAACATTTTATTACATTTTTATTACATTTAATCGTCTTCTAAACCGTTTAGACTTAATGTGGTCACGGGGGTGCGGGAGTCTATCCTGGCTGGAATCTAAGCGAGAGGCAGGATACACCCGAAACAGGTCGCTAGTCTGCTGCGTAGCCATACACACACACAACCATCCACACACACACTCATTCCTAGCAGCCACTCAACCTAACATGTATATTTTTGGAAGAAACCAGAGAAAACCCACACATACACAGAAGAACATGTAAACTACACACAGAAAGACCAGCATTTCAGGCCTCATCCCCACTACGGGACCCCAACCCCTGACCTTCTTGCTGTGAGGCCACATTATATTTCAATACAGCTTTTTCAACTCAGGTCTGAATCGAATCAAATGAACGAAAAATCAAAGTAAAAAAGTATTTTTAAAGATGTTTAAAATCAGCATGAAGCTGGTGATGGATCTGGTCCGGATCACAGGGAGGACCCTGGGACAGCCTGGGAGTCCCTGAGACAACCTGAGAGTCTCTCAGACAGTCTGAGAGTCTCTGAGACAGTCTGAGAGTCTCTGAGAGTCTCTGAGACAGTCTGAGAGTCTCTGAGACAGTCTGAGAGTCTCTGGGACAGTCTGAGAGTCTCTGGGACAGTCTGAGAGTCTCTGAGAGTCTCTGAGAGTCTCTGGGACAGCCTGAGAGTCCCTGAGACAGTCTGAGAGTCTCTGAGAGTCTCTGAGACAGTCTGGGAGTCCCTGAGAGTCTCTGAGACAGCCTGAGAGTCTCTGAGACAGTCTGAGAGTCTCTGAGAGTCTCTGAGACAGTCTGGGAGTCCCTGAGAGTCTCTGAGACAGTCTGGGAGTCCCTGAGAGTCTCTGAGACAGCCTGAGAGTCTCTGAGAGTCTCTGAGACAGTCTGGGAGTCCCTGAGAGTCTCTGAGACAGCCTGAGAGTCTCTGAGACAGTCTGAGGGTCTCTGAGAGTCTCTGAGACAGTCTGAGAGTCTCTGAGAGTCTCTGAGACAGTCTGGGAGTCCCTGAGAGTCTCTGAGACAGCCTGAGAGTCTCTGAGACAGTCTGAGGGTCTCTGAGACAGCCTGGGAGTCTCTGAGACAGTCTGAGGGTCTCTGAGACAGTCTGAGAGTCTCTGGGACAGTCTGAGAGTCTCTGAGAGTCTCTGGGACAGTCTGAGAGTCTCTGAGACAGTCTGAGAGTCTCTGAGAGTCTCTGAGACAGTCTGAGAGTCTCTGAGAGTCTCTGAGAGTCTCTCAGAGTCTCTGAGACAGCCTGAGAGTCTCTGAGGACCCTGGTGATCCTAAACCCAAGCACTCACCGTCCTGCAGAGGTCCATCCCGCTCTCAGCTTCAGGATTCTGTTCCTGCAGCTTCTCTCTGACCGGATGTGTGCGCAGGGGAGGGGTGGGGCTGTGAGGGGGAGGGTGGGGGGTCTGTGGTCACCATGCAGAGAAACACAAACATCTCTGATTGTCCTCTGTAGACTGACCCCTCACCCACAGCCTGCAGGACACGCCTCTCCCCCCAACTCTACCAGGACAGCGCCTGCGCAGGCATGAGACCCCCTCCCCCGCCCCTCTAAGCCCCCGCTTTGCAAAAAGTTTCTTCCATAAAACTAAAAAAAATAAAATAAAATGCTGTTTTAATTTGAATGAGAATGAATCACAACCTGGTGCGAGGTCAGACTGTTGCCATGGCAACCGTCATGTTATTAAACCGTTTTAATTAGAAATGATTTAATTTAAACGGAAATGAAACAAAAATAAAACGTTTTTTTATTGTTTAGTTTGTTTTATTTTGAAATTCATTCATTTTATAAACATTTATTTTTCACAAATTGCTTAAATCAATAAAAAACACAAATAAAGTCAAACTTAAACCCAAATATGATTATTTATATGTAAAAAAAACAACAACTGCAACTTAAATCATGTCATTGTATTTTATGTTTTAAAAAATCACAAAATAATTAAATGGGTTTCACTTTAAAAATAAAAAAAGAGCTAAAACGAACAAAAAATGTCTAAACACAAAAACACAGTTAAAAACGAACCAAACCAAAAAAAAATAGTGAAACAATGTGAGTACGTTCCTGTCCTGAGACCCTCCTTCACTGTGAGGAAAAACTAAAAAAAATAAGAAACCCCATGGGGATCCACATGAAGGAGAGATCCCTCCCCCGGGACGAGCATACTGTTAATTAAATATGATTTTATTCTGAAGGAATCAGTAGATGTTCTTCATCCTGAAGGAAACAGGATGGTAGATCAAACACAGAGGTCTCCTCACCCCGGCTGCATCCTCCAGCTCACCCAGGAGGATCCTGAGGTGTTCCCTGTCCAGCTGGGAGACATGGTCTCTCCAGCAGGTCCACGGTCTGAGATACCTCACCAGCAGCTCGCTCAGGAGGCTTCCTATCCACCCCATCTGGCTTCTCCTCCCTCTATCTCTGAGTGAGAACCCAGCAACCCTGCAGAGGAAGATCATTTTTGCCAGTTGTGTTTATTTTTCTTACCATTAATAAATAGGTAGCTTATGCATCTGAAGATCTGACCCCCAGGGTCCTCGTCGTTGGCTGCCACCCATCTCCTCCTTCACCCGGCAGGTGTTGAGTCCACTGGAAGGGCGGCCCATGTCCCCTGTTCAGGCTGAGCCCGGCCGGGCCCCATGGGTAAAAGCTTGGCCAACAGGCGCTTGCTCTTGTGCCCCACCCTCGGGCCTGGCTCCAAGGGGGGGCCCGGTGACCCGCGTCCGGGCAACTTGGCCATGCTTGATTTCTTCATAGGGGTGTTTGAGCCGTGCTTTATCTGGCCCCTCACCTAGTACCTGTGTGCCTTGGGTGACCCTACAAGGGGCATTAAGCCCCAGACAACATAGCTCTGCCATTCGGAAGGAGCTCGTGTCGAGCCGCTCCTCCTCCAGGTCAAGAGGAGCCAGATGGGGTGGTTCAGGCATCTGTTCAGGATGCCCCCCGAGCGCCTCGCTGGTGAGGTGTATCAGCACGTCCGACCGGGAGGAGACCAAGAGGCAGACCCTGGACCTGCTGGAGAGACTATGTCTCACATCTGGACAGGAAACACCTCAGGATCCTCCTGGGTGAGATGGAGGATGCAGCCAGGGTGAGAGAAGCTGGGTTTCCTGTTCGAGGCTGTTGCCCCGGTGACCCGATCCCGGATGAGAAGAAGACGATGGAACAGAACGGATCTGGCAGCATTCATCACCACATACAGGGTAGGTTATGACTCCATCATCTGTTCTGTTTTCACAGAATCTAGTTTAAAAGTTTTCATCTTGAATCGTTTTAGACTAAAGTCCTTACTGTGTAAGCTTCCTTTAAACTCTGCTCTTTCTGTGTGTAGTTTACATGTTCTCCTTGTGTATGTGTGGGTTTTCTCTGGTTTCCTCCAAAAACATACATGTTAGGTTGATTGGCTGCTAGGAAATTACCCCTAGGAATGAGTGTGTGTGTGTGTGTGTGTGTGTGTGTGTGTGTGGCCACGCAACAGACTAGCAACGTGTTCGGGGTGTACCCTGCCCCTCGTCTTGAATCAGCTGGGATAGGCTCCGGCCCCGCTAAACCCCACAAGAGATTTAGAAAGTGACTGAATTTTATTTGTAGCCATTTTATTGGTTGTTTTTTTCTTCCATCTAACCCTGTCTCCTGCATCCTCTTGGGTTTATGTCTTCCTTCTGTATCCATGAACCTCCTCTTTGGTCTTCCTCTAGACCTCCTGCCTGGCAGTTCCCTTCTCTCTCTCAAACCATCTCAGTCTGGACCACGTCCCTGCTCACTTCAGACCTGGTTCAGCTTTTCAGTCAGTCAGTCATCTTCTTATCCGTCTGTCCCTTATGGGGTTACGTGGGGTGCCGAAGCCCATCCCGGCTAATTTAAGGCGAAGGACAAGGTACACCCCAAACAGGTCGCCAGTCCATCGGAGGGCCACACACACACATTCACTCCTAGGGGCAATTTGGCACCGGCCAATCAACCTAACATGCACGCAAACACAGGGAGAACATGCAAACTCCACACAGAAAGGACAGTGTTCCAAGCCTCGTCCCCACTCGGGACTCGAACCCACGACCTTCTTGCTGTGAAGCCACTGTGCCACCGTGCTGCCCTGGTTCAGCTTTTTTTTTTCCTTCTTCTTAATTTCCATCTCGGTGAATCAAACCGAAACACAGCGTGTGTGTGTGTGAGTGTGTGTATGTATGTATGTGTGCGTGAGTGTGTGTGTATGTATATGTGTGTGTGAGTATATGTGTGTGTGTGTCTGTGTTTCAGTGTGTGTGTATGTACATTTTTGTATGTGTGTGTCTGTGAGTGTGTGTGTGTATGTATGTGAGTGTGTGTTTCAGTGTGTGTGTGTGTGTGTATGTACATATGTGTGTGTTTCAGTGTGTGTGTGTGTATTAATGATAAAACCAGTGATAATTAAACATTTTAATTGATCCAGTAGAACATCACTGTGACTCTGGCGGCCTCTGCTGGACAGACTTTAAAGTTACATCTTTATTATTTTCATCCATATTTTACAGAAAAACTTGATAAAAGCCAAAGAAAACCTTCGACCTGTTGATGAGGCAAACTGTTGAATCCTAGAAGAGAGAGAGAGAGACAACGTGTCAGAACGAGGTCTTAATGAGGACGTAGTGTGACGTACGAGGAGCTCACCTGGCTACGCTTTATCAATGCCAAGCTCTTCAGGTGTAGAAATACCCAGCTCGTCCAGCGTTGGCCGGAGCTCCTGGATCAGGTACGGGTAGATTTCTTTATGAGGTCCTGCTTTATCCTGAAACACACGACTTGTTAGTGGAAAGATGGCAGCCGGCTGGGACGCCACGCAGCTCCACTCACCTTCACCGCTTCCAGGATCCGGATGGCGCTGGCCATGTCGTCTAACCTCCGGCAGGCTCTCAGTGCGGCCTCCAGGATCTTTGGTTCTGGTACCAGGTCGTACCCGATCAGCGTGTTCATCCCTGGAACACAGTTTAACACCTGGTTGAATTTATATACGTAGATCCTGGTTACCATGGTGAGGGTAGGAACATAGATCCTGGTTACCATGGTGAGGGTAGGAACATAGATCCTGGTTACCATGGTGAGGGTAGGAACTTAGATACTGGTTACGATGGTGAGGGTAGGAACATAGATCCTGGTTACCATGGTGAGGGTAGGAACATAGATCCTGGTTACCATGGTGAGGGTAGGAACTTAGATCCTGGTTACCATGGTGAGGGTAGGAACGTAGATCCTGGTTACCATGGTGAGGGTAGGAACGTAGATCCTGGTTACCATGGTGAGGGTAGGAACATAGATCCTGGTTACCATGGTGAGGGTAGGAACTTAGATCCTGGTTACCATGGTGAGGGTAGGAACGTAGATACTGGTTACCATGGTGAGGGTAGGAACGTAGATCCTGGTTACCATGGTGAGGGTAGGAACATAGATCCTGGTTACCATGGTGAGGGTAGGAACTTAGATCCTGGTTACCATGGTGAGGGTAGGAACTTAGATCCTGGTTACCGCTCATTTATTAACGATCAGTAATTTTTTTTTCAGATAAAAATGTTAAACTTTCATAATCTAAAGTAGTTTCTGATGTTTTTATTCTATTTTTATTGATATTTTTTCTGAAGTTTTTTTATTCTGTTTTTTTATTCTGTTTTTTCTGATGTTTTTATTCTGATGTTTTTTTTCTGATATTTCGTTCCGTTCCATCATCTTCCGCTTGTTCCAGGGTTGGGTCGCGGGGGCAACAGCCTCAAACGGGCAGCCCAGGCCTCTCTCTCCCCCCGGCTGCATCCTCCAGCTCACCTGGAAGGATCCCAAGTCGTTCCCCGGCCAGCTGTGAGACATAGTCTCTCCAGCGGGTCCGGGGTCTGCCCCTTGGTCTCCTCCCATTAATACGTGCCCGAAACACCTCACCCGCGAGGCGCTCGGGGGCATCCTGACCAGATGCCCGAACCACCCCATCCGGCTCCCCTCGACCTGGAGGAGGAGCGGCTCGACACTGAGCTCCTCCCGGATGGCAGAGAGCCCAGCCACCCTGCAGGAAGTTCATTTCGGCCGCCTGTACCCGCGATCTCATTCTTTCAATTTTTCTTTCATTCAATCATTCGATCATTCTTTTGATATTTCTTATGTTTTTTTTATTCCATTGAATCATAATTAAAAGTGGTGGGTAATACCTTTCCTCAGCTCCCAGGCGTCGATGTCTGACTTGTTAAAATAGGTCACCCAGCGGGCGTCGAACTCCTCGTCCGTTTCCTGTTTCCCATGGGAGTAACACCTGGAGGGTAGGAGGGCTGCGGAGCGACAAGACTGGGTTTAATGTTCCTCAAAACAACAACGACACGGCAGAAAAAAACAGAGTCATAAAAACCTGTGGAGACAAGAACACGTCTGACAGCGAGGACGATACCATGATGAGGTATGAGCCGATACCAGTGTGAGGTATGAGCCGATACCAGTGTGAGGTATGAGCCGATACCAGTGTGAGGTATGAGCCGATACCAGTGTGAGGTATGAGCCGATACCAGAGTGAGGTATGAGCCGATACCAGTGTGAGGTATGAGCCGATACCAGAGTGAGGTATGAGCCGATACCAGTGTGAGGTATGAGCCGATACCAGTGTGAGGTATGAGCCGATACCAGTGTGAGGTATGAGCCGATACCAGTGTGAGGTATGAGCCGATACCAGTGTGAGGTATGAGCCGATACCAGTGTGAGGTATGAGCCGATACCAGTGTGAGGTATGAGCCGATACCAGTGTGAGGATGTGGGTCCAGTGTGAGGATGTGGATCCAGTGTGAGGATGTGGATCCAGTGTGAGGATGTGGATCCAGTGTGAGGATGTGGATCCAGTGTGAGGATGTGGATCCAGTGTGAGGATGTGGATCCAGTGTGAGGATGTGGATCCAGTGTGAGGATAGGGATCCTGGTTTTTAAGAGACGTTAAAAGAAGAAACAAAGTGGATCAAAATCCCAAAAATCAGGAGAACTTTCTTCACTGTTTAGCTTCTAAACTCCAGGTGGAGAACTTTAAGTATCTGTGCGGCATCTGCGATAATCAAGACGCTGTATCGATCCGTCATAGCTCTCGAGGCTTGGTTGCCGGGGTAACAGCCTCAGAGTAAACAGTCTCTGAGACACGGCCTCTCCAGCAGGTCCAGGTCTTCTCCTCGTGAGACAGAACACCTCACTACCAAGAAGCATCCTAACCACCCCATCTAGCTTCTCACAAACCGACAGAGTAAGAACTCAGACACCCTGCAGAGGAAGATCATTTCAGCCGCCAACACTGGTTACCATGGTGAGAGTAGGAACATAGATCCTGGTTACCATGGTGAAGGTAGGAACATAGATCCTGGTTACCATGGTGAAGGTAGGAACATAGATCCTGGGTACCATGGTGAAGGTAGGAACATAGATCCTGGTTACCATGGTGAGGGTAGGAACATAGATCCTGGTTACCATGGTGAGGGTAGGAACGTAGATCCTGGTTACCATGGTGAGGGTAGGAACATAGATCTTGGTTACCATGGTGAAGGTAGGAACGTAGATCCTGGTTACCATGGTGAGGGTAGGAACATAGATCCTGGTTACCATGGTGAGGGTAGGAACATAGATCCTGGTTACCATGGTGAGGGTAGGAACGTAGATCCTGGTTACCATGGTGAGGGTAGGAACATAGATCTTGGTTACCATGGTGAAGGTAGGAACGTAGATCCTGGTTACCATGGTGAGGGTAGGAACATAGATCCTGGTTACCATGGTGAGGGTAGGAACGTAGATCCTGGTTACCATGGTGAGGGTAGGAACATAGATCCTGGTTACCATGGTGAGGGTAGGAACGTAGATCCTGGTTACCATGGTGAGGGTAGGAACATAGATCTTGGTTACCATGGTGAAGGTAGGAACGTAGATCCTGGTTACCATGGTGAGGGTAGGAACATAGATCCCGGTTACCGTGGTGAGGGTAGGATTGTAGATCCTGGTTACCATGGTGAGGGTAGGAACATAGATCCTGGTTACCATGGTGAGGGTAGGAACGTAGATCCTGGTTACCACGGTGAGGGTAGGAACGTAGATCCTGGTTACCACGGTGAGGGTAGGAACGTAGATCCTGGTTACCATGGTGAGGGGAAGAACGTAGATCCTGGTTACCATGGTGAGGGTAGGAACGTAGATCCTGGTTACCATGGTGAGGGTAGGAACGTAGATCCTGGTTACCATGGTGAGGGTAGGAAGTAGATCCTGGTTACCATGGTAACCATGAGAGCCCATAAATAAGTGTAATAAATGTATTATTATTAACTGTTTAACAGAAAACATCAGTATGATGAATATTATGGGATGGAGGTTCAGATCTACAGCATGAAGATCTGAAATTAATAAATAGAATGAATAATCTGTCACTTTATAATCAAACAGATCCTGATTTTAATCTATTAGGAATCATAATATAAAATCATGACGTCATTCTCTGTGATTTAATTAAATATTATTTTTTTTTTAATCTGACTTAATCATAAACGCTGTTTTTAATAAAGTTTTGTATGTTTTTTTATGAGTTAGCATGTTAGCAGGCCTCAGATCAGACCTGCAGTGGGTCACTACAAGGACACACACAGTCACACACTCCTCCTGTGTGTGTGTGTGTGTGTGTGTTACCTGTACACGCGGGCTGTGTGAGGGTTAGACTCCTCACACCGCTGACAGACAGACGGACGGCAGCTCTCAACATGATGCGGAGAGAAAAACACGAGAAAAAACCAGACAAACGATTTCTTTTTGGAGGAAGGAAACGCCGGTAGGACCGCGCATGCGCACTTCCTGTCTCTGTTTAAAGCGGCGTTTCAAACATCCGACCCGCGGACCGCATCCGGTTCGCTGGTTCATTTAATCCAGTCTTGTATGAATTTCTGGGTATGTTTTTAAAAAAAAAGAAAGAAAAAGAAGCAAGTCTCTTGTTTATTTTGATTAAAGTTGGGATTTTCAAAAAATACACTCACACACACACACACACACACACACACACACACACACATATCCTGTCATCTATGGATGATGACAGACGTCTGGCTCCTCTTTCTGATCTTCAGTGTCCGGTCCAGATGGGGTCATCTCTATTTAAAGTCCTGAGTTTAATCCCTGTTCATCTCAGGAGCAACAACAGAGGAACCCAGAAGAGCAGGACCCAGGAACCCAGGAGTTCCTGGTCTAAAGATGGGAGTCACGGGGCTGGTTAGTCCTGTAGCTCCACTTACTGTATGTTATAATAATAATATATTTATCCATCACTTTTCAGGACTCTCAAAGACGCGTCACATATTCATTATTCATTCCATCCATACCAGGTACTGGTAAGCTACTGTTGTAACCACAGCTGCTCTGGAGCAGTCTGACAGAAGCGAGGCTGCCATTTTGTCCCATCGACCCCTCTGACCATCACCAACCAATCACACACACACCATCCAGACTTGGTAACGTGGGTGAAGTGTCTTGCCCAGCGACACAACGGCAATTTAATCTCAACGACCGTCCCACCGTGGCACCTGGGATTCCAGTGGTCTCCCATCCAAGTACAGCCGAGGCCCAGCATGCTTAGCTTCTGAGGTCTGACGGGATCAGGTAGTGACAGGCTGGTATGATGGGGTCGTGAGGGGAGCCGGAGCCTATCACACACACACACACACACACACACACACACACACACACACACACACACACACACACACACACACACACACACACACACACACACACACACACACACACACACACACACACACACACACACACACACACACACACACACACACACTCATTCCTAGGGGTAATTTCATAGCAGACAATCAACCTAACATGTATGTTTTTGGAGGAAACCAGAGAAAACCCACACATATACAGGGAGAACATGTAAACGCTCACTCATTTTTTTTTTTCGTGTTGTTTCATCTTCTGAAGCGCTCATCCCTAACGGGGCCGCAGAGGAGGGATCCACCCCGAACAGGTCACAAGCCTGGTCCCCACTCATCCTCGTAATTTCCATTTTCAATCAACCTAAAACTATTGGTTTTGGAGAGTCGGAGGAGACCAGAGAAAACCCCTGTCATAATGACTCAGCTCTGGAGCCCTGATGTCCTGTCATCATCAACCATCAACCTACTCTCAGGCAGCTTCCTAACCCGTTCACCGTTTACAATAAACTGAGGTTTAAATCTTAAAGTGTTCGTCTGATCCCTCATTCGTCCAGAAGTGGTCCCTCCCTTGGTTGGAAAGAGGAGTGAAAGAAGCTATTTCTTGTGAAAAAAAAAAAAAAAAAAACTTTTATTTGTAACACACTTTCTATCTCCAGTGGAGATCTCAAAGTGCTACAATGACCAAAAAAAAGGAACAACAAAAAGCAAAATGAAATAAAACCACAACACAAAAAACACTAAAAACTTTGTTAAAAAGCCTTTAGAAATAAAAATGTCTTCAGTCTTTTTTGTGGAGCCCTCAAGCTCTCAGGAAGATCGTTCCAGAGTCGTGGAGCAGCTGCCTGGAAGACCCTGTCCCCCATAGTGGAGAGTTTGGTCCTTGGTTGGTGCAGGCAGTAGGAGGAGGAGGAGCGCAGGTCTCAGACAGTGGTGTAGAGGGTTAGGAGGAGGAGCGCAGGTCTCGGACAGTGGTGTGGAGGGTTAGGAGTTCTTGGAGATAGACAGGTGCAGTGCCGTGTATGCACTGATGGGTGAGGAGGTCTGTATTTAACGGGTAGCCAGTGGAGGGATTTGAGGATGGGAGTGATATGGTCATATTTGCGCCTCCTTATCAGGATCCGGGTAGCGCAGTTCTTTTGTAAGCCCCTGCATGGGATCCCTACAAGGAGGGCATTGCAGTAATCCAGCCTGGATGAAAGACATGGACGTAGCCTGGCTATAATCTTAAGATGGAGGAAGGAAACCTTGAATGTGAATGTGGGAGTCAAAGGTGAGGTTAGAATCCATTTTGACTTCAAGGTTTTTTCAGAGGATGACAGAGGGATGCTGTGTCCAAAAATGGGGATACTATTGAGGGACAAGACAACAAAAAAGACAACACCTCTCTGAACAGGAGTAGAGGCTTGAGATACAACCTGTCTGGAGAAGCATTCTGACTCCCTGGTCCAAAGAGAAGGTTTCTCAACCTAGAATCAAATCTCTCTGTGGAAGCAGTTTCAGTTCACAGGGCTATTAGCATGTGTCCAATAGGGGGGCGTCAAACTGATTAGTTTTAGTTTGGACAATAGAAGGCAATCAGAGCTCCAGAGGTTAGCTAGGACCCACTCCTACCTTCGTTAACAAGTTACGTAACCTAGTTTTGTTGGTGTTAGCTCCTCCTCCTTAGGGGCGGGGCAAACTCAGTTTATCTAGAACCAGTTCTTCGGTCCCTTCAATCAGATTGAAAATGATTTCTGATTTAAGTCGAAACGTCTGGATCATCAAACACACTCAAGAAGACACTTTAAAGACTTTTCTACGACTTGTAAATTGTCGCATTTGGATCCTTACCCATCACCTCCGTCACACCCCCCATCAGACTTTAAAGAATCTCCAGACACGTAACAAGTTACTGAAATGTTTTATTAACAATGAGCTTATAAAAACATGTCATGGTCTCACCCACCACTAGAGGGAATCCGAGCCTCCCCAAATCTGCCTGATTTCTGACACCTGAAAGTCTTTATGCAGCTGCTTTAAAAAGGCGGTCTGGCCTCAGGAAGGATGACATAGAGAAAGAGATACTATCTTTTGACCGGGAGAACCAGGTTCGATTCCCACTGGGCCCAAAACGTTCCTGGGACTATTGGGGAAAAGACTAAAAAGGCAGCCTGTGTTCCCTTCAGGTGTCGGGTGATACCTTCCATCTCACCATGGTGACCAGGATCTACATTCCTACCCTCACCATTGTATCCAGGATCTACGTTCCTACCCTCACCATGGTAACCAGGATCTACGTTCCTACCCTCACCATGGTAACCAGGATCTACGTTCCTACCTTCACCATGGTAACCAGGATCTACGTTCCTACCTTCACCATGGTAACCAGGATCTATGTTCCTATCCTCACCATGGTAACCAGGATCTACGTTCCTACCCTCACCATGGTAACCAGGATCTATGTTCCTACCCTCACCATGGTAACCAGGATCTACGTTCCTACCCTCACCATGGTAACCAGGATCTACGTTCCTACCCTCACCATGGTAACCAGGATCTACGTTCCTACCCTCACCATGGTAACCAGGATCTATGTTCCTACCCTCACCATTGTAACCAGGATCTACGTTCCTATCCTCACCGTGGTAACCAGGATCTACGTTCCTACCCTCACCGTGGTAACCAGGATCTACGTTCCTACCCTCACCATGGTAACCAGGATCTACGTTCCTACCCTCACCATGGTAACCAGGATCTACGTTCTTACCCTCGCCATGGTAACCAGGATCTACGTTCTTACCCTCACCATGGTAACCAGGATCTACGTTCCTACCCTCACCATGGTAACCAGGATCTACATTCCTACCCTCACCATGGTAACCAGGATCTACATTCCTACCCTCACCATGGTAACCAGCTGTGGGTGGTGACCGAAAGATTGAGATCCCGGATAAAAGTGGCAGAAATGAGCTTCCTCCACAGGGTGTCTGGGCTCTCACTCAGAGATCGGATGAGGAACTCTGTCATCCGGGAGGAGCTTGGTGTCGAGACCCTCCTCCTCCAGATCAAGAGAAGGCAGATGGGGTGGTTCAGGCATCTGTGCAGGATGCCTCCCGAGCACCTCGCTGGTGAAGTGTTTCCGACGCTGGAGAGACTATGTATGTCTCACAGCTGGCAGGGGAATGACTCGGGATCCTTCCGGCTGAGCTGGAGGGTGCAGCCGGGGTGAGAGAAGCCTGGGTTGCCCGTCTGAGGCCCCAGCGATCCGGCTCCGGATAAACAGAAGACGACGTAATGGAACAACCTTACTTGTTTATCAGTTCATAAACATTCAGAGAGGACTCAGAGAGGACTCAGAGGGGACTCAGAGAGGACTCAGAGAGGACTCAGAGGGGACTCAGAGAGGACTCAGAGGGGACTCAGAGAGGACTCAGAGAGGTCTCAGAGAGGACTCAGAGTCCAGTCAGCTGGACAGAATCTCTTCGCTGCCCGCCGTGAGGACGGATCGTCTGTCCCCAGCTCATCCCTGTCCTCTGAGCTTTGTGGGGACTGGTAACCAGGTTCCTGTGGATCCAGGGGGTCTTTTGAAAGCAGGATGCAGATGGCAGGGATCGTCCTCTCCACTGCCGGTTGCTGTATACCCTCCCAAACCTCATTCACCGTCTTATAGTAGAGTTTGGACACCTGGTGCAGGTCCCTCATCTTCCGTTTCAGGATCTCCACACAGGTGATGGTCTTCGTGATGCTCCTTCCTGACCCAGTGAAGACCACTTGTCTCTGGGATGTCCCACCGCTCTGTCCTTGCATGCGAGCGGTTGCGAAGTGCAGTAGGTTACGGATCTTGCTTCCTTCTTTGACTCTCATGTGAAGGGTATCTGCAGCGAGGCCGGGGATGGGGAGCGGGTCGCTGTCCTCCGTACGGATCAGTCTCCTCCGGACAGGTTCTACTGACGATGGGTCACAGAGAGGGTGTGAGATGGTTGGATGTTCCATAACGCAGCACCGTCCTTCATCTGAGAGCCCCACAGTGAGTACTGGTTCCTCTTTCTGCAGATTAACGTCCTCGGAGGTCCGTCTCAGTCTGAAACCGAAAGACAAGCGTCTAATCCCAAGTTTTTTTCTTCTCTGGAACTTCCGTCGATCCACGTCAGGGTCTGCGCTGCAGGACGAGACGAGCATTTCTTTCTCTAATCCGGACAATATGATGGGAAATGTGTCTTTGCTGAGTTCAGCTCTGAAGACAGCTGATGCCAACAAACACACACGAGGCTCAGAGTGAGACTTGTACTGGGACACGGGGCTCTTAAAGGGACAGTAACGTCTGCCTCACATACAGTGTTTCTAACACTGCATGAACGAGCAGGAGTTAATCAAATCCAACCAACCGTGAAGCAGAAGAATCACTTTGTTTGAAATGAGCCGGACTTAATTGTTT
Source organism: Neostethus bicornis (assembly GCA_902685375.1). NCBI lineage: Eukaryota > Metazoa > Chordata > Actinopteri > Atheriniformes > Phallostethidae > Neostethus > Neostethus bicornis. The sequence goes on from LR738544.1 coordinate 32,346,488, forward strand.
ACATTTGATGTGCTGATTTTTACCAAATGAGAAAATCTCTGATATAAAAGAGAAAATTTATTGTTTTTGGTCCACTTTGGTCTGAGATTCAGTCTCCTGGTTTATCATCACAGGACCATCTGGTGCTGGAAAAATGTCCTCCTCTGGGCGATACAGCAACCTCACAATTCTCCTCCTCTCGGTCCATCGCCCGCTGGGCTGACCCAGAAAACACTTCCACCATCACTCAGGTCTGTGTGACGTGGGACACGAGTTCATCTTTTTTCAAATCAAAATTAAAGCAGATAAAAACGTTTAAAAGGAGTAAAAACTGTTTTATATCGTCTTCAAACCGTTTATTCCTCACAGGGTCACCGGAGCCTATCCTGGTTGATTACAGGAGAGAGGCAGGGTGCACCCCAAACAGGTCGCTAGTCTGTTGTAGGGACACACACACATAAACACACACACACACACACACACACAGACTCATTCATAGCAGCCAATCAACCTAACACGTATGTTTTTGGAGGAAACCAGAGAAAACCCACATATACAAGGAGAACATGTAGACTACACACAGAAAGGACAGTGTTCCAAACCTCATCCCACTCTGGAAATCAAACCCCGACTGTCTAGCTGTCCCAACCGGTCAATCACGGTCTACTAGTAGAAAAACATCCGTCAACATGGCTGAAGGGAGTGATGCCAAGATTTACTATTTTCATCCCGAGTGGGAGGAAGATTCTATTCAAAGCCTGTTTGATTTGAAATGTGTGTGTGTGTGTGTGTGTGTGTGTGTGTGTGTGTGTGTGTGTGTGTGTGTGTGTGTGTGAAAGGTTGTATGGAGTGAATGAATAATGCATATGTGAAGCATCTTTGAATGTCTGAAAAAATGCTACAGAAGTATAATCAAGAGAGAGAGGGATTTGTCTGTGTGTGTGTGTGTGTGTGTGTGATGTTGAGTCTGGACTGGTAGATCAACGGTTGGCCGTCCCTGACCTGTGTGCTGTATTAACCCTGCACCGGCCACTCAGAGTTGGTTTTACCGATCCTGGGTTCGGCTCTCGTCGTGTCTGTCCCCCATCCACCCTGCAGGAGCAACATGTCACACCAACCCCCCAATTTCTCACCCATCAACTCCCCGCCCCAAAAAAAAACACGTCTGCTGAACCATCAAAGTAAAAATTTATTGAAAAAGTAGAAAAAAAATGGATGAGCGATCCTGACCGTGCACATCCACGTGCACGTTTCAGGACAGCCTTGAACGGATCACTTGGAGGATTTGCTTGTGGATTTCTTTTTCCTGGGTGTCGACGTGCATGTCTCCCACTCGCCCGTTCTCATACCTGCTCCAGAGAGAAACCAGAAGCTGGAGGAACAGAGCCTTCCACATGTGGAGGACGTGTGTGTGTGTGTGTGTTTACTCACACAAACAGGAAGCGTGTGCACACGTGGTCAGGTACAGGACACACCCAGATGTTACCGTGCTTCTGCAGATGTTTGGAGGTGATCACTGAGGATTCAGAGACGTGAGAATCTTCTCGTCTGAGTGAGTCAAACTTTCTGACTCACCTTCACAGAGAGCGATGCAGTTTAAATTCGGGCTCTGAAGAAACCTGTCGGACTCCTGTGAAAAAAGATCACACACGATGACCGAGAGGGGCCGAGGGGAGGGATGGAGGACGTACAGAGACAGAGTGTGACCTGCTTTGGTTTGTTTATTCTCGTCAGGGTCTCCATCAGTTCCTCTCTGCTTGCCACATGGTGCTGGCCTTTCCCCATCTCTAAACAAAAAGCAGACGCACCGTTTAAGGTCATCAGTGAGTGTGTGGACGCAGCCAATCATTTTAACTGTTCCGTTCTGTTATCTTCCGCTTGTTCGCAGGGGCAGCAGCCTCTAACGAGAAACCCAGGCTTCTCTCACCCCGGCTGCATCCTCCAGCTCACCTGGAAAGATCCCAAGTCGTTCCCCGGCCAGCTGTGAGACATAGTCTCTCCAGCGGGTCTGAGGTCTGCCTCTTGGTCTTCTCCCGGTGGGAGCCTCACCAGCGAGGCGCTCAGGGGAACCCTGACCAGATGCCCTGATTTTGTTCAAATTTTAATTCTGCGTGTTAGAGGTCCCATCTAGAGGTTTACCTCTTTTACAGTCTATCGGGGGTTAAAGTTTCTCACCTGAATATCCAAAAGAGACGCTGGACACGGGACTCAGATAAATGCCTTTCCCATAAGCAGCTCCGTGAAGCTGAAAAAAGAAGAAGTTTATGTCATGATCCCCCCTCTCATCTGGAACACCCCTTCCCTCCTATCCTGCTCTCAGCCCTAATTTAGCACACCCCTGGTGTGCTTTGTTTCCCTTTGGACTGTGTAAGCCTGGGGTCCCTCTCTTTCCTTGCTCCATTCCTCTGCTGCTCCCCCTTCTCCACGCTGCTCCACTGGTCTGCAGTGCTGCCTTCATACAGCCATGATGGTGCACCATGTTATCCTGGTCCCTCACCCTGCTATCATGGTTCTTAGGCCTGGCTGCGGTCCATCCTGCCTTCCAGCTGAGCTCTAACCTTCTGGTACTTCATCCAGCCGAGCTCCGACCTTCCAGCCCCTCATCGTCCAGCCGAGCTCCAACCTTCCACTCCCTCATCCAGCCGAGCTCCGACCTTCTGGTCCCTCGTCCAGCCGAGCTCCAACCTTCTACTCCCTCATCCAGCCGAGCTCCAACCTTCTACTCCCTCATCCAGCCGAGCTCCAACCTTCTACTCCCTCATCCAGCCGAGCTCCGACCTTCTGGTCCCTCGTCCAGCCGAGCTCCAACCATCTACTCCCTCGTCCAGCCGAGCTCCAACCTTCTACTCCCTCATCCAGCCGAGCTCCAACCTTCTACTCCCTCATCCAGCCGAGCTCCAACCTTCTACTCCCTCATCCAGCCGAGCTCCAACCTTCTACTCCCTCATCCAGCCGAGCTCCGACCTTCTGGTCCCTCGTCCAGCCGAGCTCCAACCATCTACTCCCTCGTCCAGCCGAGCTCCAACCTTCTACTCCCTCATCCAGCCGAGCTCCAACCTTCTACTCCCTCATCCAGCCGAGCTCCAACCTTCTACTCCCTCATCCAGCAGAGCTCCAACCTTCTACTCCCTCTTCCAGCCGAGCTCCAACCTTCTGGTCCCTCGTCCAGCCGAGCTCCAACCTTCTACTCCCTCATCCAGCCGAGCTCCAACCTTCTACTCCCTCATCCAGCAGAGCTCCAACCTTCTACTCCCTCTTCCAGCCGAGCTCCAACCTTCTGGTCCCTCGTCCAGCCGAGCTCCAACCTTCTACTCCCTCATCCAGCCGAGCTCCGACCTTCTACTCCCTCATCCAGCCGAGCTCCAACCTTCTACTCCCTCATCCAGCCGAGCTCCAACCTTCTACTCCCTCATCCAGCCGAGCTCCGACCTTCTGGTCCCTCGTCCAGCCGAGCTCCAACCATCTACTCCCTCGTCCAGCCGAGCTCCAACCTTCTACTCCCTCATCCAGCCGAGCTCCAACCTTCTACTCCCTCATCCAGCCGAGCTCCGACCTTCTACTCCCTCATCCAGCCGAGCTCCGACCTTCTACTCCCTCATCCAGCCGAGCTCCGACCTTCTACTCCCTCATCCAGCCGAGCTCCGACCTTCTACTCCCTCATCCAGCCGAGCTCCGACCTTCTACTCCCTCATCCAGCCGAGCTCCGACCTTCTACTCCCTCATCCAGCCGAGCTCCAACCTTCTACTCCCTCATCCAGCCGAGCTCCAACCTTCTACTCCCTCGTCCAGCCGAGCTCCAACCTTCTACTCCCTCATCCAGCCAAGCTCCGACCTTCTGGTCCCTCGTCCAGCCGAGCTCCAACCTTCTACTCCCTCATCCAGCCGAGCTCCGACCTTCTACTCCCTCATCCAGCCAAGCTCCAACCTTCTACTCCCTCATCCAGCCGAGCTCCGACCTTCTACTCCCTCATCCAGCCGAGCTCCGACCTTCTACTCCCTCATCCAGCCGAGCTCCAACCTTCTACTCCCTCATCCAGCCGAGCTCCGACCTTCTACTCCCTCATCCAGCCGAGCTCCGACCTTCTATTCCCTCATCCAGCCGAGCTTCGACCTTCTGGTCCCTCATCCTACTGAGCTCTACCTTCGACATCCAGCCCAGGTCTCCCTCTGGTCCCCCATCTTGCTGAGATCTGTGTGGTTCTGCACTTCCTTCAATAAACTGGCATCTGAGTCGTACTTCACTACCCTCACCACCCTCATGACAGTTTGTTTCATCTTTAAAATCTGAAGACAGGTTATTGTTTAAAGTTGGCATCATTACCTGCAGCTTCGTGTAGGAAGCACTGATGAGTCCTTTCCTCAGGATGGAGTGCCAGTTTTCAATGTGGGAACCACTGTCCAAAATAAAACAGACTGAAACAGATTTCATTTCACTGGAACACAGTTAGATCGGGAACTCACTGGAAGGCAAACGTGCTGCCGTGGAGTTTCCTGGCCGTTTGGAAACGAGCCTCTTTAGATGGAGGGCTGCTGATCAGCAGAAACTGGTGAGGGGTGTGCATGAACGCCAGGTGCTGGGAATAAACAACAGGTGGAAAACTTTACTGGACAGATTGGGTTTCAATAGGATGGTAATGAGAGGCTAGTCACCATCCAGAGGCTAGGCTAGCACCATGGTAACCAACCAGGATCTACGTCCCTGTCCTCACCATGGTAACCAGGATCTCAATCCTATCCTCACCATGGTAACCAAGATCTACTTCCTACCCTCACCATGGTAACCAGGATCTAGGTTCCTACCCTCATCATGGTAACCAGGATCTACGTTCCTACCCTCACCATGGTAACCAGGATCTACGTTCCTACCCTCACCATGGTAACCAGGATCTACGTTCCTACTCTCACCATGGTTATCAGGATCTACGTTCCTACCCTCACCACGGTAACCAGGATCTACGTTCCTACCCTTACCATGGTAACCAGGATCTACGTTCCTACCCTCACCATGGTAACCAGGATCTACGTTCCTACCCTCACCATGGTAACCAGGATCTACGTTCCTACCCTCACCATGGTAACCAGGATCTACGTTCCTATCCTCACCATGGTAACCAGGATCTACGTTCCTACCCTCACCATGGTAACAAGGATCTACGTTCCTTGTTACCAACGTAGTAGGTAACAGGACTTAGGGTCGTATCCTTCATTAAGATACAACATTTTTTAAAGAACCAGAGCTTACCTGTCTGGCTGGAAGCTTGACGATGTGGGATCGGTTGCTGGCTAAAATCCTAAAACACAGAAATAAAGTGAGAAAAATTGAACACCATGAGTCATCAAGTCAACCCACTTAGAAATCTTACAGTATTTTTTATGAAATATTTTATTGTATTTTACTGCAGCTGAATAGCAGCTTTCTTTGTCTCCACAGAAACATGCTGACCTCGCAGCATTAGGGTTCACTCGCTCCACAATGGGTGGGTTCTATTTTTATCTAACCAATGGTTCCTTTCCGGACGTGACCGCGTGGGGTGCCTGGAACCTATCCGGGTCAGATGGTCAAAATTCCATCTGATAGACACGTGTTCAAATCAACTTAGGATCAACAGTCCAGAGCAATGGAGAGTGTGGAAAAGAGGTGAAGAAGCGTGTTCAGGCAGGCTGGAACAGGTGGAGAAAAATATCAGGTGTGACGTGTGACAGAAGAGTTTCAGATAAAATGAAAGAGAAAGTGTACAAAACTGTGGTGAGAGCGGCCATGCTGATTGGTCTAGAGACAGTGTGGTGAGAGCGGCCATGCTGATTGGTCTAGAGACAGTGAGGTGAGAGCGGCCATGCTGATTGGTCTAGAGACAGTGTGGTGAGAGCGGCCATGCTGATTGGTCTAGAGACAGTGTGGTGAAGAGCGGCCATGCTGATTGGTCTAGAGACAGTGTGGTGAGAGCGGCCATGCTGATTGGTCTAGAGACAGTGTGGTGAGAGCGGTCATGCTGATTGGTCTAGAGACAGTGTGGTGAGAGCGGCCATGCTGATTGGTCTAGAGACAGTGTGGTGAGAGCAGCCATGCTGATTGGTCTAGAGACGGTGTGGTGAGAGCGGCCATGCTGATTGGTCTAGAGACAGTGTGGTGAGAGCGGCCATGCTGATTGGTCTAGAAACAGTGTGGTGAGAGCAGCCATGCTGATTGGTCTAGAAACGGTGTGGTGAGAGCGGCCATGCTGATTGGTCTAGAGACGGTGTGGTGAGAGCGGCCATGCTGATTGGTCTAGAGACAGTGTGGTGAGAGCGGCCATGCTGATTGGTCTAGAGACAGTGTCACTGAGGAAAAGACAGGAAATAGAGATGTTTGTAGCAGAGATGAAGATGCTGAGGATCTCTCTGGGAGTGACCAGGATGGACAGGATCAGAGGAACAGCACATGTTAGAGGTTTTAAAGTCAGAGAGGTCAGACTGAGATGGTTTGGACATGTGCAGAGGAGAGAGAGAGTACATCAGAAGAAGGATGCTGGGTTTGGAACCACCAGGAAAGAGGACTTGAGGAAGACCAAAGAGGAGGTTCATGGATACAGTGAAGGAAGACATGAAGATAGTTGGTGTGACCGAAGAGGATGCAGCAGATAGGGTTAGATGGAAGAAACTGACTTGCTGTAGCGCCCCCTGAAGGGAGATGATGGAAGGAGAAGAAGACACGTGTTCTTCTTCTTTTTGTCTCACTGTAAATAAACTCTGTCTCACCACTGCAGCAACGGATGAGCCAGCGGGTCGATCACGTCCATCTGCTTCTTCAGCTCAGCATACGGACCCTGCACAGAACGACCCGATCCGTTCACCTGACTAGAAACACATCTATCAGATTAAAGAGGAACTCAGATTCACCTGTGCCATCCTCCTGACCAGCAGCACGCCGTCCAGCGCTCGCTGAAGCCTCTCGTAGCTTTTCCTCTTCAACACAAAACACCCGGTTTAAATTTCAGCTTTAAAATACACACAAAACCATGAAGTATTTTTTTTTAGGGCCACCTTTGGACTGAACGCCAGAGATTTGGGATTGGACGGATCCACCACGCACGGGTATGGCTCAAATATGATGCTCTTACGCGAGGACTGGAGGGCGGCTCTGCACATGGCGACCAGCAGGTCGATCACCTGGAGGAGGACACGGGTCTGAAACATGCTGCTGATCAATGTTCAAAGCATCATGGGAAACTCTGACCTCTGCACCTGTGGCGACCTCCTCAGTGGCCGCAGACATGACCCCGAGCATGTGGAAGGAGAAGATGCAGAGTTCCCGGGTGCACACGGCTGGCTGTCACACAGAATGGAGGAGACGTGTATCAGACTGGGGGAGGGATTGTGGACTTGTACCTTCAGGACGTGGGGAGGGATTGTGGACGCGTACCATCAGGACGTGGGGAGGGATTGTGGACTTGTACCTAAAGGACGTGGGGAGGGATTGTGGACGTGTACCTTCAGGACGTGGGGAGGGATTGTGGACTTGTACCTTCAGGACGTGGGGAGGGATTGTGGACGCGTACCATCAGGACGTGGGGAGGGATTGTGGACGCGTACCTTCAGGACGTGGGGAGGGATTGTGGACTTGTACCTTCAGGACGTGGGGAGGGATTGTGGACTTGTACCTAAAGGACGTGGGGAGGGATTGTGGACTTGTACCTAAAAGACGTGGGGAGGGATTGTGGACGCGTACCTTCAGGACGTGGGGAGGGATTGTGGACTTGTACCATCAGGACGTGGGGAGGGATTGTGGACTTGTACCTAAAGGACGTGGGGAGGGATTGTGGACTTGTACCTAAAGGACGTGGGGAGGGATTGTGGACTTGTACCTAAAGGACGTGAGGAGGGATTGTGGACGCGTACCTTCAGGACGTGGGGAGGGATTGTGGACTTGTACCATCAGGACGTGGGGAGGGATTGTGGACTTGTACCTAAAGGACGTGGGGAGGGATTGTGGACTTGTACCTAAAGGACGTGGGGAGGGATTGTGGACGCGTACCTTCAGGACGTGGGGAGGGATTGTGGACTTGTATCTAAAGGACGTGGGGAGGGATTGTGGACGCGTACCTTCAGGACGTGGGGAGGGATTGTGGACTTGTACCTTCAGGACGTGGGGAGGGATTGTGGACTTGTACCTTCAGGACGTGGGGAGGGATTGTGGGCTTGTACCTTCAGGACGTGGGGAGGGATTGTGGACGCGCACCTTCAGGACGTGGGGAGGGATTGTGGACGCGCACCTTCAGGACGTGGGGAGGGATTGTGGACTTGTACCTTCAGGACGTGGGGAGGGATTGTGGACGCGTACCATCAGGACGTGGGGAGGGATTGTGGACTTGTACCTTCAGGACGTGGGGAGGGATTGTGGACCTGTACCTTCAGGACGTGGGGAGGGATTGTGGACTTGTACCTTCAGGACGTGGGGAGGGATTGTGGACTTGTACCTAAAGGACGTGGGGAGGGATTGTGGACTTGTACCTTCAGGACGTGGGGAGGGATTGTGGACTTGTACCTAAAGGACGTGGGGAGGGATTGTGGACTCGTACCTTCAGCATCGGTCCGTTCTGGAGGACATGTCGCTCGTCACAGATCACACAGTATTCGTTTAGGGTGGGCATCCTCTGCTCGGCGTATCTCATCACCTGAATGATAAATCTCTCATGAATCCTCCTCCAGATGGGAGCCTCTGCCCTGATGCCCATAACCAATCAAACTACGGGCAAATTCTGAGCTGGTCCTCAGGGTTCTAACAGAGAGCGCCCTGTAATCCTGGAGCTGAGTAAATCTCTCCAGCGGTATGGGATACAGTGTTCACTGAAGTGTTACAGAAGTACACATGGACGCATGTGGGTAGAGGCATAGAAAATAAGAACTGGGGGTTCAAAGTTATCTTTGCCAGTGTAATGAGTAGTTCTGACGGGTACAGGTTACCTGTGTGAGGTTTACCTGCACCAGGAAGCCGTGCTGCAGACTGGGTGTGACCTTACAGTGTCCGATGGCCTGGGACGCAAACAGCAGCTCCACCAGCTGTTTGGTGCTCAGCTGGGCAGAAGATTTGACGGCAGAGACCATCACCCTCTGTGAGGCGGGCACAAAACGTCCACATCAGATACAAACCAGGCAGAAAACCTCACTGGCATCACACAGAAATAACTTTTCAAATCATGGAAATGATTCTTTCTGGATAAATCTGAAATCAAGAGTTGTGTTCTGTTCTTTTTCTTCCGCTTATCCGGGGCCAAGTCGCAGGGGCAACAGCTTCAGACAACAAGCCCTGGCTTCTCTTCCCCCGGCTGCATCCCCCAGCTCACCCGGGAGGGTCCCAAGGTGTTCCCTGTCCAGCTGTGAGACTTAGTCTATCCAGCAGATAGGGGTTCCGCCTCTGGGTCTTGGAACATAGATCCTGGTTACCATGGTGAGGGTAGTAACGTAGATCCTGGTTACCATGGTGTGGGTAGTAACGTAGATCCTGGTTACCATGGTGAGGGTAGGAACGTAGATCCTGGTTACCATGGTGAGGGTAGGAACGTAGATCCTGGTTACCACGGAGAGGGTGGGAACGTAGATCCTGGTTACCATGATGAGGGTAGGAACGTAGATCCTGGTTACCATGGTGAGGGTAGGAATGTAGATCCTGGTTACCATGGTGAGGGTAGGAACGTAGATCCTGGTTACCACGGTGAGGGTAGGAACGTAGATCCTGGTTACCACGGTGAGGGTGGGAACGTAGATCCTGGTTACCATGATGAGGGTGGGAACGTAGATCCTGGTTACCACGGTGAGGGTGGGAACATAGATCCTGGTTACCATGGTGAGGGTAGGAACGTAGATCCTGGTTACCATGATGAGGGTAGGAACGTAGATCCTGGTTACCATGATGAGGGTAGGAACGTAGATCCTGGTTACCACGGTGAGGGTAGGAACGTAGATCCTGGTTACCACGGTGAGGGTAGGAACGTAGATCCTGGTTACCACGGTGAGGGTAGGAATGTAGATCCTGGTTACCATGGTGAGGGTAGGAATGTAGATCCTGGTTACCACGGTGAGGGTAGGAACGTAGATCCTGGCAGCAGGTTAGCATTTGTTATGTCTTCCATACAGAGGTGTCAAGTAGCGAAGTAATCCTACTTCGTTACCTTACTCAAGTAGAAAATCTCGTTATCTTTACTTTAACGAAGTAATTATTTTTTTGTCTACTTTTTACTTTTACTCGCTACATTTTTATACAATTATCTGTACTTTTACTTCGTTATTTTTACAAAAAGTAGTCGCTACTATCGCCATTTTGTCACTGTTAAAAATAAAGAAAAAGTCAGTAAAACAAATCGGATCATTCGCGCCATTCAGTTTGAATGTGATTGGATGAGCCTAGTCAACGCAATCTCAACGCAACTTCCTGTTGCTCCATCTCCGACATGAGACACACAGGACCACACAACGAAGAAGGACGGGACTCCTAAAGCAAAAATGAGCCAGCCATCGACGAGCGCGGATACCCGGGATCGGGACAATAAACAAGAGGATGAGACCCAAAAGGAAACTGGTTTAGCCCACCCATGGCCTTATTTGAAAGAGATTTTTGACTTTGTTGAGCGAAAAAAACGATTCATACAAAATGCTTTGCAAACTCTGCCTTCCAAAGAAACACGAGCTCATGGCGTTCAAAACTTCGCCTTCAAATTTGAGGAAACATGTCGAGGTAAGCTGAAAACATATTACTAACCTAATAATGATCAACCTAGTTAAATCGTAGTACGCCATGCGTACGGATTTCGCCTTGCTAGCTATGGCGAGCTGCATGCTAACACTTTGTCTTTACTTCCTGGTTCTATTTTATTTCGTAACCATTGAACTGTGTTTGATTAGCTCTCTGTTAAATTATTGTTTAGAGTTTTGATTGTAAGATGTTGTGTGATTTAATATTGTTGTTTTGTGTAATACTGTTTTAATATTAAGTGGATCGACTGCTTTAACAATGAGATAGAAATGCATGCAACACTCAGTAACAACTGAGAGCAGGAACTTTAGATGTGTTCGAGATGATTTGCGCATTTCATGGATTTCAGATAAGACCAAGCATTGCAAGGATCGGGGAAAAGCCCCTGGAAGTCTATGAGAAAACAGTTTCTTCTTATTTTAGAAAAACAAGATCAGAAAGTAACATTTACATACATCCGCTTTAAAATTTTTACACAATAAATTTACTAATTTGTTGAAGAAGCGCAACAAGTCAATACGTGTTCAAGTTAATTTCAGTTTTTGTTTTTAGACTTCATTAAACAAAAACACAGACAGTAAATTATTTACACCGTTCATTAAAAGTTACAATCAATTTTATTGTAATGATTTACTTGCATAACTTTGAAACAATTATTTAATAAAATTGAGATAAAATTTCAAACCTCATTCTTAATATTGAGCAGTTTTTAGCTCTTTAAAATATTAACAAATCTACCATTTTTTCTTATTTCCTGATTTGCGAAGCTGTAATGTAAACATTAAATGGAAGATTTTCTTTATTATTATTATTGTTGATTCTATTATATAGTTTAGTTACTGGTGCAATGAATGGGTTTTAAATCCTAGAGATCCAGCAGATTTCAGTGTGTGAAATCTATTAAGAAACAGACACATTTTTACATTAAAGGGCCCATCTCATGCAAAAGTGACTTTCCAGAGTTTTCTAGCTTGTAAGAGTGATGTCCGGGCCTTGTATATGTCACCAAAGGGCTTTCTAGATTGATTTAGCCCGTTTTTCTGTGGATTTCTGGTACGCTCAGACAAAACAACCAATGAGCAGATGTCTAAAGTATGACGCATTTGACGTAGCCCGTACGGACTTCGCACACGCCCCCCTCCGCAGCAAACCCTCCCTCCTCACCACCCGCCCTCCTCACCCGCCTCCACTCCGGCCTTACGCCCTCACAAACTCACTTTCAACGTCCGATATACAGGCTGGTTCGCTGCTCTGCCTCTTTTTTATTTTCTTGCTTGAACACGCTTTTTAGATTAATCGACATGATAAAATCTTATTTCAGACGCTACCAAACCGCTACGCACGGGTTTACGCCCGCCTTCCCCCTCCCGCTCAGAGATGGGCGGAGGAATAGCGGCTCAGTGAGAGCAGAGGGCGGAGCTTGTACTTTCTCAGGATGGGCGGAGGGATGAGCAGACCCGGCCTTTCATAGTTCCGGGTCTGTGACTGCGCTCCACCAAATCGATATATTTTCATAACTATGATGTAATGCATGTTGCAAACCCCACATTTTGCGTGTGTATGTGCAGAGGATACAATGTGGAAAGAGTTGTTTTGCATGGGATGGGACCGTTAATGTATGCTTTATTAATTTAATAACATTCACACAGAATGATACTGTGAAGGTTTTGTAAAAACACAACTGCATCATATATGTTGGTCTGATATTTATTAACATGTAACATAATTCTTATGAAACACAGTCTTATGATTGTATAATTATTAGTATCCTAACTCAAATCACATTTTCTCACATATAACCAAGCTCACCTACTCCACATCTTGTTTTGGCTTGTGGTTCTTGAAGTAATGTCAAGATAGTAGCATAGACCAGTGGAACCAATCCCTAACTGGTGGGTTTACTTTCATCCATAAACTTCAAGCATGACATTACTACCACAGTACAAGGTAATCTGAGTTTGTGATTCCAGAGAAATGACACAACTCTCAATATGCCTTTACTTTCTCCACAGAAGAAACACCCCACAAAGCTGGAAAAGTACATCCAACTAACCCAAAAAAGGAGATCATCCACACAAGATTTGTTGGCTCCGCCCATAAAGCAATCAAAGTTGTGGGAGAATCAAAGAGTCTCCCAGGAAAGTGTAGACAAGGCAGTCCTGAAGTTTGTGGTCCAAGGCTTGCACCCACCCCACATTGTCCAGCAACCATGTTTTATTGATCTTGTTCAGCAACTTCAGCCGAATGTGAATGTTATGACACGCAACACTCTTGTGAATAAAGTTGCAAAAGCCTCAGCGGAGATGAAGATAAAAGTCAAAGCGGTTCTCGGTGAAGCTGAGTATATCGCAACTACTGCAGATTGCTGGACCGCACACCGCCGCAGCTTTATTGGGGTCACTGCCCATTGGTTTTACTCACAAACAATGCAAAGATTCTGTGCTGCCCTTGCCTGCAAACAACTAAAAGGATCTCATAATTTCTCAACCCTGGCTGGAGCCCTAAATGACATTTACACAGAATACAATATAAGAGAAAAGATTGTACGAACAACAACTGATAATGGGTCAAACTTTTTGAAGGCCTTCAGAGTGTACGGGCAGACAGAAGAGAACGATATTCAGTTTGATGGAGACGGTGAGGAAGGAAATGGTGGTGGCCAAAATGATGAATGTGATGAAGAGGAAACCACAGAGGGTGAATTCATTGACACTGGAGCACTTTTGGATGAAGATGATTTCGTAGAATTCCAGTTACCCAAACACCACAGATGTGCATGCCATCTCCTCAATCTAGTCTCCACAGTTGATGCCTCAAAGGCAGAGGACAGTCCAGTGTACAAGAAAATTTCAAGGTCCACATTTGGTAAATCTGCTAGTCTGTGGAAGTTAAGCTCAAGATCAACAACTGCAGCTGAAGTAATCGAAGACTACTGCAAACTGCAACTTGTAAGGCCAGTTCCTACAAGATGGAATTCATTCTTCTCAGCCGTTGAAAGACTAGTGAGAATAATAAAAGAAAGGGGTGAAGTAGCACTTGCAGCTGTCTGCAGTAAACTAAACATACCCCAGTAAGTGTTTTATTTGCCTTTTAATTAACGTGATTCAACAATTTTCTACTTTTGTACATTAACTAAAGTGTTGCTCTTAAAATGTCTATTAAAAAGACAGAAAATTATCAAAACTGTTATCAGAACTGTGAAAAACAAACACAAATTTAATTTTAGCAGGCTGAAAGTTTAGTTTGATAAATTGCAATACATACCTAATTAAAACACCACAGTAAAACCCAAGTTACTTGTCAAGTCTTTTTTAATAAATTTAGAAAACAAAGTAATTTATCTGAATAATTTATTTTTCAAACTTTTTGAGAAAAGTTCTTTCACCCTAGCAGCAGAACTTTGTAAGAGCACAGAGGGAATTAATGTGTTTAAAATGATTGTAAACTAAAAGTTTTTCATTTTGTTCTTCCCTACTTGTTTTCACACTGAAAAGTATCAATAAGAATACCGACGAAATATCAAATACAAAGCGGTATGAGGAAGAGTAGAAGTATTGATAAAATGGCACCAATACCCATCCCTAGTGAACAATCTTTTTTTCTGAGATTGAAGTTGTATCAACTCGGCTGAATCTTTTATATTATTTTATTTTCCTTTTTGTATTTGTGCAGGTTTACACCAGCAGAACTTGCATTTCTCTCAGAATATGCAAAAACAATGAGTCCAGTTGCTAAGGCACTTGATGTTCTTCAAAGTGAAACCAGCGTGCAGATGGGATGGTTGGTCCCTACCATAACTCTGCTGAAGAATAAACTACAGCATTTATGTGGATCTACCAAGTTCTGTGAGCCTTTGATTGCTGCCCTTCTTTTAGGCCTTGATAAACGGTTTGGAGAGATGCTTGCTGACCCAGAGCTGATAGCCTCTGCCATTCTTGTTCCTAAGTTTAAGACCTGCTGGACAAGTGATCAAAATGTCCTGAAACTTGGTAAGTGCTCAACTGTCCTGTAATTCTTTGAATTTCTTTGGAGTCGCTGGAATGAGGCTGACATTTTATTTATTGGCACACACAAGCACACATAATAGCCATTGCACATTACAGTAATTTTACAATAGTCTTATATTATTTCATCTGCACTAACTTTTTGTATTATAATTTATTCTGCAGGCCTTGATTATATTAGAACACACTTGAAGGTTCAGGTCGGGAATCTCGCCAGCGAGAGCTCTGTTTCATCTGAGGAAGACGACTTGTTTTCCTCTTTAAAAAAGACTAACCCTCTTGAAATGACACATCAACTGGATGCATACCTTGGGTGCCCAGGAGACACATCAGAAGTCTTAAAATGTTTTCCTGCTGTATTCCAGCTGTCACGCAGGCTGAATGTGGCACTCCCAGCCTCAGCAGCCTGTGAAAGACTGTTCAGTGTTGCCGGACTCGTCTTCTGCCCGAGAAGAGCACGAACTGTCTCAAAGAACTTTGAGAACCAGCTGCTTTTGAGGCTTAACAAAGCCTTTTGGTAATTTTTTTTTTTGGCAGTGATGCAGAGTGAAATTTGGTAGCTGCAGGAATGTTGCTTTTTGCCCTATTTGTGTTAATAAACATTTGAGTGTGTTCATTAATTTCCAATAAAGGTTGTTAAGAAAAAAATGTTTCTGATTCATAAAGTTTCACACCACAACACTGAATCATTTAGTTATTATATTCTGCTCCTTGAAGCATGTGATAATGGTTAAAAACATGTTAACACGCTTTTGTTAACAATATTCCTTTTTTTCTGAAAATTACTTTTACTTTTTTTACTTGAAGTAGTTTTAAAATAGGTTACTTTTTACTTTTACTTAAGTAGAAAACTTGAGTTGATACTTCTACTTTTACTAAAGTAGTTTTTAACTCGGTATTTATACTTCTACTTGAGGAGAAAATGTTAGTACTTTTGACACCTCTGCTTCCATATCTGATCCTGGCCTGGTTTTCCCCGCCCTGAACAGGAACCAAAAAACCGAGGTTGAACCAAGCTGCACCCACCCGTCTCTCTTCCCTGATTACCCACTCCTTAATAAACTGGTGAAACCCTGGGTCTACCTTCCATTCCCACACCAACGACTTGAGAAGCCATTTCAATGTTCATGAAAAAAAAACTCTGTGTAGAATTCACTCTGTGTGTCCTTGTAAAAGCTTCCCTGACAGGTTCCTCTGATTGGGTGAAGTGTTGTCATGGGGTACTCATGGCATACCTTCCCACTGGGTGTGTAGGTGAAAAGCTCTCCGGCTGGGTTCTTGATGGTGTAGGAGTTGGTGTGGTTTGAGAAGCGACATCGTTTGCTCGGTGGTCCACTGCTCCTGGTCCTCACAGGTTCCTCATGTCCTCTGCTCAGAGAAATGATCATAAAAGAGACAAAGTATTTATTAGATTATTGGATTTTTCTCTCATATCTAACCTACTGTATTGAAGTATGGGGTTCACTGGGGTCCCTCACCACAGTAACCAGGATCTACGTTCCTACGCTCACCGTGGTAACCAGGATCTACGTTCCTACCCTCACCATGGTAACCAGGATCTACGTTCCTACCCTCACCATGGTAACCAGGATCTACGTTCCTACCCTCACCATGGTAACCAGGATCTACGTTCCTACCCTCACCATGGTAACCAGGATCTACGTTCCTACCCTCACCATGGTAACCAGGATCTACGTTCCTACCCTCACCATGGTAACCAGGATCTACGTTCCTACCCTCACCATGGTAACCAGGATCTACGTTCCTACCCTCACCATGGTAACCATTGTGGGTGGTGACCAAAACAACAAGATCGTGGATACAAGTGTCTGAAATAATCCTCCTCTGCAGGGTGGCTGGACTCTCACTCAGAGATAGAGGAAGGAGCTCAAAGTAGAGCACAGCCGTAGCTCCTCTAGGTTGCGAGAGGCCAGATGGAGAGTTTCGGCCATCTGGTTAGGATTCCTCCTGAACGCCTCCCTGGTCTCATGTCCAGTCTCACCAGGAGGAGATCAAGAAGCAGACCCCGGAGCTGGAGAGACTATGTGTCACAGCTGGACAGGGAACACCCGGGATCCTTCCAGGTCAGATGGAGGATGCAGACAATGGAACGGAAAATACGACTAAAACATGTCAGAACGTCTGCAGCTGCTGAAGCTCCGCTCACTTTGAAAGTGGAAGCCAGATGTTGAGTCGTGCTCTGAACTTCTTAATGGTCCCTCCTGGTCTGAACCAGTTTTGCCGGCTCTTCCTTCGGACCACCATGCCGTCGTTTCTCAGGTGTTTCCACTCCTGACGTATGAAACCTGTGAGAAGACTTCAGAGTGAAAGTGAGTGTGAGAGCGTGACGAAGCTGATCAGGACCAACGAGCTGGTGGCGCTCGTACCTCTGCAACTGCTTCTCCATACAGAAAGGCGGGTCTGCAGGGGTCTGCTGGAGGACCTCCACCGAGGGCTCTGTCAGGGGAAACAGATTGGTCAGGGAGTACGAGGAGAGACGGTCCGAGGAGAGACAGACGGACAGTCCGAGGAGAGACAGACAGACGGTCCGAGGAGAGTCAGACGGACGGTCCGAGGAGAGACAGACGGATGGCCCGAGGAGAGACAGACAGACGGTCCGAGGAGAGACAGACGGATGGCCCGAGGAGAGACAGACAGACGGTCCGAGGAGAGACAGACAGACGGTCCGAGGAGAGACAGACAGACGGTCCGAGGAGAGACAGACAGACGGTCCGAGGAGAGTCAGACGGATGGCCCGAGGAGAGACAGACGGTCCGAGGAGAGACAGACGGTCCGAGGAGAGTCAGACAGACGGACCGAGGAGAGACAGACGGTCTGAAGAGAGATAGACGGACGGACCGTGTAGCATGGTTAGATATAGAACAACAAACAAGGAGGACAGACCGTGTAGCATCGTTAGATATAGAACTACAAACATGGAGGACGGACCGTATAGCATGGTTAGATATAGAACTACAAATATGGAGGACGGACCGTATAGCATGGTTAGATATAGAACTACAAACATGGAGGACGGACTATGTAGCATGGTTAGATATAGTCTGAGGAGAGACAGACAAGTCTGACTGAGGACAGGACATAGAAGGACGGTGCTCACCAGGTCCGTCCAGATACTGAGAGGAGAAGTGCAGGCGGATGATGACTGTCTCTGATTGGTTGACAGACCAGACTGGTTCACCCTATGGAGACACCAAACACCCTGGTTTAATCACCCTGGTCCATCCTGTTCCAGACGGACAGGTGAATGTGACTCACATCCAAACAGCTGGCATGGATCTTCAGGTCCACATCCACGGCATCGATGGACTCGTACTCCCTGATCAGAAACAGAAAGGTGAGAAACCGTGTTGGAGAAGAACTTCCTGTCCGACCGGAGCTTCACCTGATGGCCACGGCGGCATCAGAGTACACCATCCTGACCGCCTCCATGTCTGTGTCCAGCTGGGGATGATGGCATGGCTCCGTGGCATAGCCCTCCTGCAAGGAGAACACACTGAGCACAGCAGCACTTGTAGCTTTAGTTTTGTCCTGGCACTCGTTAGAGCAGGCATGTCAAACATATGCCCGCCAACTGGAGCCTTCCTATTGGTTCGTTTGAAACATAAAAAGGCCACAACGTGCTGAATTTTTCAGGTAATTGAAATGAGATGAATTTATTCAGTGTTTTAAGTGTGTAACCAACGGGTGGCAGCGTTCAAAGATGCCAAGTATGCCCACTTTAACAGACAAATAAGGACGCTGATCATGATACATGTCATGTCTTCCTCCTTTCTGGTGTCTGGCATCCTCCTGCTGACGGTCTGGATTCCTTCATGTGCTTCCTACCTAATCCCCTCATGACCCACTGATCTCAATGCCCGCCTTCAGACCGTGTTGTTTACAACTGTATTGTTTTGCTCAGTGTTTCTAGGTGGAGGTTTTTCACCTGTCCTCCTAGGCTGGCTGTATATAGTACCTCGACTCCAGCAACTAGGTCAGAGATTCCAGGCATTATCTTAGGACTGCAGCGATGGGAAATGTCCTATCCAATCAGAGAACAGAGATGACGGCATCCGTCCTCCATGTTTGTAGTTCTGTAGATCAACCATGCTATACGGTCCGTCCTCCATGTTTGTAGTTCTACATCTAACCATGCTACACGGTCCGTCCTCCATGTTTGTAGTTCTGTAGATTAATTATGCTATACGGCCCGTCCTCCATGTTTGTAGTTCTATATCTAACCATGCTACATGGTCCATCCTCGATGTTTGTAGTTCTATATCTAACCATGCTACACGGTCTGTCCTCCATGTTTGTAGTTCTGTAGTTCCACCATACTATACGGTCCGTGTTGGAAACAGTTTCTCAGATTGAGATTTTCCTACTGTGAACCCCAATCCTGCGAGGTCAGACTGTTTCCATGGAGACAAAGTCTAATCTTCTATTTCTTCATGAATGAAAAAAAATGGCGACTCAGCATGAATCTGAATTTATGTGGGCGTGTTCATTAAAGTGACACTCGTTTTCAGACGCTGCGTTTTTGAAGATCACGACTTAAACAGGCCTGAGGGGAATAATGCATGGGTCTAAAGGGAGCAGGGCACAGGCCTAAAGGGAAGAGGGCACAGGTCTAAAGGGAACAGGGCACAGGCCTGATGGGAACAGAGCACACCCTCTTCAGAAAAACCACCTCTTGTCTCTAAAATTTGGATAGGAACGTAGATCCTGGTTACCATGTTGAAGGTAGGAACGTAGATCCTGGTTACCATGGTGAGGGTAGGAACGTAGATCCTGGTTACCGTGGTTAGGGTAGGAACGTAGATCCTGGTTACCATGGTGAGGGTAGGAACGTAGACCCTGGTTACCATGGTGAGGGTAGGAACGTAGATCCTGGTTACCATGGTGAAGGTAGGAACGTAGATCCTGGTTACCATGGTGAGGGTAGGAACGTAGATCCTGGTTACCATGGTGAGGGTAGGAACGTAGATCCTGGTTACCATGGTGAAGGTAGGAACGTAGATCCTGGTTACCATGGTGAGGGTAGGAACGTAGATCCTGGTTACCATGGTGAGGGTAGGAACGTAGATCCTGGTTACCATGGTGAGGGTAGGAACGTAGATCCTGGTTACCATGGTGAAGGTAGGAACGTAGATCCTGGTTACCATGGTGAGGGTAGGAACGTAGATCCTGGTTACCATGGTGAGGGTAGGAACGTAGATCCTGGTTACCATGGTGAGGGTAGGAACGTAGATCCTGGTTACCATGGTGAAGGTAGGAACGTAGATCCTGGTTACCATGGTGAGGGTAGGAACGTAGATCCTGGTTACCATGGTGAGGGTAGGAACGTAGACCCTGGTTACCATGGTGAGGGTAGGAACGTAGATCCTGGTTACCATGGTGAAGGTAGGAACGTAGATCCTGGTTACCATGGTGAGGGTAGGAACGTAGATCCTGGTTACCATGGTGAGGGTAGGAATGTAGATCCTGGTTACCATAGTGAGGGTAGGAACGTAGATCCTGGTTACCATGGTGAGGGTAGGAACGTAGATCCTGGTTACCATGGTGAGGGTAGGAATGTAGATCCTGGTTACCATGGTGAGGGTAGGAACGTTTTTAGAACAAAATTTTCTCCAAACTTTTACAAATGAGGGCCAATGGAAGGCAGTGCCATGGCAGCTCGTCCTCGGTCTTCCTGGACTCGGTAACGGGTATGGTGAGTGAGTCACAGTGGATCGGTAACTTGGTTGGTCTCATATTCGTTCTGGTTGGTTTGACTGGTTTTGTTTTGGTTTTAAAGGGAACATGTTGAAGCTGCGGCAGTGCGGGCACCGACCTGCAGACAGCAGTCTTCATCAGAGTCATCTTCACTCCAATCAGACGTCTCCTGGAAACAGAGGACGTTCTGAGTGAAGGAAGTCTGCAGAAAAACTTTTCAAAATAAAAGACTGATGATAAAAAGTTTTATTCTTACCATGTGATGAAGAGGAGCCAATCACACGCTGAGGAGAGACACATCATCAGAATAAACACACACACAGATAGATGAGGTATACACACACACACACACACACACACAGATAGATGAGGTACACACACACCCACACACCCACAGATACAGCAGACACACATACATACACACACACAGATAGAGAGAGCAGAGATACACACAGCAGAAATACACACACAAAAAGCAGAGACACACACACACACTGATACACACACACACACACAGAGATACAGATAGCAGAGATACAGACAGCAGAGATACACACACACACACACACACAGACAGTATAGGTACACACACACACACACACACACACACACAGATACAGCAGACACACATACATACACACACACACACACACACACACAGATAGAGAGAGCAGAGATACACACAAAAAGCAGAGATACACAAACACACACACACGCAGATACAGCAGACACACACACACACACACACACTGATACACACACACACAGATACAGATAGCAGAGATACAGACAGCAGAGATACACACACACACACACAGACAGTATAGGTACACACACACACACACACACAGATACAGCAGACACACATACATACACACACACACACACACAGATAGAGAGAGCAGAGATACACACACAAAAAGCAGAGATACACAAACACACACACACGCAGATACAGCAGACACACACACACACACACACTGATACACACACAGACAGATACAGATAGCAGAGATACAGACAGCAGAGATACACACACACACACATACACACACACACACACATACAGATACAGAAAGCAGAGACACATACACAGACAGCAGAGGTACATACACACACACACACACACACACACACACACACACACACACACACAAGCACACACCCAAATACACACACACAGAAATACCCACACACAGATACAGACAGCAGAGACACACACACACACAGATTTATACACACACATTTCCTGATGTGCTTCATAGGAATAAACTTTGATTCTGGATTCAATCAAAATGAATTAAAGAGACCCTCACCTCTACGACGACAAACGTCAACAACGCTGGCACATTTTTAGAAAGAAAAAGGGTCAGATTTCCACTGATGGATGTAAACGTTCGGAGCTTGGATCGGAACGCCGGTTCATACGACTTCCTGCAGGTTCTGTCAGACAGGTGAGTGTCCTCCTCCTCCGTCAGACGGGTCAGATCTTCCTCCTCCTCCGTCAGACGGGTCAGATCTTCCTCCTCCTCCGTCAGACGGGTCAGATCTTCCTCCTCCTCCGTCAGACGGGTCAGATCTTCCTCCTCCTCCGTCAGACGGGTCAGATCTTCCTCCTCCTCCGTCAGACGGGTCAGATCTTCCTCCTCCTCCGTCAGACGGGTCAGATCTTCCTCCTCTGATGTCAGAAGAGGAAGGTCAACCCTAACCGTCCTCTTCTCAGCTCAGACGGGTCAGAGCTTCCTCTGTCAGACAGACCGGGTCCTCTCTAGTAAGACGTTGGTAGTGCGGGTGTCTCCGGCGGGTCGTGTCCTGGCCTTAATCAGCTGTTAGCCTTGTTAGTGGTCTCCTGCTGCTCTGGAGTCTGGCCAGATTAGTCACTCACCGCCTTCGACACTTTTTAAAGGATTACCAACCAGGCGTGAAGAGGTCATCCTGGTTCCAGCGGAAGTGGCTGTGATGAGATCAAAGACAGACTCAAGGAGTAGCAGATGGGAGGGTGGAACCCTGTACAGGTCGGGGGGGTGGATCCTGTGCAGGTCGGGAGGGTGGGCCCTGTACAGGTCAGCAGTCTGTCCCTGAGCCACACCCCTAGTCCAGGACATATAAAATGATTTAAAAAAAAATGAAGAATTGTATTAAAGTAACTAGTAACAGGTGAAGAAGCGTGTGCAGGCAGGCTGGAACGGGTGGAGAAAAGTATCAGGTGTGATAGAAGAGTTTCAGCTAGAATGAAAGGGAAAGTGTACAAAACCGTGGTGAGAGCGGCCATGGTGATTGGTCTAGAGACAGTGTGGTGAGAGCGGCCATGCTGATTGGTCTAGAGACAGTGTGGTGAGAGCGGCCATGCTGATTGGTCTAGAGACAGTGTGGTGAGAGCGGCCATGCTGATTGGTCTAGAGACAGTGTGGTGAGAGCGGCCATGCTGATTGGTCTAGAGACAGTGTGGTGAGAGCGGCCATGCTGATTGGTCTAGAGACAGTGTGGTGAGAGCGGCCATGCTGATTGGTCTAGAGACAGTGTGGTGAGAGCAGCCATGCTGATTGGTCTAGAGACAGTGTGGTGAGAGCGGCCATGCTGATTGGTCTAGAGACAGTGTCACTGAGGAAAAGACAGGAAACAGAGATGTTTGTATCAGAGATGAAGATGCTGAGGATCTCTCTGGGAGTGACCAGGATGGACAGGATCAGAGGAACAGCACATGTTAGAGGTTTTAAAGTCAGAGAGACCAGACTGAGATGGTTTGGACATGTGCAGAGGAGAGAGAGAGAGTACATCAGAAGAAGGATGCTGGGTTTGGAACCACCAGGAAAGAGGACTAGAGGAAGACCAAAGAGGAGGTTCATGGATACAGTGAAGGAAGACATGAAGATAGTTGGTGTGACCGAAGAGGATGCAGGAGATAGGGTTAGATGGAAGAAACTGACTTGCTGTGGTGCCCCCTAAAGGTAAATGATGGAAGAAGAAGAAAAAGATCTAACGTAACTGCAGCGTGTTTTAAAAAATCTTCAGGTTGAACTACATTTTGTCCAAAAATGGTGAAAATCAAATTTTTTTTTGTTTGTTTTTGCAGGATTTAAATAATATTTTTTCTGTTTGATTTAATTAAATTTTTTTTGTCTTTAATGATAATAAAGTTCATCCTAACGAGTGGTTTATTTTTATAGAAAACAAGTCTTTGTTTCTGCCTAAAAAAAACTTTCAGTCTTGTTTCTGTTTATTTTAATTTCTATTAATATTTTGTTGAATAAATTAAATTGATTGACTGAAAAAAATAAATAAACTCAAATCTCAAACCTGCTGGAGAGACTATGTCTCCCAGCTGGACAGGGAACACCTCAGGATCCTCCTGGGTGAGCTGGAGGATGCAGCTGGGGTGAGAGAAGCCTAGGCTTCCTGTCTGAGGCTGTTACCCCGTGACCCGGATAAGCAGAAGATGACGGAACGGAACATAATCACACACCTTTAATTGAGACAATAATAAGAGGATATTAAAGAACTGGATGCTAGTGGATGTTTGGACCTATCCTGATGGCTGGCACCCTTTGGGCTCCTGTCCTGAAGTGTAGGACCTTCATCTGCTTCTCAGTCTGGATGAAGCCCATCTGCTCATCTTACACACACTGCAGATGATGGAATCTGTTCTTCTTCTCCTGTCTGTCTGTGTGTCTGTGTGTCTGTGTGTCTGCCTGTCTGCCTGCCTGCCTGTCTGTATGTCTGTCTGTGTGTCTGTCTGTCTGCCTGTCTGTCTGTCCTCAGAGATAATCCCTCCTCCAACATGCTCTCCATCAGGTTTTTTTTTTCTTGTAACTGGGTTTGGCTGGGATGGGTTCCTCCCTGAGAAGGAGGCTTCATGTGTGACGCAGGATGGAAAAATACATTGGGATTGAAACCCATTTATAAACATTGAAACATTTATAAATCATTACTTGGACTCTTTCCTTCTTTTTTACACTTAAACAGAATGCCAGCTACAGGCTGCCATCTCAGGACCACTATCTTTTGTCAGTGCCCAGAGTTTGAACTGAGATGAGGAAGAAAGCCTTTCAAATGACTGGAACCATCTGTGTCTGTGAGAGCTGGTCTCTCTAAACTCTTTTAAATCTCAACTGATAGACTTGGAGAATATTCGATGTGGTTGTAAATGTTTTGATTGAATGTTTTATTGTTTTAATGTATTTTAATTTGAAATGTTTGTTTGGTCCTGGAGGCCGGTGCTTCTTGACCAGGTCACTCTTGTAAAAGAGATTTTTAATCTCAATGAGCCTAAACCTGGTTAAATAAAGGTCAAATAAATAAACCCGTTGTCCTGCAGGCTGTTGGCCACCAGATGACGCTACAGGAAAATCTCTGATCCCAGCTCATCAGTATGAACACCACATGGCTCCTGCAGCCATGATGAACTGGATGTCTTCATCTCCAGTTGGGAGCACTGGGACCGGAATTCTGCTACTTCTTTGTGGATTAAAGTCAATAAAATGATTCTGAAATTTAATTTATATCAATAAAAAATAAAAGTCAGGTTGAATAAAGTTCGGTTTGAGGGGTAAATAAATAGCTGAGTGTCTCTACGGGTTCAGGGAGGTGAAGTTGGGCCTGCTGTGGGTTTTCTTTCCAAACCGGACGCTTTCATCTCCTCCAGGCTGGATTACTGCGATACCCTCCTTGTAGGGATCCCATACAGGGGTTTACAAAAGCTCCAGCACATCCAGAACTGCGCTGCCCGGATCCTGATAAGGAGGCGCAAATATGACCATATCACTCCCATCCTCAAATCCCTCCACTGGCTACCCGTTAAGCTCTGCCTCCTCACCCATCAGTGCATACACGGCACTGCACCTGTTTATCTCCAAGAACTCCTAACCCTCCACACCACTGTCTGAGACCTGCGCTCCTCCTCCTCTTAACCCTCCACACCACTGTCTGAGACCTGCGCTCCTCCTCCTCTTAACCCTCCACACCACTGTCTGAGACCTGCGCTCCTCCTCCTCCTAACCCACCACACCACTGTCTGAGACCTGTACTCCTCCTCCTAACCCTCCACACCACTGTCTGAGACCTGCACTCCTCCTCCTCCTCCTAACCCTCCACACCACTGTCCAAGACCTGTGCTCCTCCTCCTCCTCCTCCTAACCCTCCACACCACTGTCCAAGACCTGTGCTCCTCCTCCTCCTCCTCCTCCTAACCCTCCACACCACTGTCCAAGACCTGTGCTCCTCCTCCTCCTCCTAACCCTCCACACCACTGTTCAAGACCTGTGCTCCTCCTCCTCCTCCTAACCCTCCACACCACTGTCCAAGACCTGTGCTCCGCCTCCTAACCCTCCACACCACTGTCCGAGACCTGCGCTCCTCCTCCTACTGCCTGCACCAACCAAGGACCAAACTCTCCACTATCGGGGACAGGGTCTTCCAGGCAGCTGCTCCACGGCTCTGGAATGATCTTCCTGAGAGCTTGAGGGCTCCACAAAAAAGACTGAAGACATTTTTATTTCTAAAGGCTTTTCAACAAAGTTTTTAGTCTTGTTTTTATTGTTGTGGTTTTATTTAATTTTGCTGTTTGTTGTTTTTTTGGTCATTGTAGCACTTTGAGATCTCCACTGAAGATAGAAAGTGCCTTACAAATAAAATTTCCATTCTGTTCCGTCATTCTCCGCTTGTTCCGGGGTCGGGTCGCGGGAGCAACAGCCTCAAACGGGCAGCCCAGGCCTCTCTCTCCCCAGCTGCATCCTCTAGCTCACCTGGAAGGATCCCAAGTCGTTCCCCGGCCAGCTGTGAGACATAGTCTCTCCAGCGGGTCCGGGGTCTGCCCCTTGGTCTCCTCCCGGTGGGACGTCCCCGAAACACCTCGCCTGCGAGGTGCTCGGGGGCATCCTGACCAGATGCCAGAACCACCCCATCTGGCTCCTCTCGACCTGGAGGAGGAGCGGCTCGACACCGAGCTCCTCACCCGATCTCTGAGTGAGAGCCCAGCCACCATGCAGAAGAAGCTCATTTCAGCAGCTCGTACCCGCAATCTCATTCTTTTGGTCACCACCCACAGCTGGTGACCATAGGTGAGGGTAGGAACATAGATCCTGGTTACCATGGTGAGGGTAGTAATGTAGATCCTGTTTACCATGGTGAGGGTAGGAACGTAGATCCTGGTTACCATGGTGAGGGTAGGAACGTAGATCCTGGTTACCATGGTGAGGGTAGGAACGTAGATCCTGGTTACCATGGTGAGGGTAGGAACGTAGATCCTGGTTACCATGGCGAGGGTAGGAACGTAGATCGACTTGTAAATCGAGAGCTTTTCTTTTCGGCTCAGCTCTCTCTTTACCACGACGGACCGGTGCAGCGTCCTAGTTAGTGCTGATGCCGCACCGATCTGTCTGTCGATCTCCCGCTCCATCCTTCCCCCACTCGTGAACAAGACCACGAGATACTTAAACTCCTCCACTTGGGGCAGGACCGTGTCCCCGACCCGCACGGATCAGGGACAGGGGAGCCAGGGACAAATAAAATTTATTATTATTATAAAGACCTGTCCTGTTTGTTTGTTTTACAGTAAAATTCTTTTAAAAACGTCGGTTTTTATTGGCTGTTACACCGAGCGTCCGTGACCCTTCCTCTTTAATCTTATGGTATCATCACCATTCCTGCAGACCGTTCCCACTGATGCTGCAAAAACACTTCCTGCTGAGAATGTGGGCACAGAAGAACAAACATACCCCCTTCTCTCCGTGCCCAGCGTCCTGGACCAACCCTTCCCCCCACGCCTGGCTCTCAGCTGTCATTAAGCACGGTCCTCCCGGCTCCGTGTCGGACTGTCTGATGTGTGTCCTCGTTCTTTCTGTGTGGAGCTCTGCCTCGTTGTGGAACCCAAGCCTGGTCTCAGCCCAGGAAACCCCGAGCTTTGACTTGTCATCGCCATCTTAAAGCAGGGGTGTCAAACTCCGGTCCTGGAGGGTCAGTGTCCTGAAGGTTTTCCATGTGTTCTTGAACCTAAACACCTCGGTCAGGTTATTGAGTCAGTGGGTTACCGTAATTTCACGACCATTAGGCGCACCGTACGAAAAGGCGCAGTCTCAGTCACACACCGCCTTACAACAACACACACACAAGCATGCAAATGTGTGTATTAAAAAATAGATCGGGAGTAAAACTGAGTTTGGTTGTGTTTTATTTAAGTGGTAACGATACTAAACAAACACATTACCGGTAATAGTCTTTATTCAAATCCATCAAAGTCCTCATCCTCTGTTTCAGAGCAGGTCCACTTCGCTCCTCGCTGTCAAAGTCACTGTCTGTACTGTGCGGCTCCTCAGAAAGGATACCAGCTTTTGAGAAAGCTCGGATAACAGTACCAGCAGACACGTTAGTCCAAGCATCTACAATCCATTGGCAAACTGTAGCGTAACTCGCCCGGCGCTGCCTTCCACCCTTCGGTCATCCATCGCTCCCATGCCGCTCACACTTCACTCTTTAACGTTCTCATGCCTTTTCTTTCAGGTCCGCCTCGCGGGCACCGCGTTTTCTTTTAGGTCCACCTTTTCTCACACACAAGGCGCACCGCACGAAAAGGAGCACCGCTCATTTTGAAGAAAATCTAAGACGTTTATATGAGCCTTATTGCCGTGAAATTACGGTAAATTTGATTGATCGATTTGAGTGAGGACTCCGGCCCTTCAGGACCGGATCTTGAAACCCTGCCTTGAGGTCTGTAGCCTTCCAAGCCACCATCCAGCCTCCAAACCCCTCTTTAAACCCTCCAAACCCCTTCATTACACTGGTTTGAACTGTGTACTCTGTGTTTTCTTCCACCCAGCTTTAAGCCTGATCCGTTAGACTGCTTCTTCATCTCCATGGTAACAGTTTGACCTCATAGTTATTGGGTTTCACTCGCTCCTCGGTGGACGGATTGTTCCTATTAGAGCGGACCAGACTGGACATGTAACGCACCCAAACAGAAAAACAGAGCATTAGAACAAACTTTTTCTGAATAAAGTTTCTAAAAACTGTCTTTAAATTCTTAATTTGTGGAATCGTTACCAACACGGACCGTATAGCATGGTGGATCTAAAGAACTACAAACATGGAGGACGGACTGTACAGCATGGTGGATCTAAAGAACTACAAACATGGAGGACGGACTGTACAGCATGGTGGATCTAAAGAAGTACAAACATGGAGAACGGACCGTACAGCATGGTGCATCTACAGAACTACAAATATGGAGGACGGACCGTACAGCATGGTGGATCTAAAGAACTACAAACATGGAGGACGGACCGTACAGCATGGTGGATCTGAAGAACTACAAACATGGAGGACGGACTGTACAGCATGGTGGATCTAAAGAAGTACAAACATGGAGAACGGACCGTACAGCATGGTGGATCTAAAGAACTACAAACATGGAGGACGGACCGTACATCATGGTGGATCTAAATAACTACAAACATGGAGGACGGACTGTACAGCATGGTGGATCTAAACAACTACAAACATGGAGGACGGACCGTACAGCATGGTGGATCTAAACAACTACAAACATGGAGGACGGAGGCTTGTGTTTATGTCGCGCCATCATCTCTGTTCTCTGATTGGATAGGATGTTTTCCTATCACTGGGGAAATTTGTGTGCTGCTTTACACCACAGCAGGCTGCCACGACAGCGCCAATGGTGGGAGAAACAGGGGGTTAGATAACTTCTCCAAAGATCTCAGTGGAAATCAAACCCACCGCCGTCCTTTGTCCCGTTGCTAGGAGAACATTAGATCGGGTGGAGGCACCAGGTGGCGCCATCCTGTTTTTGAGTTGGAATAGTTTCAGAATGCTGGAGGGTAAAGATGGCAGATCGATGAATCCAATAAAAAACAATCAGGAATGTTTTTAATGTGGGAATAAAATTCAAAGCCAATAAAAAACATCCAGACATTTAAACAATGCCATCTTTTATCAGTCTTTAATCCTTCAAACTAAAAGCAGGAACACGTGTGGGCTCCACATCCTCTTTTACCTCCTTGTTGGGCTTGTAAAAGTATCCCCGCCTAAATGGGACGTCCGTGAATGACAGATGGGCTCAGTTTTCTGCCCCTTTAAGAATTACAGCACTATCACACTGAGACTACTTTAAATTACTCTATCTATAGCATCCTGGCATCAAGCTTTCTGGTCAGTTTGGCCTGCTATCAGGCCAGGCTTAGATGACTGAACAGCAGATAAAGAAACCTCGGCTCTGTTTAGGGACGAAATGAGAAAAACCAGGATGTAGATGAATATTAAAATGAAGGATGAATGATTCCGGACGGACGGATTGGTCACTTCAGAGACTTTGTAAAAATCTGTTGAACTATGGACTCTGAGGATCTGGTTTTATTAGCTTGGACGCTGTGGAGCCCTGAATGGTGCACATCTGCGTGACATGATTTACCATGACAGCCTGACATGCAGATATGTGGTGGCGTGGCACATCTACAGTTTACTCTATTTTTGGTGAACTTGTGACATGTGTTACCGGCCGAACATACATTTTGTTCATTAAAATCACTGCAAGTAGGTCAATATTAAAAGCTGTCTGGTGTTGCTCTTCAGGGTTAGAAATGATCCGGCAGCGATGGATCATCTTTCCTGCAGGGTAATAACTTCATAAAGCCGGGGTGCACCGGTCCTCGTGCTGATTACGTGTGAACATTAAGAGAAAACATCTGGTCGAATGTCGTCGGATGAAAGATGTGAAAAAAAAGGCTGAAAAAGTTTAAGTTGGCTGGAAAATAAAAAATAACTGAAAATCAAATCCTTTCTGATGAAAGTTTGGACTTAAAAAAAAAAAAGTGGTGGAAAAGTTAAAAAAAACCTGGTTGAAAATTTTTTTATGATTAATTTTTATTTTGTCTTCTGAACCGTTTATCCCTGATGGAGACCCAGGGGATGCTGGAGCCTATCCCGTTTGATTCCAGGCGGAAAGGCAGGGTACAACCCAAACAAGTCACCCGTGATTAGGACCTACCTCACACTCACTCGCCAAAGCTAATAAAACTCCAGCATGATGAATGCTTGTTTACGGGTACGTCTACGTCACACCTCGTTAGTTACTTGGCAAGAGGAAGGAGGGCTCAGTGGGTAGACGTGCCAAGTCTCCCCATTGGGCGGGAGACACCCGCAATTAGGACCTATCTCAGGCTCACCTGCCAAGGCTAAAAAAACTCCCTCATGAGGAACCCTCTAGTGCAGGGGTGGGCAAACTTTTTGACTCGCGGGCCACATTGGGTTCTAACATTTGACAAGCGGGCCGTAGCCAGGAGCGGATCCGGGGGGGGGAGGCAGGTGGGGGAGCGGGGGCTTTATTTTGAAGGCGTGTCCATCACAATGATACACACATTTCAATGGGAGCAGTGTTGTTGGGCCCCCCACGTGCCCTCCTACATCCTCCTCCTGGTCTGAAAGTATGAACAAGGTTTATTTATTTAATTTTTTGTGATTCGGCGGGCCGGATTAAAACGTTTAACAGGCCGCATGTGGCCCGCGGGCCGTAGTTTGCCCATACCTGCTCTAGTAGATTCCATGAACATGATTTGGTATAATGAGGCTAAGCACACGGTATCTCCCGAAAGCCACTAGCAGCGATCTGCTTGGTCCATTGCCAGTATTGTTTTTGGTGAACGTGTGGAAGAAGTCAGACATCTGGGAACTTTGGTCATGTGACAGCTTGTGTGTGTGAGCCTCAAAACAAAGCGTGACCAATCAGTACAGGGGTGTATTCCTGGTGGTAATTCCTCTTCATACTGATACATAACGCTAGGTGGTAACACACGGAAGACGCACAATTTACCAGCTGCTTTCTCATGTTTAGAACGGTTTGCTTTACCCCAACTGTCATGGTGGGTGTTGTCTATGGCGGTAGTGATGTCAAGCCCCGCCTCCTTAAATCTCCTGCTTTGTGAAGCCAAAAACTTAGCATCTCTACACACACACACACACACACATACACACACACACACACACACACACACACACACACACACACACACACACATTCATTCCTAGGGGTAACTTCATAGCAGCCAATCAACCTAACATGTATGTTTTTGGAGGAAACCAGAGAAAACCCACACATACAGGGGAGAACATGCAAACTACACAGAGAAAGGACATTGTTTCAAACCTCGCATCCACTCCAGGACTCGAACCCTGACCTTCTAGCTGTTAGGCTACCGTGCAGCTGATAAATGAATCTTATCAGAGCTCATGTTCGGCCATGTTTCTAAACTATGTAGGTTTGCCTCCATGAGAGCGACTGAAAGAAAAAGACATGATAAAAATACTAGTTTTAATCTTTAATTTTTAAATCCTGATGTTTGGATTTTACATCCGGCACTCAGTCGGACAGCTACGAGGTCCTACTCAGTGTGTCGGTTAGAGTCACTACCTGCTAACGGTCGCTACCGGACTGTTCGGTCAGTCAGTCACCTTCTAATCCGTCTGTTCCTTTCGGGTTGCGGGGGGTGCCGGAGCCCATCCCGGCTGATTTAAGGCGAAGGGCAGGGTACACCTCGAACAGGTCGCCAGTCTGCCGCGGGGCCACACACATACAACCATCCACACACACACACACACACTCATTCCTAGGGGCAATTTGGCACCGGTCAATCAACCTAACATGCATGTTTTTGGAGGGTGGGAGGAAACCGGGGTATCCGGAGGAAACCCAAGCAGACATGGGGAGAACATGCAAACTCCACACAGAAAGGACAGTGTTCCAACCCTCGTCCCCACCCGGGACTCGAACCCACGACCTTTTTGCTGTGAGGCCACTGTGCTACCCACTGCGCCACCGTGCTGCCCGCTACCGGACGGTTAAACCAGAATAACATTACATAGAGTTTAATGTAGGAGCAGGGGTTAGCATGGTGGCCTCACAGCTAGAAGGTCAGGGTTCGAGTCCTGGAGTGGAGGCAAGGCTTGAAACATTGCTCGGACTCTAACATGCAAACTCTACTCAGTGTGTAGAGTTTGCATGTTCTACCCATGTATATTATGGTTTTCGTTGGTTTCCTCCAAAAACATACATGTTAGGTTTAATTGGCTGCTAGGAACGAATGTGTCAGTGGATGGTCGTCAGTGTGTGGCCCTGTGGCAAACCAGCGACTTGTTCGGGATGCACCCTTTCTTTTGGGATAGGCTCCAGCACCCCTTGTGACCTCGTTTAGGATAAGAGGTTCAGATGATGAAACGAAGTTCCCTGTTCCGGTCCACCTTAAATCTTCTGTGTCTCAAACAGGACGACCCGGCGTTCAGCTTCTTATTTCAGATTTAAAAGACGTTTTATTGTGAAAAGAACACGTCGGGTTTTTTTTACAGGTTTTACAACAAGTGTTTTTTTTTATTTTTCAGATTAAAAGCTAAACTTTAAAAAGAATAAAGTTTGAAACTTTTTATCTGTTTTTATACAAAGTAGAAAAAAAATAGATTAAAATGAAGTTTTGTGTTTTTGAGATTTTATTTTTAAGCCGTATCGTTCGGGCCGGGCGTGGAAACCGTTTGGGTTTACATGTAGGGCAGGCTATGGAGCCCCCCACACCCCACACCCACCCCTCAGATTGGTGTCATCTAATAGTGTGAATGTGTAAAGCATGAAAAGGCCAAATAAGCAAAGTTCGAGCTGAAAGGAGGAGGATATCAGCACCTCACACACCCCCATCACCAGCCCCCCATCAGCACCTCCTCACATCCAGTTACTTTTATACATGCAAACATCTGGAGCGATCAGAGCCTGGCATCAGGTATCTATCTGCTGCTTATAGCTGACCATGTCTCACTGAGGTGTGGACAGCCACATGCTCAGGTTTCAGCGTACACGGCTGTGATTGGTCAGATCAAACTTTCCACCTGTGCTCTAATTATTCATCAAATTTCCTCAAATCAACTGAAACTTTTTAACCTCTGACTCTGACCTGCTTATGAGAGGTAAAGCTCAATGAGGGGGTGAAAAGGAGCCTGTCAGATAGGGCAGTGAGTGGTGGGGGTCTCTCAGTGAGCAGGCTCTAAATGTGGTCTCAGCACCTTCCGCGCAGAAAGTAGTCCGCTCTAAAATAAAACCCTGTGTGCTGCACAGTCCGCGGTGGCGCCTCGGTCCCTGCAAAGTTCACCCACTAGGTGAGTCAGAGAGGACTGGCTTCCTTCTATCTCTGTGTTTGTTTGGTTTTAGCATGTGAGGTTTAATATGAAGGTTTATTAAAGGTCCCACACGTTACACACACCGTGTGGGGAGTCCCTGCATGGTGTGTGTGTCTGTGGAACATGCTGGACATCATGCTCAGGCCGTCCTGGCAGCTTACATGGACTCTGCACGAGAGGCAGATTAAAAAGGCCACATCACCGCTATGAGTGTGCACTTCTCCCTCACAAAGCTTTTTACAGCTTTGGAACATTCTGTTGTTTTCATGTCTTCGCTCTTGGATTATGTTAAAAATCCATTGTTCTAATCTTTTAATGACAACATGCCGGCCAACGTGCACGGACTCAGAGTGTGTTTCTCTCACAGGACTTTTCCTGCAGATCCAGTCATGTCTAAGTCTAAGGACTCCGGTTCTTCCATCATGCAAACCCAGCAGCTTCACGCTGCCATGGCAGACACCTACATCGAACACATGTGTCTGCTGGACATCGACTCTGAACCTGCAGTGTCCCGTAACACCGGCATCATCTGCACCATCGGTCAGACATGTTTTTCCCCCTCGTTCAGCCATGTGAAAACCCCCACGGTCAGCATTAACCTGCCTGTCCCCCCCCTGCAGGACCTGCCTGCAGGACCGTGGACATGCTGAAGGAGATGATCAAGGCCGGCATGAACATCGCCAGGATGAACTTCTCTCATGGCACACATGAAGTGAGTGACTGACCCGGTCAGGGTAGTAAAAACTCAAATGGAGCGGTTCAGCAGTTCTGTCATATCTCGGTAAGATTTCCTCCAGTTGGTTACCGTCTGTAACCGGACCCGGTAGCTGGCCGTGGTCACTGTTGTAGTTTGGAGGCCAACTGCAGCTCCACGGTTGACCTTACACCAGTGACTCGTTGCCTTTAAAAGCCATGACTCTTCCAGTGACACCCGAGTGGACACATGATCGGCTCCGTTCAGCTGGACGTGCAAACCGAGTCTCACTCTGATGAAAATGTGTCGGCTCTATCAGTAATTATATCTGAGGGGAATCCCAGCCAACTGAGGCTGAGATTCGTTCAGAGAGCAGAAATTTGTGTGATCTGTGTCATTGACGTTGCAGTTGTCGGTGCGGCTATAAAAAGACCCCCCCCTCCTCCTCCTCCTCCTGGTTAGGGTGGGAGATGAAGGCATTCAGAGAAGCTGCAGCTGGTGTTGACAGTAGCTTTAATTTCCATCTCTTTTTGGACGTGATCTCCAGGTTCCACATCCAAACAGGTGCTAGCATTTAGAATTTTCCTGATATTTGGTAAAACAGCTGGACCCCCACGCCGCTGTTATTTATAGTGAACTTGATCGTGCTGGATTTAGACGTCCAGCTTTCCGTCGGCCACCTGTTGTCCTTCACAGAGACACATTTAGACCTAACCTTTTGTCTGTGAGCTGGTTTCTTAAAGATGAACAGACACTGAGGCTGACACCGCCTGACTTGTTTTCACAGTACCATGCCGAGACCATCAAGAACGTCCGCGAAGCTACCGAGAGCTTTGGAGCAGGATCTATGGAGTACAGACCTGTGGCCATCGCTCTGGACACCAAGGGACCAGAAATCAGAACCGGTCTGATCAAGGGTGTAAGTTCAGGTCACAGTTTTGATGTTCAGGGAGCAGGTTGGAGGGTGAACGCTTGGGTTTCTGCAGAGCGCCACCACAGAGGTAGAGCTGAAAAAGGGCGACACCATCAAGCTTACCCTGGACGACCAGTACAAGGAGAAGTGCGATGAGAAGATCCTGTGGCTCGACTACAAGAACATCACCAAGGTTGTTCAGAACGGATTCCGTATCTACGTGGACGATGGTCTGATTTCCCTCAAAGTCAAAGAAATCGGTAAGTTTTCCGTCACTCATCTGATTCGTTTCGGTTCGGTGGCTGATTGAGCGTCTCTTTGATCCAAGGCAACGACTACATCATGTGTGAGATCGAGAACGGCGGCATGCTCGGCAGCAAGAAGGGCGTGAACCTTCCCGGAGCCGCTGTGGATCTGCCCGCCCTGTCCGAGAAGGACATGCAGGACCTGCAGTTCGGCGTGGAGCAGGGTGTGGACATGGTCTTTGCTTCCTTCATCCGTAAGGCTGCTGACGTTCAGGCCGTCAGGAAAGCTCTCGGAGACAAGGGCAAAGAGATCAAGATCATCAGCAAGCTGGAGAACCACGAGGGCGTGCGCAGGTGGGTGAAGACCCCAGAAACCTGGCAAAGGTCTGTAAAGAACTCAAAACATCTGTCTGTTTGCCAGGTTCGACGAGATCCTGGAGGCTAGCGACGGCATCATGGTGGCTCGTGGAGACCTGGGCATTGAGATCCCAACAGAGAAGGTCTTCATCGCCCAGAAGATGATGACCGGCAGGTGCACCCGTATCGGCAAGCCCATCATCTGTGCCACACAGGTCTTTACAGCCGCGTGTTTGAAAGGGTCGGTCAGCTGGCAAACCTAAAACCTTCTCCTGTTCTGCAGATGCTGGAGAGCATGACCCATAAGCCACGTCCCACACGTGCCGAGGCCAGCGACGTGGCCAACGCTGTGCTGGATGGCAACGACTGCATCATGCTGAGCGGGGAGACCGCCAAGGGAGAGTACCCCCTGGAGGCTGTGCGCACCCATCACATGGTGAGACGTCCTATCCGGTGTCAGGGGGCGTGTCTGAATCACGCTGTTGATGTTTATGAGTTTTTGGTCAGTTTTTTGCTCAAAAATGTTCTTTTTAAAAATAAATCTAACGCAAGTGAATCATAAAAACCAGGGGCAAAAAACAGGGTGTCTCA
Organism: Neostethus bicornis; assembly: GCA_902685375.1. Classification (NCBI taxonomy): domain Eukaryota; kingdom Metazoa; phylum Chordata; class Actinopteri; order Atheriniformes; family Phallostethidae; genus Neostethus; species Neostethus bicornis. Next base: position 32,382,873 of record LR738544.1, read on the forward strand.
GCAGGGGCGGATCCAGAATTTTTTAAAGCGGCGGCGTGTGTGAAGTTATTGACAAAGCCAGCACATGGGGTGGTGGGGACATTACCCCCCAGAACATTTTGAAAAATAAGAGTCATTTCCCAGCATTTTGGTGCCCATTTGTTGGCCCTGCCAGGGGATAGCTTGACTTGTCCCCTTTCCTTTCCTCTTCTCTTTTGGACAAAAAGGGGTGGCGTGTGCCCCCACGTACACCTCTAGATCCCCCTCCTGGTCTGAAAGTATAAAAGACATTCCACGTCACACATGTTAAAGCGACATGCCGAGTTTAATTAGTCTCACAGCACTTCCACGTTAGGCCGTCGGCAGTTTGGCCCGTTTCAATTGATCTTAAGGGTGGTCGTCTCTTCCCAAGTTGTGAGACTGGTGGCCTGTTCAGGGTGTACCCCAGCTTTAGCCTCCCATCTAGCAGAGATACCCTCCGGCATCTCATTCAAGATCTGAGTGGTTTAAATAGGAAATGTCACCCGCTGACGCTGCTAGTGCTGGCGGAACGTCTGCACTGCCGTCCTCCATGTTTGTAGTTCTGTAGATCCACCATGCTATACGGTCCGTCCTCCATGTTTGTAGTTCTGTAGATCCACCATGCTATACGGTCCGTCCTCCATGTTTGTAGTTCTGTAGATCCACCGTGCTATACGGTCCATCCTCCATGTTTGTAGTTCTTTAGATCCACCGTGCTATACGGTCCGTCCTCCATGTTTGTAGTTCTGTAGATCCACCATGCTGTACGGTCCGTCCTCCATGTTTGTAGTTCTGTAGATCCACCATGCTATACGGTCCGTCCTCCATGTTTGTAGTTCTGTAGATCCACCATGCTGTACGGTCCGTCCTCCATGTTTGTAGTTCTGTAGATCCACCATGCTATACGGTCCGTCCTCCAGGTTTGTAGTTTTTTAGATCCACCGTGCTATACGGTTCGTCGTCCATGTTTGTAGTTCTGTAGATCCACCATGCTATACGGTCCGTCCTCTATGTTTGTAGTTCTGTAGATCCACCATGTTGTACGGTCCGTCCTCCATGTTTGTAGTTCTGTAGATCCACCATGCTATACGGCCCGTCCTCCATGTTTGTAGTTCTGTAGATCCACCATGCTATACGGTCCGTCCTTCATGTTTGTAGTTCTGTAGATCCACCATGCTATACGGTCCGTCCTCCATGTTTGTAGTTCTGTAGATCAACCATGCTATACGGTCCGTCCTCCATGTTTGTAGTTCTGTAGATCCACCATGCTATACGGTCCGTCCTTCATGTTTGTAGTTCTGTAGATCCACCATGCTATACGGTCCGTCCTCCATGTTTGTAGTTCTGTAGATCAACCATGCTGTACGGTCCGTGTTGGTAACGATTCCCCAGATTAAGAATTTAAAGACAGAATTTAAAGTCACAGAGGAGTGAGTGAACCCCAATGTTGTGAGGTCAGACTGTTTCTATGGAGACAAAGAACCAGTCTGATGGATCAGGCTCAGTATGCTTCATTAATGGAGTGATAACTCCCGTCAAAAAAAAAGTACTTGTTTTTACTCAGAAATGAGACATTATTTGGAGAAAAGTTTGTCAATACATTTACTCAATGAGCAAATCATGTGCTCGTGGGTGTGGCTGAGAACATAATCCATGGTCAAGAACAACCGAATTGCTTCCATAGACTGGACAAGAGAGTTCATAAAGACTCAGATACGATTGGCTCTTTGTCCGTCTTTCTTCAGCCGTTCAGACAATCAGTACATCTTCATGCCACCATAACGATGAGAATTTAATGACGTAATGTCCTGTTTCTGATAAGATTAAAAACATCAGACAGGTTCAGACGTTTACAGCGACTCGAACTACGAGCCGCAGAACGTTAGCTTCTAATTACAGCGTTTTGGAAAGAATTTGTTTCAAAATGAAAAGCATTTGCTTCAAGTTTCAAGGTGTTTACCATCAGTTTTTAAGCATTTCCTGGTGTCTTTATAGCCTTCAGGTTGCAGCTTCAAGCTGATTGGATGGTTGAAATCCTGCATCGCTCTGAATGCGTGAGCGCGTGGGTGTATGTGGTTGTGTAACAGATACTGTTCATTGTGTACCCCGTCTTGCTGAGCAATCCTACGACCAGTAGTAGAGAAAGTAGTCCCTAAAAAAAAGTGAAATCAAATAACATTTGGCTTCCTTCCGTTTGCAGGGGCGGGGATAGGGGCGTGGGGGTGAGGGGGTGCACGCCGCCGCCCCCCTTTTGATCCCAAAAAAAAGTGTTCTTACGACTTTAATCATTATAAACTTTGGCCAAAATATGCAAAAAAATTACTTATTTTTCAAAGTGTTCTGGGGGGTAATGCTTCCAGATCCCCAAAGGTGCCTCATGCCCCCCTTTACAAAATCCTGGATTCGCCCCTGGCTTGTACCAGTGGATCAAAACATTCAGTTAGATAAATATTTATCTGTGGATCATCGTGTTTGTGTGGCACGTGATCAGAGTGCCCCCATGAACACATCACAGTGGTAGGCATCACAGTGGGAGGTGGGCAGTTGATACTATGGCGTGTTTTTTTCAGATTGCCCGCGAAGCAGAGGCGGCCATGTTCCACAGGCAGATGTTCGAGGAGCTGCGCCGTACCTCCCACCTGACCCGCGACCCCACAGAGAGCGTTGCCATCGGAACCGTGGAAGCTTCCTTCAAGTGCTGTGCCAGCGCCATCATCGTGCTCACCAAGACTGGAAGGTAAATCCACACCGGTAACGAAATCCCACCCCCCACAGAGAGCATCAAAGATCACCCGTATGAAGTCTGCCAGAATTTACTGCTTCACACTCGTTCCTCCATGGCTGACCTTTACAGACGTGAACCCTGACATTTTACGGGTTAATTTTAACCCTCTGACCTTTCATGAGGAACCTCTTCACCATGAGAAGGCCTCTTCTCACCACGGCAACCATGGTTCTTCCTCCGCAGGTCTGCCCACATGCTGTCCAGGTACCGTCCCCGCGCTCCCATCTTTGCCGTGACCCGCTGCGACAAGGCCGCACGCCAGTGCCACCTGTACCGCGGAGTCTACCCCATCTTCTACAACAAGCCTGCCAACGACGTCTGGGCCGAGGACGTCGACATGCGCGTTAACTTCGCCCTGGAATACGGTGAGCGGAACCCGGTTTGACGGATGATTCTTTAACCAGCTTCTTCTGAAACGTCTTCTCTGTTTTTTTTTTTTTTTTTTAGGCAAGCACCGTAAGTTCTTTAAGTCTGGTGATGTGGCCATTGTGGTGACCGGCTGGCGCCCAGGCTCCGGTTACACCAACACCATGAGGGTTGTGCTGGTGCCCTAGATAACGTCTGTTCTAAAGGACATTAGTAAAACCCTCACCCTCTCTTTTACGTGACCCGTTTTGGACCTTCCAGACACGACTTCTCCTTTCCGTTGAAATGTTTCACAGATTTTCTGACTTGAACCATTAAAGGAACTGTTGGATGAGCCCGGCGTCGTTTACTCTCTGTTTCCACGACACACACATCCGTACACACTGAGTTACAAATGAAAGCTCTCTGTTTCTTCCTGCTTTGTAATGTCATTCTAGCAGCTGCATGTTTGTCCTTCCTCATGTCTTTATCTGGACGGCCCTGCATGGGCTCATAGAGTGGACCCTGAATCAGACACACGTCTCTTTAAACTACAAAAATGGATTGTTTTCATTCACTTTTTTAATTTAATTTTAATATACTTTAATAAGCCCTCACCAGGAAATTTGTGTGCTGCATTACACCGCAGCAGGCTGCCACTTTTGCCATCATAGGTGGTGGGAGAATGGTGGGAGAAACGGGGGTTAGGTGTCTTCTCCAGGGACCCTAGACGGAAACTCACTGCCCCGCAAAGGCATGATCCAATCACAGAGCACAGCTGATTTACACGCGTAACACCAGGGGTGTAGATGAGGAGGCTGCTGCAGAGAAAGCATGATCAGGACCTGCAGCTGCTTGTTGCCTGTGTCTTTATAAGAGTGGATGCGAACCCAAGAACTTCCGGTTAACTTCCGTTTTGTGGGTGAACAGTCTGACCACACAGCCCCGTCTCCTCTGCTTACTTCCTGTCATCCAGAAGCAGAAATCATGTTTTTCCCAGATTGATGGAAACCAGGAGCTCCTTAATAACGTAGAACAGATTCATGAAGTTTTTCCTTTAATTGGGCTTAAAAATGATTATCAGAAAAATCTGAAGTCAGGAATCCATGAACCTGAGATTAAAATAAATCCGTATAAAGGAATTTGCTGGTAATTAGAGGTTTTTAGAGTTTTTAATGAGTTCTTTAAAGTCAAACAGGTCAAATTCAGCAGGATTTTTTTTTGTCAACAAGTGATGCGTAAGTTAGTTTTTTAATGTTTCTCAAACTTTAAACTCAGGTTATTGAACGCTGTCGCCATTAAAAACATGTGACTGCATTAGATTTAATTTGAACAGTGGAATCATGTCGGCTGAGACCCTATAGGTACGATACGACGGGGCAAAATGTGCTAAAAGCAACAAGCTGACATTTAGAGATCAGCTTCATTGCTGCAATGACCAATCAGCATGGCCGCTCTCACCACACTGTCTCTAGACCAATCAGCATGGCCGCTCTCACCACACTGTCTCTAGACCAATCAGCATGGCCGCTCTCACCACACTGTCTCTAGACCAATCAGCATGGCCGCTCTCACCACACTGTCTCTAGACCAATCAGCATGACCGCTCTCACCACATTGTCTCTAGACCAATCAGCATGGCCGCTCTCACCACACTATCTCTAGACCAATCAGCATGGCCGCTCTCACCATGCTGTCTCTAGACCAATTAGCATGGCTGGTCTCACCACACTGTCTCTAGACCAATCAGCATGGCCGCTCTCACCATGCTGTCTCTCGACCAATCAGCATGGCCGCTCTCACCACATTGTCTCTAGACCAATCAGCATGGCCGCTCTCACCATGCTGTCTCTAGACCAATCAGCATGGCCGCTCTCACCACACTGTCTCTAGACCAATCAGCATGGCCGCTCTCACCACACTGTCTCTAGACCAATCAGCATGGCCGCTCTCACCATGCTGTCTCTCGACCAATCAGCATGGCCGCTCTCACCACATTGTCTCTAGACCAATCAGCATGGCCGCTCTCACCATGCTGTCTCTAGACCAATCCGCATGGCCGCTCTCACCACACTGTCTCTCGACCAATCCGCATGGCCGCTCTCACCACACTGTCTCTAGACCAATCAGCATGGCCGCTCTCACCACACTGTCTCTCGACCAATCAGCATGGCCGCTCTCACCACACTGTCTCTAGACCAATCAGCATGGCCGCTCTCCCCACACTGTCTCTAGACCAATCAGCATGGCCAGTCATTTTGTTTCCCAACCTGCCAGCTATGAATGAACTGTATGAGTAGCACTGCATGTGTATACATCCAGTCTGTTGTTAAGTAATCAGTAGGAGGCGGAGGCTCAGTGGTAGAGTGTTCACCCTTGGACTGGAAGTTAACCGGATCTTCACAGGTTTGAATCCCACTGAGTTCATGTCTAGGGTCCTTCGAGAAGACACCTAACCCCTGTTTCTCCTACCATTGGTGCCGTCATAGGTGGCAGCCTGCTGCGGTGTAATGTAGGCCCCGGTTAGGAGGATGTGCAGAGTCAGTGGTTAATGTGCAGAGTCATCCCTGCTGCGGAGCAGCTGGTGAAACCATCATAAGATCACGTTTCAGTCACTAAATAGCTGTCAAGCTCCTGCTGATATTTTATTGATTCATCATGTGTTGGTTATTCTGGGAGTGTGCAGTCGTGGTTAACACCATTCAGTACTGAAACATGTGGGCTGAGTGTGGCCTCCAGTGGGAGCACCACCTCCTCAGTCTGCTGGACGGTTCACGTGCTGGTGCAGGTTTATCATCCTAGCTGTTGCTGATTTAAAGGATCTGTGTGTTTCTTTTAGAAACATGGTTGTAAATACCCTGGAGATCAGGTTTCCAGCTGACTTGGCCTTCACACCTCATTCATAAATCCTATCAATGCAGCCAAGATCAGGAAATGTGCACGAGTTCTTCATCATCCTGGAAGTGATTGAAATATCCCAGCAGTTTGATCAGGTCTCAGAAATACTTCATCCTCATGTTCAGGCTCTTTTTGTAGCTTCAGTGAGTTAGGAGTGGATTATTTATTGTTGTTTAGCTCCAGCCGGGTCATCTGGGCAACATCCTCAGATGAGAAACACAGATCCTGGTTACCATGGTGAAGGTAGGAACATAGATCCTGGTTACCATGGTGAAGGTAGGAACGTAGATCCTGGTTACCATGGTGAAGGTAGGAACGTAGATCCTGGTTACCATGGTGAAGGTAGGAACATAGATCCTGGTTACCATGGTGAGTGTAGGAACGTAGATCCTGGTTACCATGGTGAGGGTAGGAACGTAGATCCTGGTTACCATGGTGAAGGTAGGAACGTAGATCCTGGTTACCATGGTGAGGGTAGGAACGTAGATCCTGGTTACCATGGTGAGGGTAGGAACGTAGATCCTGGTTACCATGGTGAGGGTAAGAATGTAGATCCTGGTTACCATGGTGAGGGTAGGAACGTAGATCCTGGTTACCATGGTGAGGGTAGGAACGTAGATCCTGGTTACCATGGTGAGGGTAGGAACGTAGATCTTGGTTACCAGGCTCTACTTAGATCCTGGTAACCATGGTTACCATGGTGAGGGTCGGATCATAGATCCTGGTTACCATGGGGAGGGTAGAAACATAGATCCTGGTTACCACGGCGAGGGTAGGAACGTAGATCCTGGTTACCATGGTGAGGGTAGGAACGTAGATCCTGGTTACCATGGTGAGGATAGGAACGTAGATCCTGGTTACCATGGTGAGGGTAGGAACGTTGATCGTGGTTACCATGGTGAGGGTAGGAACGTAGATCCTGGTTACCATGGTGAGGGTAGGAACGTTGATCGTGGTTACCATGGTGAGGGTAAGAAAGTAGATCCTGGTTACCGTGGTGAGGGTAGGAACGTAGATCCTGGTTACCATGGTAAGGGTAGGAACGTAGATCCTGGTTACCATGGTGAGGGTAGGAACGTAGATCCTGGTTACCATGGTAAGGGTAGGAACGTAGATCCTGGTTACCACGGTGAGGGTAGGAACGTAGATCCTGGTTACCATGGTGAGGGTAGGAACGTAGATCCTGGTTACCACGGTGAGGGTAGGAACGTAGATCCTGGTTACCATGGTGAGGGTAGGAACGTAGATCCTGGTTACCATGGTAAGGGTAGGAACGTAGATCCTGGTTACTACGGTGAGGGTAGGAACGTAGATCCTGGTTACCATGGTAAGGGTAGGAACGTAGATCCTGGTTACCATGGTGATGGTAGGAACGTAGATCCTGATTCAGAGCCCACACTGTGCCGTACAGATAAAGACACGATGAGGAAGGATCCTGCTGCTTCTAAAAAGACAGGAAGTGTTCACTTTTTTTGGAAACATGTTCACAAGAATTTTCTATCTCAAATATTTTTACTTTGACCTTAGGTGGCATGACCCTGACAACAATTCTTCTCTAATTAGAACTGAGTTTGATTAAATCTTTCCGGTGTTTTAGGAGGAATCATAATAAAAGTGTTACAGAAGCATGGAAGCATGGTAGACCGAATGCTTCAGGATTCCTCCACAGTCTGTGGAAGAAAAGTTTTCTCACTGTTGTTAATGTCATCTTTCTGTCTCTAGAGACGGTGAAGTCTGCACCTGGATACTTATCTGTAGTTATATAAGACGATGCAGGAGCTGCAGCTCCCAACAAACTTACTGCAAATGTGATAGGCAGTTTGAGTCATGGGGAGAGCAGTGGTAGACTGACTTCTCTGGTGTTTCTGGGTCTCTGTTGCCTCGTGCTGGATCTCTCTGTTCTCCTCGACCTGCTTGACACAGATTTTGACAGTTACACACCACCTGTAGAGGTCAGAGGAGACTGACTGAAGGTCTGCTGGGTTAATGTTGTATAACTTCAGATCATCTTTCAGACATTCTTGTACTGCAGGGCAGGTCGTCCAGTTGGCTGTGTTCCTATGACGTTCTCCCCATAGAGCAGGGGTCTCCAACCCCTAGTCCCGTTTTTGAGTAGATCACCAACTATCCAATAAAATTCATTCATGTCCCGCCTCCTTCATGTTATTATTCACTCATTAGTTGTCAATCAAACAGTTACACTGCAGTCTAGCTTGACTCAGAGGAAAATGGCGGCCAGATTTAAAGCAAATACAACCACAGATAATTAAATAGATTTTTATTTTGTGCGCTGCACAGGTTTTCCTGTGCGCAATTAACCTGCGAGCAGTACGCAATTGCGCAGGCGCGCAGCTTAGAGGGAACATTGGTGCTGCGCCAGCGTGTCTGTCGGTAAAAGATGTAACGTGGGATACCATTTCACTGCAGCTTTGCGTGTGAACGTGCCGCGGGCAGCGGTTTCCGGAAAGAGAAAATTAAGGAGTTTAAAAACAACGCTTCGTAGACAACAATGGTTGTCTACGAACCAACGAAGAAGACCGATGCAGCCATAGAGGCGTCGTTTACAGTGACGCACGCTTTAATAAAGAACAAAAAGCCGTTCACTGATGGTGGGATTGTAAAGGTGGGTATGACGGCGGCGGCTGAAACCTTATTTACCACAACGAGACTTTTGGACGTAAACATTTTGTAAATGTTCAGGCGATAAAAACAATCTTTGTTTGTGTTAAGCCATGAGAAAGCACAATTAGCTCCCAGTATTTTGATTTACTGTAATTTCACGACCATTAGGCGCACCGTACGAAAAGGCGCAGTCTCAGTCACACACCACCTTACAACAACACACACGCAAGCATGTAAATGTGTGTATTAAAAAATAGATCGGGAGCAAAACTGAGTTTGGTTGTGTTTTATTTAAGTAGTAACGATACTAAACAAACACATTACCGGTAATAGTCTTTATTCAAATCCATCAAAGTCCTCATCCTCTGTTTCAGAGCAGGTCCACTTCGCTCCTCGCTGTCAAAGTCACTGTCTGTACTGTGCGGCTCCTCAGAAAGGATACCAGCTTTTGAGAAAGCTCGGATAACAGTACCAGCAGACACGTTAGTCCAAGCATCTACAATCCATTGGCAAACTGTAGCGTAACTCGCCCGGCGCTGCCTTCCACCCTTCGGTCATCCATCGCTCCCACGCCGCTCACACTTCACTCTTTAACGTTCTCATGCCTTTTCTTTCAGGTCCGCCTCGCGGGCACCGCTTTTTCTTTTAGGTCCATCTTTTCTCACACACAAGGCGCACCGCTCATTTTGAAGAAAATCTAAAACGTTTATATGCGCCTTATAGCCGTGAAATTACGGTAGTTAAAGTAGCTCTTGGAGGAAAAAAGGTTGGAGACCCCCGGCTTAGAGGATGTCCTTTTGAATGCGGTCCTCGTCCGTCCTGCATACATACCCTAGCCGTCAATAGGCTCGGCCAGTTTAAGCACAAGGAACGTTTTTATTCGAGTATTTCCTCCAAGTTACTGACAAATGTAAACAAAATGTGTTTTATTTGATGGTTAAAAACTGGGTCCAGATATTTTTGGGGCTTCAAAGCTTGTTGATTTTGTGGTATCGTATGAGGAAGTCTGGTGTGACGGAGAAGTATGTTAGAGTGGTTCAGGACATGTATGAGGGCTGTAAGACAGTGGTGAGGTGTGCTGTAGGTGAGACAGAGGAGTTCAGTGTGGGGGTGGGACTGTTACTATAGTGATGGACAGGCTGACAGACAAGGTCAGACAGGAATCTCCATGGACAATGATGTTTGCAGATGACATTGTGATCTGTAGTGAGAAGACGGAAGAGGTGGAGGAAAAGCTGGAGAGGTGGAGGTTTGAAGATTAGTCAGAGTAAAACAGAGTACATGTGTGTGAATGAGAGGGATCCAAATGGAAAAGTGAGGTTACAGGGAGAAGAGATAAAGAAGGTAGAAGATTTTAAGTATCTAGGATCAACAGTCCAGAGCAATGCAGAGTGTGGAAAAGAGGTGAAGAAGCGTGTGCAGGCAGGCTGGAACGGGTGGAGGAAAGTATCAGGTGTGATGTGTGACAGAAGAGTTTCAGATAAAATGAAAGGAAAAGTGTAGAAAACCGTGGTGAGAGCGGCCATGCTGATTGGTCTAGAGACAGCGTGGTGAGAGCGGCCATGCTGATTGGTCTAGAGACAGTGTGATGAGAGCGGCCATGCTGATTGGTCTAGAGACAGTGTGGTGAGAGCGGCTATGCTGATTGGTCTAGAGACAGTGTGGTGAGAGCGGTCATGCTGATTGGTGTAGAGACAGTGTGGTGAGAGCGGCCATGCTGATTGGTCTAGAGACAGTGTGGTGAGAGCGGCCATGCTGATTGGTCTAGAGACAGTGTGGTGAGGAAAAGACAGGAAACAGAGATGTTTGTATCAGAGATGAAGATGCTGAGGATCTCTCTGGGAGTGACCAGGATGGACAGGATCAGAGGAACAGCACATGTTAGAGGTTTTAAAGTCAGAGAGGTCAGACTGAGATGGTTTGGACATGTGCAGAGGAGAGAGAGAGAGTACATCAGAAGAAGGATGCTGGGTTTGGAACCACCAGGAAAGAGGACTAGAGGAAGACCAAAGAGGAGGTTCATGGATACAGTGAAGGAAGACATGAAGATAGTTGGTGTGACCGAAGAGGATGCAGCAGATAGGGTTAGATGGAAGAAACTGACTTGATGTGGCGCCCCCTGAAGGGAAATGATGGAAGGAGAAGAAAACTTGTTGATTCCTGAGCCTTAAATCTGAGTGGTTTGAAAACACGTCTCATCTTCACACACTACGTTTAAATGTTTGTAAAAGTCTGACCGTTCCCCATCACCCCACAGAAACAGCATATCGTTAATCAGATGTGTTTTTATTGCATTAAATTCATCTTCTAAAATAAACCAAAACACAGGAGATGAAATCTTTAGAGTTTAAAGGCAACAAATCTACTAATAAATGGTTAAAAAGTTTACAGAATGTCTTCTTAACAAATTTAAAAGTGAGATTATTTAAAAGAAGTTAAGCATAGATCCAGTAGGTGGCGCTGGAGGGGAGTGAGGATCCGGTAGGTGGTGCTGGAGGGGGTCCAGGTGAGGATGGGTGATGCAGAGCGGGTTCCTCCAGGTCCAGATGATGCTTGTAGCCCTTTAACTGCAGCAAACATGGCTGCTTTAGGATCCCGGATTAACGTGTCCTTATTTATATAAGTCTAAGAAACCCAGCAGGTGCTGCAGTTCACATATAGAAAGCAGAGATCAGAAGTTTGATCCTAAACTTCAGGTAAAAAGAAGAAAAAAATCCACAAAAGGCATCAAAATTATAAACATATGTTAAAAAAGTTAGGTTTTATTTCCATTTTTTCCATTTTTGTTCATTCAACTTCTGAACCGCTTAACCCTACCGGGGTTCCAGGGTGCCGGAGCCTATCCCAGCTGATTCAAGGCAGGGTAAACCCTGAAGAGGTCGCCAGTCTGTCGCAGGGCCACACACACACACACACACACACACACACACACACACACACACACACACACACACACACACACACACTCATTGCTAAGGACAATTTTTTTTATGACCAAACCTAACACGTAGTATGTTTTTGGAGGAAACCAGAGTCCTGCCAGTACAGCACCCAGAGAACCCACACATACTGTAGAACATGCAAACTACACACCAGCATATCAAGCCCCGCCCTAATGGGGTTCAAATTCTAACTTTTTTTCCGTGGAAACACCACGTAGATCATCGACCAGGATTTATTGGGTTGAATATTTTAGTTCATATTCGACCTGCAGCCCCCGTCTTATTGTTCTGATCCGTTGTCTCCATGGAAACAGTCTGACCTCGCAGCATGGGGGTCCTCTCTCTCTGTTTGGGGTGTACCCTGCCCCTCAGGGATGGGCTCTGGCTCCCTCATGAACCCCGTAAAGGATAGAGGTTTAAGAAGGTGACTGACTGATGACCCCACCTCCTAATTTTATTCTGAACGGAGGAGTGTGTGAAACCAGGTGAACCAATCAGACGGCTTAGATTCCACCAGTAAAAATTAAAACAGATCCTTTTATTTTTTTCTAAATGATGGAAATAAAATTTAACATTTTTTATACATTATTAAAAAAATTTCTTCTCTATTTTTTTTGATGCCTTTTGGAATTTTTTTAATCGTTACTTTATTTATTTTTTTATTTTTTTAGTCTCAAACTTTTAGACGACGTCACTCAGACTGGTGTGTGTGAGGGACACACACACACATACACACACATACACACACACACACATACACACATACACACATACGTAAATATACACACACACATACATACACACACTCACACACACGCACTAACACACACTCACACATACACGCACTAACACATACACACACACATACACACATACACACATACGTAAATATACACACACACATACATACACACACTCACACACACGCACTAACACACACTCACACATACACGCACTAACACATACACACACACACTCATACACACACACACACAGACACACACATACACAAACACACACACACGTATACACATAAACACACACACACACACATACACACACACACACAGACACACACATACACACACACACACACACACACACACACACACACACACACACAGACTTATCCAGAAACTAAACAAACAGATATTTTTTGGTCTCAATAATAAATAAATAAACATCTAAAAATATTTAAAGGAAAATAAAATAAATAAAATTATTCATAGAATGAGGTGAAAAAAAAAAACACAGCGAGGGTTCAAATCCCAACACGTACGTCATCTGTCCACCAATCAGAGAGCTGATTGGACAACACACAGTCTGTCAGAGAGTGAGGGGTGTGTGTGTATGTGTGTGTGTGTGTAAATTATTGTCATAAAAAAAACGACATTTTTAACTTGATACAAAACTTTGAAAACGATTGTCTTGGACAATTTTTTTATTCTGAGATAATTCACACAGTTTTTTCCCTGGTGATCGGTGAGGCGTCTGCAATAATTAGGACGCTGCATCGATCCGAAAGAGCTGGCCCGAAAAGTACAGCTTTCGATTTACGAGTCGATCTACGTTCCTACCCTCACCATGGTTACCAGGATCTACATTCCTATCCTCACCATGGTTACCAGGATCTACATTCCTACCCTCACCATGGTTACCAGGATCTACATTCCTATCCTCACCATGGTAACCAGGATCTACATTCCTATCCTCACCATGGTAACCAGGATCTACGTTCCTGCCCTCACCGTGGTAACCAGGATCTATGTTCCTACCCTCACCATGGTAACCAGGATCTACATTCCTACCCTCACCATGGTAACCAGGATCTACGTTCCTACCCTCACCGTGGTAACCAGGATCTATGTTCCTACCCTCACCGTGGTAACCAGGATCTACGTTCCTATCCTCACCATGGTAACCAGGATCTATGTTCCTACCCTCACCGTGGTAACCAGGATCTACGTTCCTACCCTCACCATGGTAACCAGGATCTATGTTCCTACCGTCACCATGGTAACCAGGATCTACGTTCCTACCCTCACCGTGGTAACCAGGATCTACGTTCCTACCCTCACCATGGTAACCAGGATCTACGTTCCTACCCTCACCATGGTAACCAGGATGATTGCGAATGTTTTTCACAAATAAAAATAGCTTGAGGTAGAATTACGGTTTAAATTTTTTTGTGATTGTCTTAAATTTAAACAGTTAAAGTGCATTTTCTGTGTTTCTTATTTAAATCCATCCAAACATCAGCTAAAAATACATAAATTAAAAAAAAAACTTTGTGCCGTTTGATGCATATAATTTATAAAAAAAATAAATAATAATACTAAATCCCTCTGCTGCATGGCACCACAGCAGGCAGCCATGACGGCACTAACCGTGGGGGCAACTGAGTAGCTGTCTTTACCAGGGATACTTTGACATGAGCTCATCAGGAATCAAACCGGGAACTACTCGGTTCAAAGATGGCGGCTCTACCTCTGAAGCTACGCCTTCCTCTGAATCTAAAACTATTTTCATAAAATCCATTCTTTATAGAAAGCTGAACGCAAACGTGTAGCTGATACTTTTATGGTTTTATTTTTGGTGTCATTCTGTGTCGTTAAGGGGGGTAACGGTAAACACAAATCACTGTTTGATACACACTTCGGTTTTGGGGTCACAGTTCCGAACCCTCTTGTCGCCCCATTTGCCTGCTTTTTGTTTCTGTTTATTAAACGATTAGCTAATTAATTATAAAAATAATATAAACACAACCTGATTCTGTTTGAATGTGAGTTCAAACCACCTGAAGAGGGGACCCCGGGTTTCCTGACCAAGTCTGGTACCCCAGTGACCCGGAGCCCGGAAAAACGGAAGACGACGGAACGGAATTAAATAAGCTGCTGTGACGTGTGCGGCACGCGGTGACGGACTCACACACAGCTCGTTACAGACCAGAACGTCTCATACCAGGGTGACACGAACCCTTGCGCCCCCTGGTATCGATACTTGTCAATAGTTTGGACGTTAGCCAAGTGTGTGTGTGTATGTGTGTGTGTGTCTATGTGTGTGTGTATGTGTGTGTGTTTCTGTCTGTGTGTGTTTGCATCTCATAAGTTTGATGGAAGTTTATTCTGTTTGTGTTCATTCTCCTGTGAGCCAATCAGATCAGCCGGTTGGTTGGAAATGGGCGTGGCCTGCCCTGGGATCACCACATGGCGTTTACCGACCTCCATGACGGGGGACAGCCCCCCCACTCCTTCCTGTGAGACCGAAGGCCATTCCTGGTGTGTGTGCGAGCCTGAGATGGTCTTTATTTCTGCGGGGCGTGGGGTGTGAAAGGTGAGGGAGCTGCGGGGGCTGAATGGGCAGAGGGGCTCGATGTGGTGGGCTGTCCTTCCCCGGGCGGGGCTCTGTGTGCTGGGACTGTGCAGAGGCGGGGTGTAGCAGGGCGATGCCTCGGCTGAGCCGTACTGAGCCAGAGAGGCCAGGGCGGAGGGGAGGAGCTGAGGAAGGGGGGTCCTGCTGTGAGCAGAGCCACTGTAAACCAGCGGGCTGCAGACCAGCGGGCGGCCCGCCGGTGGAGCAGGTTGGGGGTGGAACTGGGTGGTGCAGGCGTAGGAGACGGTGGTCTGGCTGATGGGGAAGTGCGAGGGAAGGTGGGAGATGGGCTGCAGGCTGCTGGTGAAGGGAGACCGGGACGTCAGATCAGGGGACACAGGTCCAGTGAACCCGTGTGTACCAGGATACGCCAGGGTGGGGGTCTCAGC